>OY856187.1:182256571-182470571 GCA_963693315.1 Diogma glabrata
CAAGTGATCAAGTGACCAAGTGACCAAGTGACCAAGTGATCAAGTGATCAAGTGATCAAGTGATCAAGTGATCAAGTGATCAAGTGATCAAGTGATCAAGTGATCAAGTGATCAAGTGATCAAGTGATCAAGTGATCAAGTGATCAAGTGATCAAGTGATCAAGTGATCAAGTGATCAAGTGATCAAGTGATCAAGTGATCAAGTGATCAAGTGATTAAGTGATCAAGTGATCAAGTGATCAAGTGATCAAGTGATCAAGTGATCAAGTGATCAAGTGATCAAGTGATCAAGTGATCAAGTGATCAAGTGATCAAGTGATCAAGTGATCAAGTGATCAAGTGATCAAGTGATCAAGTGATCAAGTGATCAAGTGATCAAGTGATCAAGTGATCAAGTGATCAAGTGAGCAAGTGATCAAGTGATCAAGTGATCAAGTGATCAAGTGATCAAGTGATCAAGTGATCAAGTGATCAAGTGATCAAGTGATCAAGTGATCAAGTGATCAAGTGATCAAGTGATCAAGTGATCAAGTGATCAAGTGATCAAGTGATGAAGTGATCAAGTGATGAAGTGATGAAGTGATCAAGTGATCAAGTGATCAAGTGATCAAGTGATCAAGTGATCAAGTGATCAAGTGATCAAGTGATCAAGTGATCAAGTGATCAAGTGATCAAGTGATCAAGTGATCAAGTGATCAAGTGATCAAGTGATTAAGTGATCAAGTGATCAAGTGATCAAGTGATCAAGTGATCAAGTGATCAAGTGATCAAGAGATCAAGTGATCAAGTGATCAAGTGATCAAGTGATCAAGTGATCAAGGGTTCAAGGGATCAAGTGATCAAGTGATCAAGTGATCAAGTGATCAAGTGAGCAAGTGATCAAGTGATCAAGTAGTCAAGTGATCAAGTGATCAAGTGATCAAGTGATCAAGTGATCAAGTGATCAAGTGATCAAGTGATCAAGTGATCAAGTGATTAAGTGATCAAGTGATCAAGTGATCAAGTGATCAAGTGATCAAGTGATCAAAAGATCATGTGATCAAGTGATCAAGTGATCAAGTGATCAAGTGATCAAGTGATCCAGTGATCAAGAGATCAAGTGATCAAGTGATCAAGTGATCAAGTGATCAAGTGATCAAGTGATCAAGTGATCAAGTGATCAAGTGATCAAGTGATCAAGTGATCAAGTGATCAAGTGATCAAGTGATCAAGTGATCAAGTGATCAAGTGATCAAGTGATCAAGTGATCAAGTGATCAAGTGATCAAGTGATCAAGTGATCAAGTGATCAAGTGATCAAGTGATCAAGTGATCAAGTGATCAAGTGATCAAGTGATCAAGTGATCAAGTGATCAAGTGATCAAGTGATCAAGTGATCAAGTGATCAAGTGATCAAGTGATCAAGTGATCAAGTGATCAAGTGATCAAGTGATCAAGTGATCAAGTGATCAAGTGATCAAGTGATCAAGTGATCAAGTGATCAAGTGATCAAGTGATCAAGTGATCAAGTAGTCAAGTGATCAAGTGATCAAGTGATCAAGTGATCAAATGATCCAGTAGTCAAGTAGTCAAGTGATCAAGTGAAAAAGTGATCAAGTGATCTGTGGCGAACATTTAAATTAAAATTTTCAAAATTTTAATTGTAGTAGGCGATATTTTTATCGTGAAATATATAAAAAAACAAATTAGTTTTTTTAAAAGTTCTTGTTTTTCGTGATGTTAAAAAAAGTTTTTGTATAATAAATTTTTTTTATATGTGATTTTTCACAATTCTAAATTTTAAATAATATAATCAATTTTAACAGTAAATATTAAAGTCAAAATCTAATCGAATAAATTTATGGAAATCAAATCCAGACAATTCATTAATTAATTATAATTATATACAGAACAAGTGTCGATGTTAAATATTTTAAGTTCTTCAATATCTTTAACTCCAACCATTTCATCAGATTTATTTACACAATTTTGATTTGATTCAGTCTTTTTTTAAGATGAATAATTTAGAAAAAGATAATGAATTGAGTGATTCAATACCAGTTGAAGACGATAGTGAAAAATGCCGGACAATGCAACATTTAGTTGAACTAGGAATCGCCCAGTGGCCGAAATTCGGCCATTGTAAATAGAAATTGTAAATAGACCTCCTAACCAAATACCTACAACGCATTATTTCAGAGTTTAATTAATTGATATAGATTGATTTTGAATTGTGAAACAAATAACTTGAAAAAAAAACAAAATAACCGAACAAAAAACTCAAAAAACACAATTATCACATTTTTACCATTTTTTCTGAAAAAATCGTCAAAATTCAAAAAAAAAGTATTTTTCGACACATCTACTAATCAAGACCTTTCCTACAATATACATATTGCCACACTTTTGATGGAGCAAATATTTTAAAATTGTACCGCAAAAATATTGCTTACGTATTTATATATAGATAGATAGATATAGATTTTGAATTGTGAAACAAATAACTTAAAAAAAAACAAAATAATCGAACAAAAAACTCAAAAAACACAATTATCACATTTTTACCATTTTTTCTGAAAAAATCGTCAAAATTCAAAAAAAGTATTTTTCGGCAAAACTAATACTTAAGACCTTTCCTACGATATACATATTGCCACACTTTTGGTGGAGCAAATATTTTAAAATTGTACCGCAAAGACATTGTTTACTTATTTATATATAGATTATGCTAAACAACAAATTCTCCATATATTAGATAAAATATCTACATTAACACCTCCGGAGCGGTTACTTCAGTACCTGAGAATGCCAGATAGTATATAGCGTCAGTGAAAATCTACATTTGGTGACCCCGACAAGCAGCCAACATTCATAGTAAATTCAACCTCCAATAGCATCAAAACTAAAGAAGCAAAGCATTTTAACAAAATTTTTGGATTTGGAGTACAAGTATTTTTTTTTAATAGTATAATTTCAATAAACTTAATTTTATTTTAATATTTTATTAATAATTCTTTTAAATTTTACTAAATTTTAAATAATTTTAAATAATTTTAATAATTTTAAAAATTATGTACATGATTAGAGAGCTAATTGTGTGTTTAGGGGTGTTGTTGTTTGTAGCGTCTTATACAACGGTATTAGGGACACAACACTCTTCCCGTAGTGATCAGTGATCTGATCTGACTGTTTAGCCATGATCTTGTTTGCTCCTGGCGACACATTCTTCTTTTTTCTCTCCAAATTCTCATTTTTTTGCTTTCAAGCCACCCGTCCTGCTAGTGCAGCCAATTTTTTAAGATTTCTTTTTGTCTACTAATCGATATCATGGGGTAGTGTTGTGACGAACATTTAAATTAAAAATTTTAAAATTTTAAATGTAGTAGGCGATGTTTTTTTCGTGAAAAATAAATAAAAAAACAAATTAGTTTTTTAAAAGTTCTTGGTTTTCGTGATGTTAAAAAAAGTTTTTGCATAATAAAAGTTTTTTCAAAATTTTATTTTTCTCAATTCTAAATTTTAAATAATATAATAATTTAAATAATATAAAATAATATTTGACAGTAAATATTAAAGTCAAAATCTAATCGAATAAATTTATGGAAATCAAATCAAATCATAATTAATTATAATGAGAATACAGAAGTGTCGATGTAAAATATTTTAAGTTCTTCAATATCTTTAACTTCAACCATTTCATCAGATTTATTTACACAATTTTCATTAGATAGATTCTGCCTTTTTTTAAGATGAATAATTTAGAAAAAGATAATGAATGGAGTGATTCAAAACCAGTTGAAGATGATAGTGAAAATGCCGGAATATGCAACATTTAGCTGAATCATGGATTGGTGATAGTGCTAGTGATTGCAAATTACCCGATTTCAAATTACCCGGTTACTCGATTAGTATTTTCCAAATTACCCGGATTACCCGGATAACCCGGGTAGTTATAAAAAGATTAAAAGATGAAAAACAATAAAAAATATCATTGTTTCGGTTTCCTTTATTTACATACAACATTTTCAGCTCTTTATCAACTGTAGTACCCCTGTTATCTATAGTAGATCTTGTGTAGACACTTAGACAGCAATACATTTTTGTAGTTGTTAGGTTTCAATATTATAATTAACCGCATCATTATTCGATTTGATTTTTCATTGCTGACGTATTTCCCCATTTAGTTGAAATTATTCGTGCGCATCCAACTACGTGGCACCGAGATTTATCTGATGACATTTTCTTGAACTGGTCCCAAACTTTCGATGACACTTATTTTAATTATTAGCTTAAATCTTAAATAAAAACTCATCATAATATATTTACCGTTTCTATTTTAAACTAAATATAAACAAATAACCAATGAAGATCCCTAATTATTTATGACTTTATTTTAATTTTAATAAGAACTGAAATTCCATAAATTTTAGACCGAGAGCCCGCGACGGCCAGACCTTGGTTATTTTATAAAAGCTGAAAGTTTCTCTGCGCATACCCCCTACTCAGGTAGGAACGATTAGCGACATATGAAGTTTGGATCATAGTGGCTTTGGCAGGGAGCAGGTTCCAGAGGGGCCTCCAAAGTTTCGTGAAAGTATAAAAGCTAATTTTTTTATATATTCTTCGGGATAGTATTAGAAGTCACGTCACCCATTCCCAGACACTTACCTTCGTGGAAACCCACTGCCAGATACCCTTAAACTTTTTAAAGTTCAGGGGTGTCGGGCAGGGGGTTTCCATGATAGTTAGTGTCTGGCAATGGGTGACGTGACTTCTAATACTATCGCGAAGAATATATAAAAAAATTAGCTTTTATACTTTCACGAAACTTTGGAGGCCCCTTTGTTACCTGCTCCTTGCCAAAGCCACTATGATCCAAACTTCATATGTCGCTAATCGTTCCTACCTGAGTAGGAAGTATGCGCAGAGAAACTTTCAGCTTTTATAAAATAACGAAGGTCTGGCCGTCGCGGGCTCTTAATCTATTTTGTTATGTGTTCTGCGTCGTTTTTCTGTTGTTTTCGTCATCCAAACAATGTTTACGGATGTGGTTAGTTTAATGTTTATGGACATATTGCAATTTGTGTGGCTAGAATAGAATCATTTGTCAACAAGTAGCATAAAGAATAATTCAAATTTGCAAAAAGAGAACGAGCTGAATTTTATTTTGTAAATTTTATTGAGAAAAAATTGGACCTTTTGTTTTTCGGGTACCCGACTAAAATATCCGGATATTAAATACCCGAAAAATCTTTCTAAATACCCGGGTATCCGGGTACCCGGATACGAAGATTGCAAACACTAGATAGTGCTAAACAACAAATTCTCCATATGAGCAATTTCACGAAGATTCAACAACGTTTTGACTTGACCCCTTTTAATTTTGATTATTTTTTGTTTATAGATAGTCTTTGATAAATAAAAAATACAACTTCTCTTAGAATTTTTTTTTTCGACCAGGGGTCTTCACAGGGTGCCCCTCAATTTTTGTTATTTTGTGATGTGAGTGCATTTTGACGAGCCATTGTAGAAAAACTACTTAATCGATTTTCATAAATAATATGTCGTTGAATAGGTAATAGGTAACATAGGTAACAACGTTTTGACTTGACCCCTTTTAATTTTGATTATTTTTTGTTTATAGATAGTCTTTGATAAATAAAAAATACAACTTCTCTTAGAATTTTTTTTTTCGACCAGGGGTCTTCACAGGGTGCCCCTCAATTTTTGTTATTTTGTGATGTGAGTGCATTTTGACGAGCGATTGTAGAAAAACTACTCAATCGATTTTCATAAATAATATGTCGTTGAATAGGTAATAGAACAAAGTTTTTAAAAATGTACACTGTTAATTTTTTGAAATAATTTTTAACGGTGTAACATAAGAAAAAAATGGTGTAATTGAAAAATTTTTTTTTTTTTTTTTTTTTAACTAAATTGAAGCTTATTTTATATCTAACCACTTGTGAAAGTTTGGGACTAGCATGATTTTTTTGTTTTAGAGATAGAATTCGTTGTGCATATGACTGTCGGGAATCAGTTTTTTTTGTTCTGAAGGAAAATTATAAAAATGGCGATTTTTAGATTCAGATTTTTTTTTATGTTAAATATCAAATATTTTGTTATTAAATGAACTTTTTAAAAAGCAATTTCAGTCAAGTTCAGCAAAATTTTGCGACATTTTGACTCGACCCTTTTTAATTTGGTTTATTTTGGTCTATATTTAAAAAAATTCTACTTGAAGTCGTATTTTTCATTTATCAAAGGCTATCTATAAACTAAAAATAAACCAAAGGGGTCGAGTCAAAATGTCGCAAAATTTTGCTGAACTTGACTGAAATTGCTTTTTAAAAAGTTCATTTAATAATAAAATATTTGATATTTAACATTAAAAAAAATCTGAATCTAAATATCGCCATTTCTATAATTTTCCTTCAGAACAAAAAAAACTGATTCCCGACAGTCATATGCACAACGAATTTTATCTCTAAACCAAAAAAAACCATGCTAGTCCAAAACTTTCACAAGTGGTTAGATATAAAATAAGCTTCAATTTAGTTTAAAAAAAAAAAAAAAAAGGCTATGCCATCTTTTTTTCAATTACACCATTTTTTTCTTATGTTACACCGTTAAAAATTATTTCAAAAAATTAACAGTGTACATTTTTAAAAACTTTGTTCTATTACCTATTCAACGACATATTATTTATGAAAATCGATTGAGTAGTTTTTCTACAATCGCTCGTCAAAATGCACTCACATCACAAAATAACAAAAATTGAGGGGCACCCTGTGAAGACCCCTGGTCGAAAAAAAAAATTCTAAGAGAAGTTGTATTTTTTATTTATCAAAGACTATCTATAAACAAAAAATAATCAAAATTAAAAGGGGTCAAGTCAAAACGTTGTTGAATCTTCGTGAAATTGCTCATATATTAGATAAAATATCTACATTAACACCTCCGGAGCGGTTACTTCAGTATCTGAGAATGCCAGATAGTATATAGCGTCAATAAAAAGCTATAGATCAACTGATCAACTGATCAAGTGATCAAGTGATCAAGTGATATAGTGATCAAGTGATCAAGTGAACAAGTGAACAAGTGATCAATTGATCAAGTGATCAAGTGATCAAGTGATCAAGTGATCAAGTGATCAAGTGATCAAGTGATCAAGTGATCAAGTGATCAAGTGATCAAGTGATCAAGTGATCAAGTGATCAAGCGATCAAGTGATCAAGTGATCAAGTGATCAAGTGATCAAGTGATCAAGTGATCAAGTGATCAAGTGATCAAGTGATCAAGTGATCAAGTGATCAAGTGATCAAGTGATCAAGTGATCAAGTGATCAAGTGATCAAGTGATCAAGTGATCAAGTGATCAAGTGATCAAGCGATCAAGTGATCAAGTGATCAAGTGATCAAGTGCTCAAGTGATCAAGTGATCAAGTGATCAAGTGATCAAGTGATCAAGTGATCAAGTGATCAAGTGATCAAGTGATCAAGTGATCAAGTGATCAGGTGATCAAGTGATCAAGTGATCAAGTTATCAAGTTATCAAGTGATCAAATGATCAAGTGATCAAGTGATCAAGTGATCAAGTGATCAAGTGATCAAGTGATCAAGTGATCAAGTGATCACGTGATCAAGTGATCAAATGATCAAGTGATCAAGTGATCAAGTGATCAAGAGATCAAGTGATCAAGTGATCAAGTGATCAAGTGATCAAGTGATCAAGTGATCAAGTGATCAAGTGATCAAGTGATCAAGTGATCAAGTGATCAAGTGATCAAGTGATGAAGTGATGAAGTGATGAAGTGATCAAGTGATCAAGTGATCAATTGATCAAGTGATCAACTAATCAAGTGTTGAAGTGATTAAGTGATTAAGTGATCAAGTTATTTAGTGATCAAGCGATTAATTGGTCGATTATGTGATCTAGTAATGGTTGATTTTGTATATAATGATGGAATAGAGGGATGTAAGTTTCTATGTTTTCTAAGCATAAATTTATCAAACTGAGCAAGTATATCTTTTTTGTGAATGTTGAGTATATCAAGGGATCTGTTGGTCAATTTATCTATTGATGCTGTGATCAAGGAGTTATGTGAAGAACGTATTAAGATCTCTAATGGTTTAGATATCAATTGATCGATTATGTGATGGTTGATCAACTGTTTATTTAATGATGGAATGGAGTGATATAAATAATTTCCTTAAATTTTTCTCAAGAAATAGCTCGGGAAACAAATTTTTTGTAAAAAACAGTTTATTATATTTACTTACTTCTTTAGAAATTAAAATGATACATACACTGATTCGTACACACGTTTGAGTTTGATAAATATTTTATATATTATTTAGAGTAGTCGTCAGTCATACATTTATTGCATGACGTCACATCCTAATTAATATATTTTCTTTTGTTGTTTTTTTTAAATAAAACTCTACTTGTATTCTTAGAGAAACTGAAAAGAATATTTCTTTATAATTTGTAAGTCGTTTTATATAAAATAACATTTTGACATTTGTGTGGATGATGATGGAGATGAAATTTTTTTGTTAAGTATGTACATCTAAAATAGAAAACGAGAATTTTTTTAATTTACTTTTGAATTTGTTATTGTACAGTGGCCGGCATAGGGTGATTATTTGAAATTGATTCGGGTATCAAAGCTTGTAAACTTTAACTTCGCTTGCTTATAAATTTAACATGTTATTACATTATTGTTACAAAAAATCAAATGAAATAATCAAGTGCCTAAATTTGAATGCCTTTCACTATAAAAAAATATCATTCAGAATTTCATTTAAAATCACACTGTGACTAAATAACATTTCCAACAACTATTTTTATATTTTCTTGTAGTAACAATAACCAACACAGATTCAACCAATTAAGCTTAGTTAAAATTAATTTAAGTCCCGCATATTATTGTGTCGAATGTTTCGTATAAAAAAAATTCTGTTTATATTTACGAAATATTTTTATGGAAAATATATATAATGGTTTGACGTTTGAATATAAGAAAATCCAATTTGGTTTTCTTCTTTCTTTTAAACTGCTTTTATTGGTTTAGTTTAAAAGACTCTGATTTTCCGCATTGGAACAAATCGAAGAGTTAAAAAATAAATTGAATGGAGATTGTGTTGTTTATTTTGTAAAGTTATACCAATACTTTAGTTTATTACAAAGTTGACCACATTTAGGCAAATAATAGCTATATATGTACCAAGGGCGTTATGTAGGTTATTACGGAAAGCGACGTAATCTAGCCCGAGGGCTTCTGGCCCGAGGGATGAATGTCGCTTGATGGGCGTAATAACCAGTAACGCAAGTGGTGCATACATGATTTTATGGTTCACTTAATAAACTAAAAACTAAGAAAGAATTTAATTTATTAGTCTATATTGATATGCAAAAAAATACAAATGTATCCTAGTATGCCAAGAAAATAAATATTTTGAAGTTTTAAAAAATTATTTGTTGTTTGTACGTTGCTATGTAAACAAATTCTTCTAAATTTTGTAGCGTATGACAAAAACATTATATGACGTTTAAAATAATGTGATAGTTTTGGAAAACCATGGTGGTTATTTTGTAGCGTTATCTCACTAGGTGAGATAAATATTGAGATAAAAAAATTATGTTTAAATGATTTCTTATATCTAATATAATCGATCAAAGACAAATATTTTATCTCACTTTTTATCTCACCTAGTGAGATAACGCTACAAAATAACCACCTGTGTTTATATATAGAGTGTCTTAGACATTATACCAACTTCATATCATTGTGAAGCATAAAAATATTTATATCGTTTTATAATTTACTTTATAAAAACTTTTCTGTGCATGGATAATGTTTTCACTAAATTGAATTGAGTAACCAAATTGTAAGGTTGTTTTATTCTACGTAATTAAGTTTACTTGGAACAGTATTCCTTTTCTTTTTTCAGCATAAGACATCTTTTGACAAATTAAAATTAACTAACTATATATTTTGTAACAATTTAGTTGCATCTAATAAAGTTTTATATAAATAACAACAAATTTAATCTGGAATTTCAAAACTAACACAAGAATAGCAAATTTCTGGAGATTTAGAATTTTTCAAAACAACCTTTAAGTATTCATTCATGCCTGGAATCCAACCATTGAATGATTTTGTGATCGATTCATAAAAAGTGTAATCTTTCAACTATAACGAAAAAGTAGTTCGTTTATTATTTAAGATAATAATTTACTATGATTTTAATATTACCTGTTCGTTGATAATCTGGAGATAGGCGTTATTTGGATGAACCACCTTTCTTACCGATCCGGTAGGAGCAGCCGGGTTACTTAAAGTCATTGATAGATTATTTGTCTCAAAAACATGTTTAACTTGCAATGAAAATAAAATGGATGGAAAGTTCATTATAATTCCACCATTACCTTTGTGTTCCTCTAAATCCATTTCGATATCATAGAATATTTGTACGTTTTTTAGTTCCAAATCGACCAACAGGATTACCTGAATTATAAAAGTTTCAATAAAAAAATTCTATTTCTTGTTTTAAGAGTTTACATATTCGGCATCTAATGCTGTTTTAAAAGTTTTCATTTCTAGATTCGCACTTTCAATTCGATTAACGAAGCCGGAGTGAAATTTAACTTTTCCTTTCGCTGTTTTTTGATAAAGTTTTTTACTGTAAATATTCAAAATAAAATTATGTTATATAAAAAATTTCAAACACCTACTTAATAGTATTAGTAAAATCCATCATTGGCATTGCATAACCAGAGGTATGATGTGATTCAATTTCTGCTACAAATCTTCTTCCTATATCTTCCATGTATTTTTCTCCGTTGAGCACTGTAAAAAGTATTTTTTTATCAGAAAATAATTATTGATTGTTACATTATATTACCCTCTCCCCCCTCAGCAATACCAGCAGCTAAACCCAACCAAATAAATAATTGGAAAAACTTTTTGTTGTAAGTCATTTTATTTATACCGAAAAAACTAAGGCCGACTAAGCTATATTATATAGTTTTGAATAGCCGTTTTGGTTATCAATTAAAATTTCAACTTTTGGTTGATAAATTTAGAAAATTATCATTTTAGCTGTCTATCTTAGATTTTCATTTTAATGATAAAATAAAGTTTTAAAACACAATACACTTCAAATATGGTTGGTAAGTGTAATTAATTTTTTTTAACAATATATAGATAACGCATTTGCCATTGATGCATTGTAGTAAGAATATAAAATCATATTTATCTCTTGTTTATGCAATAAATTTTGACGATGTGGCGTCAAGTTCTCTGGTTAAAGGCTATCTTGTTAATTTTAGTGAGTCTTTTTACTGAACTCAGCTTATCCACCATACACATAAATAAGTCTTATACCTTTTCATTAATTAGCTACCTAGATTTGGTGAAATAAATTTAAAGAAATGTATATTAACTTAAAAGTAAATTATATTTAACTATAAAGCATCGACAAATCAACTGTCTGTAGAAGAAGGTGTGGTAGACTGTTCAGTTTTACCAGTTGGTTGAGTACGCAACACTTTCTTCATCCGCCGCTAGACCAAGTTGACGTGAATCATAGGGACCATCATCACTCACAAGAAAATTTAAAAATACAAAAACAAAACAAGGAATTCCTACATCACCACCCAAGCTCCCGAACTGAGAAGAACCACCCTGCCACAACTCTCACCAAATTATAAATTTACTACCACATCGTTTTAATCCATTTTCTTTAGAACATAAACAAAATATTACCTTACCGTTTATCCAGATTCTGATACATATATAAATATAAGGTGTGCTTTTTCCTCATTAGTTGCTTACAGACTTAGATTAAACCACTATCCGAACCTTTAGTCGGACACACTACCTTTGGATGGATGTCAAACGCAAAACTATCCACTACCACTGAAATTCAGATGAAAACAAATAAATATTTTGAGTAATTTTAACTAATAACACTAAGTTTACAAGAAAAATCTCCCTAAATAAAACCGAGTTTTTCTTATAGATTTTGACCAGCTGAACCGGAATATCATATTTATTTGTTTAGGTTAGCTCTTGTTTTTGAGATATTTGGGAAAATCTAAATTTTTTCGGTGAAAAAAAAAATTATTCCGGTTTTTACATCGCATATTTTACAAAAAAAAACAAATTTCAAATATTAATGAAACAAGTGCAAGTAAAGGTACTAACAAACATTTTAAGTTATTTTTTGTCAAAATCCATCAAGGATTCTGGAAGTGACAATCGAAAAAGTAGAAAAAAATCAAAAATTTATGTTTTTTTAAAATCTTTCCATATTCAACGCCATAAATTTTGAACAAACAACGATTGTAAATTTTTTTAATTTCTGCACCAATGTTCGTGTTTTTTAACGTAAAAGAAAGTATATTAAATTAACTGTAGGCTCCAACTACAGTTGATTCAATATACTTTCTTTTACGTTAAAAAACACGAACATTGGTGCAGTTTGCATCAAGTTATTCAGGTTCTCCCAAAAAAGTCAAAATTAAAAATTTGGAGAAAAAAAATTTACTAATAATAATTCAAATTCTGCAACATAATTGATTTATATATGAGTTGTTATACAGGTTTTTGAGTTAAAATTGTGAGTTATGGTCAAAACCTGGTCGTAATAAAACGTTCAATGAAGATTTTCTCTATTGTACCATCTTGAATAAGTTGCAGTTGAATATTTTTCAGCATTCACGGTTTATCTTCATTCAATTCTATTCCAAAGTAATGAAGGTATGCAATTCTTATATATGGAGTGATTTTTTAGCAGGATGTATTAAGCGAATTCCACAACTAAAACAAAAATAATTTGGACTATTTTTACACTTGAAACTTCTTGAGACGCCATTTAAATAATTTTTACACTGCACTATTTTAAAAGAATTCTTCACTGATGTTTGAGAACGACTGAACTTGTGAAATATTGTTTACGATGCGGCAGAAAAGGAAAAGAAAAAATACATAAACGCGGTTGAAATAAGGAAAACTCAAAATAGCTCGCAGTTTTTATTCGAAAATCTATATAACAACTTGTGTGTAAATCAGTTATATGCAAAATTTAAATTATTCTTAGCAACAAAATTTTTTTTCCAAATTTTTAATTTTTACCTTATTTTTAGAAAACCGGAATAATTTGGTGCAACCTGCACCAATATTCGTGTTTTTTAACTTAAAAGAAAGGGAATTCAATTTACTAATTAAATTACAATCGTTTTAAAATGAAAATTTATCGCGTTAAATATGGAAAATTTTTATAAAAACATAAACTTTTGAATATATAAATACATGTATAGGACTACAAATTGACCAAGTGTCAGCCATTAATTTCACATTGATTGGAAACAATCAATAATGACTACAATCGTGACTTAGGATGTTAATTAGAATAGAAATATTTCCCATTCTATGAATTCACACAAATTATTGTCTAGAAATTTAATGTAAAAAATCCCATATAATGTAAAAACATTTCCATAATATGGAGTCCAATGACGGTGGAAAAATTCAACTTAAGTAAAATAAATAAGTGATAAAGAATTTGCAACTTCGAAATTTTCATCGCTTCAAACGGCGTAATCGACAGTGTGTCTGCCTAAGGATTCCAACTAGGCAGGTTGGAAGGTTCGAGGGGGTACCCATCACCTTTCCAAAGTTTGTTTATGCTTACAAATTTGTCAAAGTAACATTAATCTATAACTTAAAACCATATTTGTAGCTTTGGATATTTCGTATGGTATATCTTCAGATATTTGAAAAAGTAATGCTTATTACTAAACATGTAAAACACATTGTATAAAAAATAAAAGTACATATATATTTTGAGATGGCGGACATTTTTAGTCAGTAGTTCACAAAACATTTAAGTAGCTAAATTTTATTCATAAGTTTTTCCTAATTTTACGTTAATTATAACTACGTACAGCCCTTAATTGTCTTTTATGAAGGGCTCAGCGATCAATTTCTTGTCACACCGTGGTTACCGATGGCTCACTCGTACCACTTAATTATTTTATGGAAAACTTATTTTAATAGTACCACTACAGTGCTACACGCATCCGCAAAATGAAACCCACAATAAAGTTTACAAACAATTACTAGCAAGGAAAAAATTAAGAAATAATAATTTAATTTCGACAAATGTATGTTTAAGACGGATCATCAAATGGTAAAAGAAAGTAATTATAAAATTATGGTTTTAGAGTTTATAGGAGTTTAGTAATTTTGGAGTTTATTAAGGACCGAAATACCGAGGTAAGCGGAACTGTGTGTTAAGCTTATCGTTAAATCTTTAAAATATTGACTAAAATCTACCTGAGCTCGTATTATAAGGTGTCTGACACATCGAAACCTATTATAGATTAAAAACTGTTAGATGACAAACCATCAATAATTAAAAAAAAACGAAATTCAACTTCATGTCAAAATAATAAAAGAATTCAGTTAAGCAGTGGCGATTATACCTTTAAGGGGCCTCAGGCGGAACAAAATTTTGGGGACAAATTTAAGATTTTACCAAAAATTTTATCTGTATTTCTGACAAAAAAAAACATTTTTTTCTCCGATTGACAGCAAATATAAATTTTGCAGACTTATTTCAGTCAGCAAAGTGGCACTTTTCCTGTCTAGGCAGCAAAGTAAGTACTTTGCTGCCTAGGCAGCAAAATAATTAGACTTCATAAAATTAACAGATATTTTTCCACGAATCTGGCAGAAATTTTTTAATATGTCAAACTATAATTATTATGACATTTCCACAACAACTAATCCTTCCAGCAATTGCGATTTTTTTTTCACTTTTAAAATTTTGCTTTATTTTTAATGTAATAATTATTAAATTACATATCGTTGGAATTAATCGGAGAAAAAATTATATGTTCAACTCGGCAGCAAAGTAGATTGAGTGCCTTGGCTGAATTCCTAGCCTCGCTTCGCTCGGCAATGAACTATCAGCCGTGGCAGTCAATCTACTACTTTGCTGCCTAGTTAAACAAATAACTATTATTCTTTAAATTTTTTAATAAAAATATAGAAGATTTGATAGAAAATTTGAAAATTTGAAAGAAATCCAAAATCATTGATGAAAACTTAAAACTCAAATAAACTTCAAATACCCAAAAAATACTTATCTTATCTTTTATGTTTTCATCAATAATTTTGCGATTAATATAATAACAGCCCATTGCAAATATAGTTTTAGTATTAATATGCATTCGTAACAGTGGAACTTTTCAAAACAAAATGTTTTGTCTTTTCATTTCTCTAAAAATTCTACACTTAAAGAACCCAATTTCTTGCCCAAGCCAATTCCTAGAGTTTCGCACAACATGATGCGCATAATTCTTCGTAAAAGCATCATTCGGAAAATGCTTTTACAAATTAATACAAACAAAGCATCTGGGCCTGATCGTATTCCCCTTATTCTTAAATCCTTTGCTAAAGAGTAAGCACCAATCCTTACTATTTACTAAAATCTTTTATTTATCATATAAGAAAGGAATTTTTCCCGAAATATGAAAAACAGCAAGCGTACAACCAGTTCCCAAAAAGGGTAGTAAGACTGATCCAATAAATTACAGACCCATTTCAATTTTATCGGTTGTTTATAAAATTTTTGAGAAACACATTAATTTTAATATTATGAGCTTCTTAGAGTCTTCCAAACTACTTAATGAAAGACAATACGGGTTTCGAAAAGGAAGAGCGACGGGAGATTTGCTTTCCTTTGTCACTCATGTATATGGAATAAGTCGCTTGAAAATCATGGTGAGACTTTCGGTATTGCTGTTGATATATCCAAAGCATTTGATAAAGTTTGGCACAATAATCTTATTTGTAAATTAAGAGGTATTGGTTTGGATGAGCAACTTATATCTTGGGTACAAAGCTTTATTTCCGAGCGGAAATTTCGAGTCAATGTGGATGGTGTTTCAACTCTCTTTCTTATTTATATTAACGATTTGTTGGATTCAACAATTAGTCCTATCCATAGTTTTGCTGATGATAGCACGCTTCATGCGTCTAATGAAAACCCTAAATTATATTCACCGTTAGCGCTTAATAACTGTAGATCAAATTTGATAGATTCATTGAACCAGGACCTTTAAACTATTTTGGATTGGTGGTTCGCTAATAGTGTTGAATTCAATACAAGTAAAACACAGGCTTGTCATTTTTCTTTATTATCCACACCTAAGCCGTTTCCATTAAAGTTCGACTCTAAAGATCTTGTAGAGAAAGAATCTGTTAGACTAGGAGTTGAAGTTGAAAATAATCTGAAATAGAATTCTCATATTTTTAACCTAGCTAAGAAGACTGTTCAAAAATTGGGCTTTTTGGGACGATGTCGTAAGTTTTTTAATAGCGAACAGCTTCTTTTAATTTACAAATCATTTATGGGGTGGAGCTTATTACAGTAATATGAAGTGTCTTGATTCTGTTCAGCGCAAAGCTGTTAAACTGATTGGCAACTCAACTCTTACTAATGAGCTTGATTCTTTAAAACACAGATGAAATGTTGCTGATCTGACAATTTCCTACAGATACATTATGGATGAACGAACTTCTATAGAGATTAAATCAATTTTACTTGAACTAGCCAACCTATCGCGTAACACCAGAGCTGATGTTGTAGACCATCCTTTCATATAAAAAGGTGTAGAACTGTTGCCTTGCAGCGTGATTTTTTCAACAGAGTCTCTCATATCTGGAATGCGTTGCCTTCATGGGTTTTTCCTCATAGCTTTAGTCCTCAAAATTTTAAAGTTAGCGTTCATAAATTTCTTAGAGAAACTTAATTTATTCAAACTTAATCCCAATCCCTAGTTGGCATGGTATCTTCGGATATTCAGAGACGTTAATTAATAATTTATTATAATTAACACTAAACATGCCTAACTTATAATAAAAAAAAAAGGATACAAATTGGAAAACGAATACATTAAAAAATTATAAAACTATCAAATCAGAATTATTAAAATAAATACATGAAAAAAAGTAATACAAATTGACAACCTAACACTTTTAAATGTGGGATAATATAAAAAAAATCTTTAGGTTTAAAAACTTTGGTTGAATGAACGCAGTCATCTGATATTTGAATACCTATAAAATATCATTATTATTTGTCGTGAGGTGCATGTGGGGCCCGAGGCGGCCGCCTCTTCCGCCTCTATGGTAATCCGCGACTGCAGTTAAGGTATAAGGTTACGTAAGGTTGAAGCAAATTAATAGAGCATTTCTTCGCTGACAAGCAGATTGAAAAAAAGTACAAAAAAGTTCTCTGAACAGCAGCCAAACTCTGTAACTGTGAAGCGGTGAAGTGATAAGTTTTAAATCACTTCACCGCAAAAATATCTAAGTGAGTGAAGTTTTAAAACTATAAAGTAACCACTGACATTTGGTTGGCAATAAAATGAAATCGTTTCTTTTGTTGTTATTGACATTATGTCAAAAAACACAACAACGTCAATGTGATTTGATTTTTTAAAACTGCATTTCTAAATTATAAATACAGATCAATTTTTCAAATTTAATTTCTAAAATATTTTATATTATTTATGGGATTTTTTGCATTAAATTTCTAGACAATACTTTGTGTGAATTCACAGAATGGGGAATATTTCTATTCTAATTAACATCCTAAGTCACGATTGTATAGTCTGTAGCGTTTCCACCTTTTTGTTTATTTAACTTTTGCAAAATTAAGTTGGCAACAGTTTTAATTGATTGAAAAAGTACACTGTTTTTAAATTTTAAATTTAAGTAGTTTGAGAAAAATTCTTTTGTTTTCAATTAATTTTTTTTCAAATACGTAAAAAGTAAGTCGTTTTTCAGTTAGATAAAAAAGATCTGTATTTTACTAAAGGTTTTCAAAAATTGATCAAATTATTTTGAATTAATGTCATATGCATGGTGATAATTATTATATAAAGTACAAGCTAGTAAAATATATAGATGCATAATCTTATATATTAATACGCTAAATAAAAACTTTGTACAGCCTAAGGCTTTTTTATTCGAATTTTGATTCATTTCAAATTTTCACAGCTAACTGATATTAGTGTAACTTAGATTTGACAGATTTTTGGGATTTTTCGGATCATAAATAAAAAAGTTATAGACAAATTAAAATGTATTTTTGAATTCAACGGCCTCCCACATACAATATGAAAATGGAATTGCCCAAGTATATATTTTTTTTTTTCACAAAAACGATAAGCAGGCTACAGACCTTCAATCAATTTATTTGTCAAATTATTCGAAAACGAAAACAAACGAAAACAAACGAAATAAAATTTAGTGTAAAAATCCCGTAAATTTTATTTCGTTTATTTTCGTTTTCAATTGATTGACAAATTGATTGAAGGTCTGTAGCCTGCTTTAAGAGAAAAAAACACGAAACAACAAAAACGAAATAAGAAAATTTAGTTTATGATATGCTTTTGGGGGGGATAAACGTATTATTTTTCTTTGTTTTTAAATATTATTGGAGACAGCAAATTTTTCTTATATTTTCAGTTATTATTAATTTTATGATTTTCGAAATAAGGAAAATTAGTTTATGAAATGCTTTTGGGGGGGATAAACGTATTATTTTCCTTTGTTTTTAAATATTATTAGAGACAGTAAATTTTTCTTATATTTTCAGTTATTATTATTTTTATGATTTTCGAAATAAGAAAATTTAGTTTATGAAATGCTTTTGGGGGGGGGGGGTATAAACGTATTATTTTTCTTTGTTTTTAAATATTATTAGAGACAGCAAATTTTTCTTATACTAGGAGGGCCCGGCGTGCTTCGTTACGCTTATAAATAAAGTTTTTGCGTAGACATATTGTTGACGTAGAAGCAATGATTTCAAAAAGTGGTTTTTGGTTTTTCTTTTTTAATATATGAATGAAAAATAATCAGAACTCTAGCTGATCAGTTCGGATATATGAAAAATTAGCGATCAAATATGTTTTCAAGTAAGCTTATTTGATCTCTAACTTATTTGATCGCTAATTTTTCATATATCCGAACTGATCAGCTAGAGTTCTGATTATTTTTCATTCATATATTTAAAAAGAAAAATCAAAAATTATATGCTAGCATTTCTCATTACCACTTTTTGAAATCATTGCTTCTACGTCAACAAAATGTCTACGCAAAAACTTTATTTATAAGCGTAGCGAAGCACGCCGGGCCCTCCTAGTAATAGTTATTATATTTAACAAAAGTTCACCAATGAAATTTAATCCTTAAACTTTTCTTATTGTGGAGCATATCACCTATCATGATTATCATTCACCCATCAGATCATCAATATTAATTTAAACAAAATTTGAAATTGAATTAACAAATAGAGATAGCAGTGGCGTAGCTAGCATGGGTGGCACCCGGGGCGGATATTGTGGTGTCACCCCAAGAATGAAAACTGTCAAAATTAATAAAAAGCCAATAAACGTGGGGGGGGGTCAATATAAAGCAACAAAAATTTTCATAGAACGAAAAAATTATATTGTAATATGTAAAACATTTCCATAATATGGAGTCAACTTAAAATTCAACTTAAGTAAATTAAATAAGTGATGCAGGAGTTTCAACTTCGAAATTATTATCACCTCAACGGCGTAATTGATAGCGTGTCGGCCTAAGGATTCGAACCAAGCACTGATGAGGATGGTTCGAATTCATCCGAAACACGAAAAATGCGAAGTGGAGTTTTTTTCTGAGAAACTTCCAACTATACCTTTGAATTGAAAACATTTTAATTACTTCTTTACTTACTTGAGTTAAATTGATCTCAAAAAATCCCCAATATTGTAATATATTTATTTTAAATACAAGAAAAGTGCAACGTACAAATATAATAAATAAAAAAAATTATGTATAGTATTATTTCATTCTTCAGAATATTTCTTTTTTGGGAAAATTTTTTTAGGAGGTTACTATTGCTGTTGAAAAGGTCATGAAATATTCCACAAGAATTTGTTAAATTATTTTTCACACATTAAATGGCTTTTAATGTCTCAAGTAGGGTTTCTAAATATCCGACCTATTTTATTATCCGGATATCGAATGCATAAAAAATTAATTATCCGGATAATTCGGATATCCGGATAATTAAAACAAATAATAAGACATGCTTTTTATTTTGCGGTATTTAATTTATTTATGCATATTTTTCGTATATCTATATTAATTCATATTTATACATAGTCACAAAATAACAAAAATAGTAACAAATCATAAAATAACAATAAAAAATAGAATTAATCATAAATTTAACGAAGTTGATTCATTTTTAAAAACGCGTATGTTAGAAAAATTATTGCATTAAATGTTGTTCGAAATTGAGTCGAGTTCTAATTTTTGTCCTGGTGAGACCAGCAATAGAAAATACGCGCTCTGTTGCAGTCCAGATAGGTTAATATATGTTAATAATGCGCGATATAGAATATTTAAATTGTCTGTCATTTTTTATTATAATTATTTAAATAAACGAAATCTTTTTTCAGCAATGTGGAACTTTCTTCATTCTGCTTCTCAACATGAGTATAATTGAAGGAATTGCATTCTCAAGTTGTTTTTGCAGTGACAATATCTTACAGACTTCACTACTTAGACTTTCTTCATCCTTACTTTCAATAGTAATTTCTTCAGTGATTTCTTCAGAGTCATCATAATCACATCCACCTGTATTCTTCTAAAAATTTCAACCGCCAATGCAATAGCGGCACCATTTGTAACATTATGAAAATATTTATTGGAATGTGGAATATTGTCTGTTTGTAAAAAGATTAACATACTCATAAGGAATTTATCACGACGTTCATCCATTCGATTTTTTATCTGTTTAATTAACTTTTTTGAAAAATTCGTTCCACATTCTTCTAACTTTTTGAAAACAACTTTGTAAACGCCTGCAACAGTCAAAAGCGTCGCTTAATAATTTTCGCTTAATTCTTTTACAGCTTTTTCCAGTGGAAATAAGAGATGTAACAACTCTCTCTTTTTTATGTCATAAAGTTTTAAAATACTTTTCGTTACAATAGAGAGATTTTTAGGCATGACAAAGCCTTTACTTCGGACATATTTATGATTCCACTATAGCATTTATTGAAAACTCATCTTCTGTCACACAAAACGAGATAGACAAAGACAAAATTTCACACGGGGTTTCATTTTTAAGAAGTTTGTAATTCCACCATCACCGGAATCACTTTTAAGTTTTTTTGATGTAGATGATTCATGAATTTAATCGATTGAAGTTAAAGTTGAAGCTGAATTTATGATTATTTTATGAACTTTTAAATGATTTATCCTTTACATCCAATTTGTTTACTGCAATGCTAACAGAAAGCAACATCTCTTTTTTAATATTTTTTTAAATGGTTCCAAATTTCAGAGCGTTTTGACGATGTATAGCCAGAGCTTTTAAAAATTTAAAATCTGTTTGTTGTTAAATAAATTTACTAATATAGTTATAATATACGGTATTTATTGAAACAGATGCAAAATATAAAAATTATTAAAAAGAATCCTGTTCTAATAACCTTTAAAAAACTAGCGCACTTCAGATTTTATTGACGGGCTGCATGTTTTTAAAACATTACTTTTTGAAATCAACATAGCATCAAATAAATATTTGTAACAACCCTTTACACTGCAGATTGACGAAGTGTGTCATAAAATATTCAAAGATTACAGTTTTCATAACATTGAAGTTGTAAATAAATTTTTAACTAACAGTCACTTCACTGCACTAATAAACTTTGCAACGCAGTTTAAATATTTATTTTTAACTTTGAAACGCAATTTAATTATTTTTTCTACAAAATAAAGGTTTTTTTTAATATCCGGATAATTACAAAAAAGTATCCGGATAGTCGAATAGTGAAAATTGGTCAAATAATCCGGATAGTTTGATATCCGGATATCCGGATTAGAAACCCTAGTCTCAAGTAGAGTTACTGCTCGAAAAATTCGGTCGAGGAAGATTTGTTATCTTGAACTAATGATTTGTTATCTTGTACTGCAGTACGCTGGGCTTGTCACTCCCGTAGATCAAAAATAAACAAATTTACAAATCAATAAAATTAAAAACTTTACGTATGAACGTAAAACTCAAGTTAAAACAACCTAAACTTTGACGGATTATTTTATTTTTTAAATTTTATATAAATAATTAAAATGTATGAATAAGTTTATATTATATAATCTTAATTACAATTTCAATAGAAGACAAAGTGGAACTCAATTTATGTTTAGTGTTTACTACAATATTGATATTGATTGTCATATAATTCGAATTTATTTATATATTTATTTATATATATACTAAAGAAAATGTTTTATTTAGCATAAATTAATTGCCTAGAATTAATTTTGAGTAACGAAATTCTGTTTTTTTTTAAATCGGGACATTTTTAAAATGAAACGGCACGCGGGGCAAATCGTTAAAAATCGGGACTGTCCCGCCAAAAGCGGGACGTCTAGTCACCTTATTTAAATCTCTTCTTTCTAGCTTTAACAGCTAAAATCTTAGAAATCGCATCTTCAAAATTTATATTTTGTATTGTTAATATGCCAAGATTGTTAAGCCTCGTTTGGGTCATTGTTGCTAGCATGTAATTTTTAATTAATTTTAATTTGCTGAGACTCCTCTCACTCGAAGCCACTGATACGCTAATAGTCATAAATAGCTTTAGCGCGACCATAAGATTCGGAAGAGATTTTGGAAAATCCCATTCCACGATCAATTTCAAAATGTCTATAGGCACACCCAGTTAGAAACTGTTACATAATACACACCGAGAAAAATATGTGTAGTAGAAAATTAACTACGCTGTAGTTGAAATTACAACTGTCTTTTAAGTTATTAAATATACAATGTCAGTAGTAAATTTGATTACCCGTACTAATTTTAATGATTGAGGTATTTGTTCCTAATATAAAAAATAGTGAAAATAAATAGTTATTAAATCTAGTTATTTTAACTAAAACTTGGTAGTAACAATTAATATTTGAAATAATAAAACAATACTATTGCTACAATTTTTATTACAAAATATAGTTAATACAACTGCATTATAGATGAATGAAGTGAATGTTAATTGTTGTTAATTGTTGCAGTAGACTGACATCTAAACGTCAGTAGTATAAAGGATTTTTATGTTGTGTACGACGCAGTGAAATACAAATAACCTGCACTTTTAAAGGCTATTGATTGCTGTTTTAAGTTATTTCAGGTATAAAATCATTTTAATTTAACTGGAAGTATTATAATGTATATGTTTTCTAGGTATTTAATTTAAAATATCATGCTCAATGTCACCCAATATGGATTTTTGTACAAATGTATTTTTGTAAAATTAATACTTCACATGATGTTGTAAATAACAACATCAAAACATTCATTAGATCTTACTTAATATAAGTAATAAGTAGTATTATTTTTATAACATTTTTCTAAAAAACTAAATAAACAATTAATTTTGAAAAAAAAGTTATTGTTTCTACTACTTTCAATAACTGAAATTACTTCCAGTAGGTAATAAAAATCAATATTTGTTATTTTCATAATTACTACGATATTTTGTTTATAGTTGTGAAAACAACTAATTTCAACAATTGTTTATACTACCAATCGTATACAAAATAACTCTAGAACTTTTAATTTATACAAAGAAACACAGTAAATCCAATTACGACTTAAAATTACGAATGTCTTTCGTATTTAAAATTACAACGTCGAAATTAAGTTTTACAAAATTTTGTATTAAAAATAATAAAATTTTTTATTATTTTTCAACACAGAGTAGTGTACATATTACTACCCTTATGTATTTAAAACAACTAAATTTCACTACGGGCGTAGTTAGTCATTTTTAACTACCAATTTATTAATATTAATCACCATTTTTATTACAACCAACTATTTTTTTTTCTCGGTGCATTGCCGCTTTTAAATGCCTTCTCAACCTTAGTATCTCTACGACGAGTTCTGTTTCTGATACCACATCATAAAAACCGGTAAATTTTAATTCAGATAACTCCAACTCTTCACTGTTCGCCAAAAGCCCAGTGTTTGTCAGCACAACCTCGAACAATGAAGCTACATCTTGGACTGACTTTAATCTTGTTCGGAGTTCAACATTGAATCGTCGTAGTCCTCCGATTTTTTCACAGCAAAATCTATTGCCTCTTCTACAATATGACTAGTTTTCAATATAGAGATGAAGTGACTGTATTTTTATAACTAATTGATCAATATTCAAGCCTGTGCTTTGAAATACAACCCAAGCACAATTTATTTGCCTTAAAACAACATTCCAAAACAAAAGATAGCAAATAAATGTAAAATCATACACAATCACCACGCACAAGGTTCTGTGCAGCGCCTCTAGTGTCTACATTTTTTTGTTGATCACTTAATTTCTCAATTGCAGCCAAAATCCCATTAAAATTTTCATCCAATACTTTAACTGAAGCATAATTAGCATCCCAACGCGTTGTTGAGTCTTTTAAAAGTTGCTTTTCTGTGTTTAACAAGCACTTCCCAGCAGCTAGTCGAAGCAGAAAAAATGTAAAAATTCCACTGTTCCGAAAAATGTTACAAAAGCTACATTTTGTGCAAATGAGTGTTGGTCACATAAATTAATTGAAACATCTATAAACCAACAAATATTGCTTTGTTGTTTTTTGCTTTAATAATAGCTTGCACTCCTTCATGTATACCACTCATAACAGTTGCATTATCATAACCTTAGGAACGACAATTCATAATATCTAAACCGTCATTTTTAAGATTTTTAAGAATTTCATCGCTTAAAGCAGCGGCTTTTTTTCCATGTAAAGGAAAAAGTCCAAGGAATACTTCTTTGATTTCCACTTTTCTATCATCAATTTTCACATAACGAATCACTTCTGACATTTGATCAATATGTGAAATGTCAGGTGTGCTATCAAACATAATTCCAAAATATTTATATTTTTTTTAATATTTAATTCAAGATGTGTTCTTTTAATACTACATCATACTTTGACAGTGGTTTGATTAGTTCTAAGAAATTGCCTTTATTTAAAGGCTTTTTCTTTGATCATATCCACGAAATGCTAGATTTTCTTTAGATAAAAACAAAGTTATATGCAATAATCTGGATACAAGATGTTTCCACTTCTGTTTTTCATTATCTATTAATAGCAAGACTGCGTCTCCTATCGTTTAATGAACTGCGTTTCCAAAGTTTTCCACTTTTTAAAATTGGGTTATTCTAAAAATTGCGAAACTGTTTTTCAATAAAATTAAAATACATAAATGTAAAGTTCGTGAAATTTGGCATTATGTAATTTTAACTTACGATTAAAACGAATTGAAAAAACTAAAGTCAGTCTTCATCCTCAATAATGATAATATGCCCAAATTCGTTTAGAAATTTCGTTTTTTCTACTAATATACTCTTCTTATAATATAGTCAAGAACGTAAACGAAATATATCTTATAAAACCTTCTATGTAAAATGTTCAAAATGTTACCATTTACAATTAGTAAGACGAATATCGCAGAAAAAATCCAATTACAATTCGAAATTATTAGAGGTACGTTTTACGCCAGACAACAAACAAAAATCCAATGATGCCCAGGTTTTGTACAATGTGTACAATCCATCCTTTTA
The DNA here is from genome assembly GCA_963693315.1 of Diogma glabrata. NCBI lineage: Eukaryota > Metazoa > Arthropoda > Insecta > Diptera > Cylindrotomidae > Diogma > Diogma glabrata. Next base: position 182,282,245 of record OY856187.1, read on the forward strand.
AATTCGTCATATTGGATAGATGTCCAAGATCCGGAATCATATCCATCATATAATTGACTAAATGGAGATTAATCCCAGATTTTGTCCAATTAGTCCCATATATTCTTATATGAGCCGTTCACTGCACAACACGATTAACTCCATAAAACAAAATGTTGAGAAAATTGAGTTTTTTCAAAGGTCAAATAAATTTCGATATTTTGTAGTGTTAATCTTTATCAAATTCAGGCATGTTATTATAAGCATAATTTATTTAATTTTTGTTACTAAGTATATCAATTAGCTATTATAGTAGTAATTTAATTAGTATAATAGATATTATTAGTTTTTAATGTCAGGTTTTTAATAGTCATTTTTTAATGGTCAGACAAATTTTGACTTTTAATGGTGTTTATCTTAATTATTCAGGAAAGTTGTTTTTAACATAGAAAGTTATGACTATAGCAAGTACTTTGACATTTAAATTTAAAATTTTCAAAAAAGTGGAGTTGGTCGGTCTGTGCAATGAACGGCACAAAAAAAATGGATTTGATTAACATAAATTAAATTTTTTTTTATTTTGCCAAAGCAATACACTTATGTATTTGACAAATGATTTCTTTATGCAATATTGCAATGTTATTAAATATTTTTTTGTAACACATGCGTACAAAATATTCAATTTTGTACTAAAATAGAATACAAGAAAAAACTACTTTTCGCCACACATGACTACAAAATATTTTTTAAGCCTGGACCGTATCGCCGCCTGCATGTGAGATTTGTAGTTAAATCTATCCATATATCTATCTATATTTAATATTTTTATAGCACTAAAATATCAAAATAATACTTTAAATAACTTAGCATATAGTAAAAACAACTTAAACACATTGCATCATTGGAATTGCAAGAAAAAACAATTCAACGGGACCAACTTTTTGTTGCACTTTTTTGAGAATAATTCAAAAACGGTGCATCGCAAAATTCTAAAAAAAACTGTGTTGTTTTTTAATTTTGGTGCTCTTTCAAATGACATACCACTCATGCGGGTCAAAAAACAATTTTTCACCCTTCTCCACTCCCATCCCCTAAACACATAGAAATAAAATCACTTGAAGCTTCGCTATATTTTTCGTGTTCCATAGAATTATAGGCTCATCGCTTTACTAAAATTTTCAGTTCTTTCTATAGCAACAATTTTTTTGTGTTAGATTACATAAGTTCGACATTTAGGTCGGTTCTTGAAAAACAACGTATAATTTTAACAATATTTAAAATTAACAAAAGATCAATGTTTGACTTAAACAATAGCATATTAAACAAATATTAACCCTAAAATAATTGCAGGTTATCGAACTTACCATTCAATTAAAACTCAACATTTTCCAAAGTTATACATGAAATTTATTGAACCAGTAATTATGAATGGATTACAAACGTGGATCTTAACACAAACTAACAAATCACATCAATCTAATTTGAACCTTGAGAATTTACGCCACCTTTTGGGCCCACTTATGGCCTACAATACAATACAATATACAATAGATAGTAAGGGACCGTGATAATTTTGAAATAAAGTCTTCTTTCTTTTGGATAACTGGTTATATTCACTCTAAAAGAGTTGCAAAATTAAGAATTGCTCTAAGAATCAGTATAAAGGATGACATGACGAGAAATGTACACGCCAGTCCCACTCGATATTGCTATTCGGGTTAAAAAAGCTTTATTTCACCTTACCATTCCTACCCTTTCAAAACGATTAATAAATATTTGATACACGGGGGGACGGTCTGAATTTTGAACATTTTTGATCATAACTCAAAAACTGTGCACCGCAAAATTATAAAAAAAATTGCAATGATTTTTAAATTAGGTGCTCTTTCAAATGACACTCCATTCGCTTGGGTCAAAAAACGTTTTTTTTTACCCTCTCTACCCCGGTGCCCTAAACACACAGAAATATAATTATTTGAGACTTCGGTATAATTTTCATACTAAATTTACCAAATTTCCTAGCTCTGTGAATTTTTTCAAATTTTTCTGTCAATGAGTGTCGAAACGTAGGGGGGGAACGGTTTGAATTTTGCACTTTTTTGTCCATAACTCAAAAAGTGTGCACCGCAAAATTATAAAAAAAATTGCAACAAATTTTAAATTAGGTGTTCTTTCAAATGACACCCCACTCGCTTGGGTCAAAAAAGTTTTTTTTTTATCCTCTTTACCCCGGTCCCCTAAACACACAGAAATATAATTATTTGAGACTTCGTTATAATTTTCATACAAAATTTACCAAATTTCCTAACTCTGTGAATTTTTCCAAGTTTTTATGTCAATCAGTGTCGAAACGAAGGGGGGATGAACGGTTTGAATTTTGCACTTTTTTGTCCATAACTCAAAAACTGTGCACCGCAAAATTATAAAAAAAACTGCAACGAATTTTAAATTAGGTGCTCTTTCAAATGACACCCCACTCGCGTAGGTCAAAAAACGTTTTTTTTACCCTCTCTACCCCGGTGCCCTAAACACACAGAAATATAATTATTTGAGACTTCGGTATAATTTTCATACTAAATTTACCAAATTTCCTAGCTCTGTGAATTTTTTCAAATTTTTCTGTCAATCAGTGTCGAAACGTAGGGGGGGAACGGTTTGAATTTTGCACTTTTTTGTCCATAACTCAAAAAGTGTGCACCGCAAAATTATAAAAAAAATTGCAACAAATTTTAAATTAGGTGTTCTTTCAAATGACACCCCACTCGCTTGGGTCAAAAAAGTTTTTTTTTTACCCTCTTTACACCGGTCCCCTAAACACACAGAAATATAATTATTTGAGACTTCGGTATAATTTTCATACAAAATTTACCAAATTTCCTAACTCTGTGAATTTTTCCAAATTTTTCTGTCAATCAGTGTCGAAACGAAGGGGGGAGAACGGTATGTTTTTGACAATAACTCAAAAACTGTGCATTGCAAAATTCTAAAAAAAATTGCAATGATTTCTAAATTAGGTGCTCTTTTAAATGACACCCAATTTGACCAAATTTTAAATAGTGTTTTTACCCCTTCTCATTTCCACCCCCTTAATAAATCTAATTATGAGAATATGACACTTTTATATATTTTTTATTAAGACTGTACTAATTTTTCTATCATTCCAAATACATTTGAAAATTTTCGATCAGTTAGGTTCGGAGCTAATCGAGTTAAGAAAACACGAAAAAAACGTCATTATTCAGAATTATACAAAAAATAGTGAGGTGTAAAATTCCAAGATAAATTTTTAAGGAATACTGAAATGAAGCCCTTTCATATGATACCCTACTTGAATCTATAAAAAAATCTATTTTCTCAAAGGTCTCACATCGAACCCCTGTAAACCAAACGAAAACCACTTTAGTTTTATTTGTATTCGTCATTTCATGTGGACAGATTAGTTTTATACGCACCTCAAATTTCAAGTCCATAGCATTTATAGTTTACGAGATAATCGATATAATGTGAAAAACTCGTTTTACTCTCACCAATAGTGTTCCGTATAAAAAACGGAACCCTAAAAAAATTGATTTGAGATTATTTACAAACATGGTGATTGCAATTAATAAGTTAAGTTTGCAATTAATTTGTTTGAAATGTAAAACATATTAGGTAGTAAGTTTAAGCTGACATTTTAGAAATAATTTTGGAATAGAGACATAATTTTGGAATAGAACAGAACTCAAGGGTGCCACCCTATCGACACAGGGTGCCACATTATCGACGGAGACCACTTTTCCTATACATTATTCAGCATATGTGTTTTCAGAACTGGTCGTTAAAGAATCATTCTTGCATACTAAATAATGTACCGTAAAAGAAAACGGTTAATATGGTATCTATAGGAATATTTAAAGCTATTGAGTAATTGTGGTGATGGTATTCAATGCTCAACATGTTGATTCGATTAAAAAAAAAAGAAATACACATATATTGTTAAAATTTTATTTTACATAATAACTCAAAAATTTTAAAAAGTAGAATAGATCCTTTTTGAACCAATAGGACACATTTATAGGACACATTCTAAGTTATCACAATTTATAAATCAAAATTAAATGGATAACCTGGCTAAAATGGTTTCTAAGTGATTTATCGTTGAAAACGATTGAAACGTTGAAAACCATTGTGATGGTTTGTTTATTTGTTTAAGTTTTTTTACGGTCGGTGTCACCCCAAAACGGGTGACACCCGGGGCGGACCGCCCCCCGCCCCCCCCCTCCCTTGGCTACGCCTCTGAGAGATAGAGATTTAACCCAGTGGCGTAGCTAGCATGGGTGGCACCCGGGGCGGATATTGTGGTGTCACCCCAAAAATAAAAACTGTCAATAATAATAAAAAGTCGATAAACGTAATTTATAATTTTTTTTAATTAATACAAATGAGCTTTATTATTATAAGCCCGCAAGTAATTTTTAACTAATTTTAATTTGCTGAAACTCCTCTCACACGAAGCCACTAATACGCAAATAGTCATAAATAACTTTAGTGCGACCGTAAGATTCGGAAGAAATTCTAAAAAATCCCACTCTACAATGAATTTCAAAAAGTCTAGGTACACCCAGTTAGAAACTGTAACATTGGCCGCTTTTAAATGCCTCCTCACCCTTTGTATCTCTATGAGGAGTTCTGTTGCCAATACCGCATCATAAAAACCAGTAAATGTTGATACAGATAATTTTAACTCTTCACTGTTCGCCAAAAGCTAAGTGTTTGTCTGCACAACCTCGAACAATGAAGCTAAATCTTGAACTGACTTCAGTCTAGTTCGGAGTTTAACACTGAATCGGTCAAGACATTCCAACATGTCCTTTTTAAGTTGAGCTCTCAGTGTCAGTCCAACATCAGGTGCAAACTCACCACCCGTTCGCTTTTTGCGTTTTTATGATGAATTCGGCTTTCCATTGGAATGTCATAGTCCTCCGATTTTTTCGCAGCAAGATCTATTGCCTCTTCTACAATGAGACTTCGTTATGAATTGAATCTATTTTTGTAGCTAATTGATCAATATTCAAGCCCGTGCTTTGCAATCCAATCTGAGCACAGATATTATTTCTCTTAGAGTATCATTCCAAAACAAAAGATAGCAAAGAAACGAAAAATCACATGCTGCATTGATAAGGTTCTGTGCAGCGCCTCTAGTGTCTACATTTTTTTGTTGATCACTTAACTTCTCAATTTCAGCCACAATCCCATCAAAGTTTTCGGCCAATACTTTTACTGCAGCATAATGAGCACTCCGATGCGCTGTTAAGAGTATTTTAACAGTTGCTTTGTTGTGTTTAGCAAGTACTTCCCAGCGGCTAGTCGAAGCAGAAAAACATGTAAAAATGGCTTCCACTGACGAGTGTTGGCCGTATAAATTAATTGAATGATCTTTGCAGCTCACAAAAATTGCTTTGTTATTTTTTGCTTTAATAATAGCTTGCACTTCTCCATGTATACTACTCATAACAGCTGCATTATCATAACCTTTGGAGCGACAATTCATAACATCTATACCATCATTTTCAAGACTTTTACACTGAAAAAAACATGTCCTATTTCCAACCTCACCGTGCGGGCAGATATGGCGAATCGAAATACGAGATTTATTCAACAACCGTGCAATGATAAGCCGATGCAGATGAGACAATCACATGAAATATTTATGTGAAAATAAAATATAGTTCAATTAATCTCAAATACTTAAATTTTAAAATGAAAAATTCATGATATAAGGCCAAAGAAATATGTTTTCATGGAAATAGTTATTAACTTTATTCAACTACTGTTATATTGGATAGCACTTTATATTTTAATTACACCTCATTCTGTTATCAGGAAAATGTTACTGAGTACTGAGTAGTTGTCCCAATCACGGTGAAATTGTTTGTAAATATCTTTTCTTTGCATGAATAATAAACTGCCATCTTCGAGATGAGGTTATCATTACTTCAATTTTTTTTTCAGTGTAAGAATTTCACCGCTTAAATCAGCGGCTTTTTTCCACGTAAAGGAAAAAATCCAAGGAATACTTCCTTGATTTCCACTTTACTACCATCAATTTTCACATAACGAATCACTTCTGACATTTGATCAATATGTGAAATGTCAGGTGTGCTATCAAACATAATTCCAAAATATTTAACCGATTTAATTTCGTTGACAAGCTTAAACTTTACGTGGATCGCTAAAACATTTATGAACTAATTTTGTATATCTGGTGACAAATATGATACTTTTGGTGATTTACCATGCTCCAAATTCAAAATGTGTTCTTTTAACACTACATCATACTTTGACAATAGTTTGGTTAGTTCTAAGAAATTGCCTTTATTTGAAAAACTTTGTCCTTCATCATGTCCATGAAATGCTGGGTTTTGTTTAGATAAAAACAAAGTTATATCCAATAATCTTGATAAAAGATGTTTCCACTTCTGTTTTTTATTATATATTAATTGCAAGGCTGCATCTCGTATCGTTTTATGAATTTTTAACCTCATTTCCAAAGTTTTCCACTTTTCAAAATTCTCCAGATGTTCATTTGAAGTTTCATGCTCGGCCACTTTGGGATTTAGTTTCCACCGCTTCTGATATCCAGTAGTAAATGTTGATTTTGTATTATTATTATTGGTGACAGCAAATACACGACAACAGAAGCAATACAGGACGCAAGTTATTATTTACAGGAGAATAAACAATCCATGGCCCTAGAATTTTTTCACCATTATTCATCATTTTATAAAACCATTCTTTAGAAAGATGGCGAACATCACCTTTTATGTCTAACCCGTGTCTAGATAGTAACAAACGACCCTTCTCTATTTTAAAAATGTTCACTTTCTTTTTTAATGATTTCAATGCGAACATTACCAGAGACGAGTATATTCCAATGTGATACATCTCTTAAGTCCTGAAGTGATTCACCCATGCAAATACTGTCTTCGATAGTAGAAGCATTAGCGGCATTATCACTGTCATTTTCATTATTCCTTGCTAATTCGTCATCATAGGTTATCATTATTAATTCTGTATTGTTGCTGTTACTTTCCGAAGATGAGCCAATATTCTCTGAAACATTCGTTTCATCAACGTGATAATCAGTTTCTTTTGATGAACCTTGGATATCATCGGGTTTTGTAACATATTTATAGATTTGGTCTTTCTCTGCTGGAACCAACTTTTTCTTTAAAAAGTATGAACTCCTCGTGGCATATTTATTTTTTGGGATATTTGCTAAACGAAATCTAAAAAAATATTTTTAATTATAGTATAGGTATCAGCAAAGCATTAATTCTAAATATATTTGTAGGATACATAATAGGTACATAGTTCATAATAAGTACACTGTGTTAACGACTAAATACACCGCCAAGAAAATTAATTTATTTAAATTTCCTTGTACAACTTATATTAAATAATATTTGATAAAATGGAATATACAAATCATAGCCTAATATTATAAGGAACTATTTAAAAAAATATAAGTATGAAATCCTAAAAGATATTTTATATAAAGAATTGAAACCAAAATTAAATATCCAATTAGAATCATGCTCAATAATTTACAAAATTGAATGTGATTTTTGTGAAAAATTTTACATCGGGAAAACCGGAAAATGTTTTAAAGACTGATTTAAGGAATACCTGCCTAAGAAGAAAAATAAACAAAATTTAAAGTTTATTTTTGCAAACCATTTACATAGTTAATAACAATAGCTACACCACTTTTAAAAAAAAATTGAAGGCTTTACATTTATGTAGCCAAGGATCTTTAAAAGAATCACTTGATGAGTTTGAAATTTCCAAGGAATTTAAAACCCAACAAAATGTAATTTTAAATGATGAAATATGGAGGGGCTGAAATCTCACAGCTCTGAGATATCAAGACTTCGGTCTGGGTTAAGGATTTTGATATAGTTTTCGGCAAAAAACTTTTATGCGGACATGGTTTTTAGTTACACTCAGCAAACTACTCAAAAACCTTTCCATTTAGTGTTTCGAGAAAATATTACAAAATCACAAATTCATATTTCTTTCCAAATTCCAAAAATATTGTAAAAAATAAATAAAATCAAACTTTTTCCAAAATCCTAAAAATATTCCAAAAATTATTACAAAATCAAAAATTGAAATTTTTTCAAAATTCCAAAAATATTTAAAAACTATAACAAATTCAAAAATGTCCATTTACAATATTTTTGGATTGTCCAAAATCCAAAAATATTGTAAAAATTATAATAAAATCAAACTTTTTTCAACATTCTAAAAATATTCCAAAAATTATTACAAAATCAAAAATTGAATCTTTTTTCAAAATTCCAAAAATTATAAAAAATCAAAAATTCAAAATTTTTCATAATTCCAAAAATATTCCAAAAATTCTTACAAAATCAAAAATTAAAACTTTTTCTAAAATTCTAAAAATATAGCAAAAATTATTACAAAATCAAAATTTCATTTTCAATTACATTTACGTCATAAAAACAGCTACATTTTTTTTCCCAAAAAATTGGCTAAAAAAATCAATGAAATCATTTTTTGACACGCTTGACATTATTTTTTTGACAAACGTATAATGCCATAATTCTCTATAATAGTAATATATTTTCACGTCATACAAATTATTTATTTTATTTTTTTCCAAAAAATTGGGTAAAAAATTAAATAAAAATTTTTCTTTTGACACACTTGACAACATTTTTTTGACAAACTTATGATGCCATTGTTCTCAATAATAATAATAAAATTTCATTTCAAACAAAATTTTAGTTTAATTTTTTTTTCCGAAAAATTGGGTAAAAAAATAAATAAAAATCTTTCTTTTGACACACTTGACAACATTTTTTTGACAAACTTATAATGCAATAATCTAGATTTTGGTCTCACATACCAATCCCAATTATCAAAATTTCTCGAAGTTCAACGTTCCTACTCGTAATCACTTAAAATAAACGTTTTTTAAGCAAAAAATATGCAAATTTCCTTGTTTTGACACACTTGACGATTTTTTTGACACACTTCCGGTACAGTTATCAAACACAGCGTCCTTTCGGACCTGTCTCTTGAGTATACCTATTAGTAGAAAAAAAAATTTTGGAAATCCCTCCAGTGGTTTTCCCTGCTGCGTAGGTAATGACGGCCAGACGGCCAGACGGCCGGCCGGCAGACAGACATACATTATTTTTTTTTGCTTTTTTAGAATCAGTAGGTCCTAAAACGTCGAGGAATGCCAAAAAAAGTGGGGGTAAGAATTTCACTTTGAGCTCATGAATGTAATACTTAGGTCTTTCAGACCGAAGTAACTTTCAGTTAATTCAAATATATAAATATAAATTCAGTAAATTATTTGTGATATAACATCACCCCGATGGAAAATCTCCCATCAAGAATAATATAAGAACTGAATTTAAAAAATTATGGTGCAAATTATGAAACTTTTTGCAATCCATACAATTTTAGAGCGATCTAGTTTCGAACCAATGAGAAAATTTTTAAACTTGAAAAAAGTTTATCATTCTCATCAGAGCTAGCCGACTAGATAAACTCTACCAAAAAATGTCAACGCTAATGTATATAAACTAAAAATTAGGTTACAACTCTAGCGAAGTGTAAAAACAAAAAATTTACATAAACATACATTTAATAAATTCAGGTTTAGTCAATTAATTTCTCTGGTGATCACTGTTTTGTTATACTCTAGACATTCTAGTATTGAATAACAAAATTGTATCTGTGAGAAGAAGATGACTAGTCTTCACTTGTGTCTATTGACACATGATCAACAATTAATTCAGTAAATAATTTACTGAATTAATTGTTGATCATGTGTCAATAGACACAAGTGAAGACTAGTCATCTTCTTCTCACAGATACAATTTTGTTATTCAATACTAGAATGTCTAGAGTATAACAAAACAGTGATCACCAGAGAAATTAATTGACTAAACCTGAATTTATTAAATGTATGTTTATGTAAATTTTTTGTTTTTACACTTCGCTAGAGTTGTAACCTAATTTTTAGTTTATATACATTAGCGTTGACATTTTTTGGTAGAGTTTATCTAGTCGGCTAGCCCTGATGAGAATGATAAACTTTTTTAAAGTTTAAAAATTTTCTCATTGGTTCGAAACTAGATCGCTCTAAAATTGTATGGATTGCAAAAAGTTTCATAATTTGCACCATAATTTTTTAAATTCAGTTCTTATATAAATATATAAAACTGAAAACAAACAGTATGAGTATGTATCAACCTACAAAAATTTGCAAAACTGCAGTAATTGCATAACTGCTATTTTATTCCACAGTAATTATTTTTTTGTCCATTGAAAAACGATCTATTTCAATTTATTCTTTGAGTTTCAAGATAAAGGAAAAAAAATTATTTTGAGATCATTTACAAACACGGTAATTTGATTGTTTGTTAGTTTCCTTAGGTGTTTGCAATTAATTTGTTTGAAATGTAAAACATATATTAGGTAGTAAGGTTAAGCGGATATTTTAGAAATAATTTTGGAATAGAGACATTGTAACTCAAGGGTGCCACCCTATCGACAAAGGGTGCCACATTATCGACGAAAATCACTTTTCCTATACATTATTCAGCATATGTGTTTTCAGACCTGGTCATTAAATAATCATGCTTGCATACTAAATAATATATCGTAACAAACGGTCAATATGGTATCTATAGGAATATTCAAAGCTATTGAGTAATTGTGGTGATGGGATTCAATGCTCAACATGTTAATTTGATTAATATTGTTGAAATTTTATTTCACGTAATAACTCAAAAATTTTAAAAAGTAGAATAGATTCTTTTTGAACCAATAACACATTTATAGGACACATTTATAAGTTATCACAATTTATAAATTAAAATTATATGGATAACCTGGTTAAAATGGTTTCTAAGTGATTTATCGTTGAAAACATGTGATGGTTTGCTTAAGTTTTTTACGTTCGGGTGTCACCCCAAAACGGTTTCGAAGTGATTTATCGTTGAAAACATGTGATGGTTTGTTTAAGTTTTTTACGTTCGGGTGTCACCCCAAAACGGTTTCGAAGTGATTTATCGTTGAAAACAATGTGATGGTTTGTTTAAGTTGTTTACGTTCGGGTGTCACCCCAAAACGGTTTCGAAGTGATTTATCGTTGAAAACATTGTAATGGTTTGTTTAAGTTTTTTACGTTCGGGTGTCACCCCAAAACGGTTTCGAAGTGATTTATCATTGAAAACATTGTGATGGTTTGTTTAAGTTGTTTACGTTCGGGTGTCACCCCAAAACGGTTTCGAAGTGATTTATCGTTGAAAACATTGTGATGGTTTGTTTAAGTTTTTTACGTTCGGGTGTCACCCCAAAACGGTTTCGAAGTGATTTATCATTGAAAACATTGTGATTGTTTGTTTAAGTTGTTTACGTTCGGGTGTCACCCCAAAACGGTTTCGAAGTGATTTATCATTGAAAACATTGTGATGGTTTGATTATGTTTTTTACGTTCGGGTGTCACCCCAAAACGGTTTCGAAGTGATTTATCATTGAAAACATTGTGATGGTTTGTTTAAGTTGTTTACGTTCGGGTGTCACCCCAAAACGGTTTCGAAGTGATTTATCGTTGAAAACATTGTGATGGTTTGTTTAAGTTTTTTACGTTTGAGTGTCACCCCAAAACGGTTTCGAAGTGATTTATCATTGAAAACATTGTGATGGTTTGTTTAAGTTGTTTACGTTCGGGTGTCACCCCAAAACGGTTTCGAAGTGATTTATCGTTGAAAACATTGTGATGGTTTGTTTAAGTTTTTTACGTTCGGGTGTCACCCCAAAACGGGTGACACCCGGGGCGGACCGCCCCCCCCCCCTAGCTACGCCTCTGATTTAACCATCAAGATAACTAAAGGGATTCAAAGGAATTGTTAATAGTTATAAATAGCGATGATGACTAGCTATCAGAACACAAAGTAAATTATATAGCAAGAAATTTACTAGCTATAAGTCGATTATTGATTATTTCCAATCAATGTAAAATCAATGGCTGACACTTGGTCAATTTGTAGTCCTATATGTATGTATATTAGACTACACTTAGGGAATTTAAATTTATTGGGGATTTTTTGAGATCAATTAAACTCAAGTAAGTAAAGAAGTAATTGTATTTTTTTCAATTCATAGGTATAGTTGGAAGATTCTCATGAAAAAAATCCACTTCTCATTTTTCGTGGTTCGAAGGGGGAAGGTTCGAGTTCATCCGAAACACGAAAAATGAGAAGTGGATGGGTTGTAGTTTGACAAGATGTCAGTTTTGATTATAAATTTTTATAATTTTAGATATTGTAAAAAAACTTATTTAACGAAGATGTAATACGAATTTATTAAGAAGAACAACAATAATTACAAAATCATTTTTATTCTAGTTGAAATCTTTGGGTTGCTTTTTGTGATCTTATAAAGAATATAAATATTTACTTGTGCTCTAGACCCATATTCATGTAACCTATAGAAAATGGTTATGACAAAAAACATTTTTTAATCAAAATCATAATCGTAAACACAGAAGTTAGTTTATCACAGCTTCTGTTTTATATGGATACACGTTTTATATTTCATCCTAAATAAATACATATAACAAACTATTAAAATATGACAGAAAACAAAAGCTCTCGAGACTTTTTTAAAAGTGTTGTTTTATTATCAAACATCATAAAGCTCAGCTTTGGTTTGATAACTTCATTATTTTTGTTTGGTGAAATAACATTCATTTATTCATATTTTCTGTTTATATAACTTTAACTTTTTGATATCAATACAATAATTTTTTCTACGGTGGCATATAAAAAGCACATTTTCATGCAGCCTGCCGTGCTAAGCACAAATGTGGTATTGCATTTTTGTCACTTGCATTTTTGTCACAAATGAGTTATGCATCTAAGATGATATAATAACAGTCGATGGACATTTTAATCATATAATTAAACCATTTAATTAGTTTCTTCATTCAAAAATTACTCTTTTAAATATACCGTATCTTCTTTAAAAATATCAAATTTACTATTTAATTATCCAATAATTAATATTTTACAGCATTGACGATTCAAACAAAAATTTGAAATTTTTTTGACTATAAATATAGTTTTGAGAAGTTTGACTGTGAAAATTGAAAATTAAAAATTGTTAATATCTCGAAATGTCAAAAATACAAGTTACCACTTCTGTGCTTAGCACGGCAGTGCAGGCGTAATCCCATATGAAAATAGGTATTTTTCCACTAGTGCCAAATCATTTTCGCTAAATAACAAATTGTAGTTACTATGATATTTTTATGTATTGTACGTATTGAATGTATTGAATTTGAATGCTGTGTTGTCGATTTCTAATTTAATAATTTACAACAAATATCGTTTATAGAGTTATTTCGATTAATTCTCAAGACGCTACTATTCCATTAAGTATGGTAAGTAAATGATATCCATTATTTTACATACACATTCTCAATGTGGTAGAATCATTACAATTAGTTGTTATTCAACTAATCTGAAAACCAATCTAATATGATCTAGGCGATCGGAGAGTTATATTCGTATGGGAGAAATTGTAAATAGTTAAACTCAAATAACTGGATGAATAATAGGAATTTTTCAATTCTGAAACCAGTTTTGGAATCTTCTAATTAAACCTTACATGTTTTAATCAGAAAAAAAATGTTACGTGTTTCGTGGCGGTATCGAACCCCATTCATCAGTAACACAAATTCGATACCTTGTGTTATACACGTTTTATCAACTGAGCCATTCAATTGACATGTTTTATGGAAATTTTAGTTAGTGAATTGAAACGTCATCAACAATTACAATGAAGTTAACAATTTCACAAAGATTGCCGACCTAACGACATGATATATTCAATTAATTATTTCTAATTAATTATCTATCTAATTTTTATAGAGTTATTTCGATTAATTCTCAAGACGCTACTATTCCATTAAGTATGATAAGTTTATATTTATACAATCGTAGGAAAAACTGCATTTCCTATGCGAGATAAAAACGCTTTTCGTTCGTAAACTTGTCTCACTTGACGCTAGAGCGCTTCGTGAACAAATGTTTATTTACACACGAAAAAACCAGTGTTTTCAAATCTTGTAGGAAAATATACTATATATTTTTTTTCAATCATAATGATATGCATTATTGTATAAATGTTTAAACTTACAAGTAATGAAGACAGTTGTTTTCAGTATTATGTTATGCAATAGTTTTAGAATCAACAAAATACAGCATGTTAAGAGAGTGAGGTAAATCATAGTATTTATCTCGTGGTTAATAACCTCATAGATTGCAATGTTCACTTCAATGCCTCGATTGCTTTGTTAATTTTTGCTCGAAAATAAACACTCTACAATTAATATACTGTTACGTTTTTCAATCCTAACTTCGAATTGATCTTATTCTCAATTAGATAAACGTAATTCCCCAAACCTCTTTCCGGATTCGATCACTGATTAGTAAGCAAAAACGTCAGGTTTTATTAAGTATTTAACTTCTTAATTGTTCCACAACAACAGGAAAACAATATTCTTATCTAGCATATTCTTCCAATAGCTTCAGAAACTACAACGGTTGATTGTAGAAATTCCCAGGATGAACAAAGCGTTCAAAATAATACACAAAATATTTTTACTTAATAACACATAAAATTTTATTTACAAAAACTAATTAAAAAATAAGTTCTATTTACACGATTTTATATGCACGGTCGGTACAGAGTTTCGTTTTCAATTAATTCATTTCACATTCCAGTTTCCACTTGAACTATCGCAATTTTAATTATAACTTTGCACCATCGCAAGTCTAAAAGAAATCTAATTTAGTTATATACAAAAAGGAATTCCTTATATATAATTTGCATATTCTAGGAAAATCTAAAGAAAGATCCAGAACAGAAATCTACGTAATTGAATCGCAAATTTCGAAAAGGGCTCATCTCGGATATTTGAAATTTAACAGGAGATACAAAAAACCGAATTTCTTTTGAAAAGTTCGAATTAAGAAAGCATTTTTTCTTCTCTCTAACGCTAATAGTTGGGTTGCATCAGTACATACTAAAATAATTTCTTTAAATGAAAGTGTGTCGGGGAAAACGGCTGTTACAGTTTTATGAGATGGGTCCTTTTCGAAATTCATCCAATGACTTAGATGGTTTTAGTAATAAAGCGGCATTATGAAAGAATATGTATTATTAAAAAAAGCATTTTTATTATTTTATTATAGGTTTCATTTTAATTTTAAATTTAATTTAACGGCTGCTCTACCCTTTACAACGCTTCCACCGATAATAATGTCGTTTGCAATTGATTCTGGGTTCTTACAGTGTCAATACTAAAGATTTGTATTAAAAGATAAGTAGATCAAAACAGCCCTTAACCAACTATACACATTAGCATCAATTAAACCAAAAGTATCGAATAATAAGTAAATTAATATTTTAGAATATAGTTTTTGCTTAACAGATTGTTAAAACCCCATACTCTTTTTTCAACTATAAAAACCAGATATGAGACCTTCTCGCTCATAAAACATCGGTATACATGTGTACATAGAAAAAAAGCGAAAAAGTCAACTTTGAAAAAAATCCGCGTTGAGCCCTTTTCGAAATTTACGATTCAATTATTTTCGATATATTTTATTTCATGTTGATCCTTGTTCTAAGAAACGAGACCTTGTTTATATTTTTGAAATATTGTATGTATTTAAAAATTTAGGAGCTGCATGTGCTGCATGCAATGGGCTGTCATCAGCAAAACTATGGATTGGGTGCACTGTAAAAATAGGTAGATGAGTTGTATATAGAAGAAACAAGGTTGGTGAAAGTGCAGAGCCTTGAGGAACACCAGCATTAGTTGTGAAAATATTGGAATAATACCATCTAAATTTACATGGAATTGGCTGCTAGAAAACTTTGAATCCATGAGACAGTAAGATGGTCTTTGTCATAAGATTTTTATTTACTTTATCAAACGCTTTAGAAATATCAAGTGAAATACTGAATGTTTCATCATGGTTCTCTGGCGATTTGTTCCACAGATAGGTTACGTAGGCGAGCAGATCACCTGTTGCATGACTTCTACGAAAATCATACTGCTTACATCAATAATTCTTGATACTTCCAAATATTCTATTAGATTTGATAGTTAACATATTTTTCAAATATTTTAGCCAAATTCGACAGAATTGCAATTGGTCTATAATTGGTCTGTAATTGGTCTGTAATTGTTAGGATCTTACTGCCTTTCTTTGAAATGGGTTGAACACTAGTCAGCTTTCAAGAATCGGGAAATATTGCGGTTTTATAAGATAAATAGAAGATTTTGTTAGAATTGGAGCTAGTTGCCTAGCAAATTTTTTTAGAATGAGGGGTGGAATACCGTCGGGGTCAGCGGATTAATTGAAATTGATAGCTAAAGTACAATAATAGATCGAAAAATATTGGCTTCATTTTCGTTTCAACTGAACAATTGAGTGTAGGGGAGTAAGGAGGTTCAACTATGTTTGAGTTTTCTACGAAAATACGACCCCAAAGATCCGTCTTCTTAGAGCTAAAGTTGGAATAGAGGATCGAGTGAAATTGTTCTGGACTGATTTAACTGACTAAAAGAAACTACGCAAGCCAGATGAGTGCTCGGCAATAAAGTGAAATTCTTACCCCCACTTTACCTATCTACTGATTCTAAAAAAGCAAAAAAAAATGTATGTCTGTCTACCGACGAAATCTAAATAACCGCTGGAGGGATTTCAAAAAATTTTTTCTAAAAATAGGTATACTCAATGGAAAAAGCCGAGATGTGTTCGATAACTGTACCGGAAGTGTGTCAAAAACTCGTCAGGTGTGAGGCCAAAAACTAGATTATTGCATTATAAGTTTGTCAAAAAAATGTTGTCAAGTGTGTCAAAAGAATGAATTTCATTTTTTTAGCCAATTAACCCAAGAGGGTTAAGTAAGAGAAGAAATTTAAAAAAAAATTAGTTTTGATCTTCATAAGTGGCGTGTCATATGAAAGAAGAATTTTTTTCAAGTCCAAACCAATTTTTTTTTGTAATTTGTGGAAGTACCGTTCTTGAATTATTTCTAAAATTGTGTTTTTTAAAAGAACTATTCTCGTAGAAAATTATATACGCGGAATCTTCGGCGAGCGAGTGCGCGTTATATTCGCACTGTCTGGCTGTTTACAAACAAAACACAAAGAGAATTAAGTATAAAATTCTTATTGGAAGCCCATTGCTTGAGATTATCGTTCATTAGGTTACAATAAGGCTTATAAAATTCAAGTACTTGAAGTTGAAAAGCTAAAATTTTGAGGCTATATTTTAACATTTTGTATATAAGGATGATTTTAAACAAAAATGATAACAGTAACGTATTTGAAATATTATTTTGTTTTAATAGCTTTTTTAAATTTTGCAAAGATTTATGTGGTATCTACGTGTGCGAAATTTTTTAAATCTGAGCTTATTCATTTTAATCTATAAAAATTTCGGAAAATTTTACAAACATTTTGAAAAGCGATTTTTAGAAACCTTTGAACGCATTGATCTCCATTTTTAAAAATTTGGTGAACTATTCTCAAAAATACATAAAAATATTATAATTCAAACGGCCATTACGTAGCATATAAGTTATGGGTTGAAAAACTCTAACCGCTTAACTACTGCTCGAATTTTAGTCGTTTTCGAACTATCCTTAGATTCAATTTGACAGATATGCTATCACGATCTTTTTGGTCTCTCTTCATACATTTTTAGTAGTAACGTTCTTTATATATTTATATATCTCTAAGGGAGGAGCACTATAACATGCTACAAAAGGTGTAAACGGGATATTAGTGTTATGAAGTTTTAGAAATAAGTACATGATTAAAACTAAACGAATACTATACATTACCAGCGCTTCTGTGGAATTTTTGGAATTTTTGGAAAAAAGATTTTTGATATTTGTTTTTTTTAAAAGACAATTAATTTTCTTTGATATTGATATTGCGATGAGCAAGTACTCGTAGTTCTTTTCAGAGGTCTCTTGTTTAGAATAGCTCTCTATGAAAAGTAGGTTGTGTTTGACCATTATTATGTGCTATTTTTACTTATTGATAGTTTCTTTAACCATTGTATAACAGGGTACATACCATTAAATAATTATTCCATGCTATAGCAGATCATTAAAACTATAGAAAAATAACACAAAACCATGCACAATTGAGCTAAAAATAAAAGAATATAAAAACCTCTTAAAGCTTGTTAAATGGTTGAGAACAGAAAGCAAAATTACTTGAATTTAAAATGAAGATAACTTGGTTTGTTATTATTTTTATAAAGGTTAAAAATACAAATATCCTTAGGGTGCTGATAGGATCATATATTTTTTTCCATAGATTTAAATGTAAATAAAGTTCTTACCCTTACGGCTTGTTTGTCATATGTCATTTGGTTTCTTGGAAAATATTACATAAGCAGATTACTCTATACAGCCGAAAAGGTACTTTTGATTTTTTTATGATATGACCAACTCAACGTATATAAATTGAAACATTTTCTTTTCATCTGAACATTTTTTTATGCTAAGAATTAATAGCAACATCAAACAAAGAAAAATAATGTTTCAAGGCAAGAGTTTCACAAAAAAAAAAATTTAAATCAACAAAAAAGCTCTTTTAGCTCTGAAAATGTGTTCATAATGTAAATTTTAATTAATGTTTTGAATTAATAATTCTTGTATAATTTTATTATTCTTTAGTGAGTATTATTATTTCTTTTTTTTTGTACATATGCATTAGTACAAGCTTTAAACATTTCAAAAATTAAAATGTTTTTGTTATTAAAGCAAATTATTCATACATCCAACAATGGTTCAAAACCGTTTGTTAAGGATGTTATTTTCTAGAATTACACAAAAAAAATGTTATGATAAAAACGTCAGGATATTAAATTTTTTAGACCAAACAAAGGAAATTTTTTTACATAGAATATGTTATGGTTCTTTGTTTTCTTATCGGTGACCAAGTGAGTATAATTTCTTATTGATCATCTTCTAATATCACTTAAATAGTTTACCCAATCTCAACCGATTTATTATGGTATTAATGGCTTTGGATTCGTTTAATGGAAGGGCTTAAAAATAGAATTCATATACGTCTCAGAGCGCAAGCATTTCTGTGATCTAGTTCTTAAGAGTAAGTGTTGTTGTAAAACATTCTAAAATCCTCTATAAACCATATATAATTTATGAAAAAAAAAATCAAAAAATCTCACACTTTTCAATTAAAAAATTAAATAAAATTAATAAAATAAAATAAGATATAATTTTTATAAATAAAAGAAAATTACATTAAACTGAAAATTATATAAACAATTTAATCTAACCAATTTTAAGTTAATAAAAATTTTGATTATAACTTAAAATTAAAACCAAAACGTAAAACAATGTCATATCACATTAAAAATTACGATTAACTAACTAATATGAATTTAACAAGGGAAAATTCGTATAATTTTTGATTGATTTTAACTAAATTAACTAAAAAGCGTCAAACGAAAATTAAATTAATTTAAATTCTTATCTTATATTTTTCATTTTGTCTTTATTAATTTCA
Organism: Diogma glabrata; assembly: GCA_963693315.1. NCBI lineage: Eukaryota > Metazoa > Arthropoda > Insecta > Diptera > Cylindrotomidae > Diogma > Diogma glabrata. The sequence goes on from OY856187.1 coordinate 182,301,881, forward strand.
ATTTTTTTTATTATTTCTTTTGTTAATAATTTCGTATGGAAGAGGGTTTGCACGCTAATTATTGAAATGAAATTTATGTTTTGGATTTTGAGGGTTAATTGTGGTTGAATGATTTGACAAAAATATGTTTTTATTTTGTTAGTGTAATAATAAACTTTTATTGATAGGAATTATTAGATTGCTGGCTTTCGTAATAAGTTTTTTGTTTTCAATAATTTTATTTATTCAACAAGTAAATAAGCTATGAAGATCTGTTAGTTGGAGTTTATTGGGTGGATCATAAATCAATTGAGCATACATATTTCTTGAAAATCGTTTAAAATCTTGTATTTTAATTTTACGTGAAATAAATGTGCTTAATAATTTTGATATATTCAGGAGTGAATTCTAATACTTAATGAAGTCTCATTTTTATTAACTAGTTAACAATTGGTTTAGTATTAGTTTGAAATTAATTTGAATTATTCGAAAGTATTTCATTTAATGTCTTTAATATCAAATTTACTGCCGAAAATTGTGCAAACTATCTAATTATTAATTAACAGAAAAGTGTTATTAACTAAAATATATAAATAAATAAATGAAATGTTGTATTATAAAAGTTATAATTAATTTAAGATCTGATTGCCTTATTAATGCATTATTTTTTAATTAATAAGCCGAAATTTTTATAGTTAAATTTAAGTCATTTTTTAAAGATATATAAAACAAATTTAATTTTACGATTATCATTAACACGAAAAATTTTGAGGAAATAGTTTGAGACTGATAATTGAATAGGTTTAAAAAAAAAATAATTAAATAATTTTTATTTCCAATCGTTAAACCAACAATATGTAAATGTAATTAGCAATTGAATCTGTTGATTTGATCTCCATTTTCATTAATTTCAAAATGTTCATCCATTTTGTGACATTTTACAAACAACATTTAATTATTATATAGAAAATTAGTTATTTGATTATTTGAATTATCTGGCTAAAATCTGAAACCCGCAGGTAATAGACAATCTGAGTCGGTTTTGATGGGTGGTCTCAGATGTCAAAAGTGCTTGGACACTTCCAAATGGAGGATCCGGAGGTGTACGCAGGAAATAAATTGGCTAAGGATAAAACCTCGATGAAGATAGGGAGAAAGCCATATCTATTTGGAAAGCGCAAAATTTCTTCATGTTCAGTTCAGTATATGCCAAATTTATTGGATCGGTCTTGAAGATATAACCGATAACCACTGTTTGCTGACATTGAACAAGCTTGAATTTCGACAAATATACCACCAATATAATATGTGAGTGTCATGGTTTCACTTGTTAATAGTTGACCAGCTCAACGATGTGTTTGTCCGAACTTTTGAGAGTTCGTGCTCCTAAACGAAAAAACGTGGTATACACAAGGTAGTCTGGTGGAACAAACAGCTTAACAAGCTAAGACATATGTCCATAACTTATGAACATAGCCTTGAAAACTCATGATGAAGTTGATTGGGCACAGTGAATCTAGGAAACTTTTCAAATGTGTTATTCGTAAATCAAAGAAGAAGTCTTACGAAAAGTACTGTGAGTCGATTGATTTCATCATAGAGAATGATGCTATAATGAGGGCTTTGCAAAAGGATCCTTTAGCGAGACTGGTAAAATTTTCCATCAATACTCACACTTCTTCATACAGCACTCATTCAACACCATTTTCCTTGATGCCTATTTGGGAAAACTCGAGACAGACGTGGAAAATAGAGAAAACCTAAACCGAAAAAAACTGGATCATGTATAATGGAGAATGTACCCATTTTTAAGGATAACAATAGGAATCAAGCGATGGACTACGCACCAAGAGATTTTGCGTTCCGGCTAGCTTAAGTCACGTGAGTCCGAAAGAGAATATTAATTTTTCCAGCACAAATTCACTGATATGTAATCGGAATATGTATATAGTCAGACCAAGAAAAAAATGACCAAAAGAGACTCTGACAACCATTGCCCAAAACAACCCCGATTTACAAGGAATAATCATAATTTAAGACCTTTTTTAATCATTTACAAACGAATTATTAATGTCAAGTTTTACTCTTTTCTGAACCTTACTATAGCATCTACAAAGATAGGGGTGGAGCTTTTACTGTCTATCTACACCGTCTACAAACAACAAACGTTTCAACGCTTGGAAAACAGCATCGTAGCACATGACAAAAGACTCTGGTTTGGACTATCAAAAAAACTCGCTAAGTAATAGGCAACACACTTATCAAGCGTACTTAGAAAGTCTATTGACACTATCCTCTCATAGTTAGTTTCTGATATTGAAGATACTATTTATAAGAAGCAATTTCTCTTAGCACTCTTCTTGACCTACAAGAGACTTTCGACAACGTCACTTTTGAGTCACTCCTTAACGGAGCGAAAAGAATACAACGAACGCTGGAGGACCGATGTATGTTTATTCACAAGGACCACACTATAATCTCGGTATAGGTGTGAAGTGTGGATGTCCCCAAGACGTCGTTCTATCATCACTGCTGTAGAACATGATCAGCCTAATGGAATAAAATGATAAAGTGCTAAACACGTACGGTTATGCCAATGTTGTTAGAATTCATTTGAAAGGAAACTATATGGGGCATCTCTGTAGAAAAATGCGCAACGCTTTTTACATTACATTAGCAACCGTTTGTGTCGAAAGAATGGTCTCACGAGCAATACTTCTAAGACATAGTTCGTTGCGTCAATCAACAGAAAGAATTTTTTTTTTTTTAATAAGAAGTGTTGTGTAGTAGGAATTACAAAATGTGTCACAACAACACATAGATACCTTTTAAGACGTAGGTCCCACAACAACATGCGCCTTGAGGTATAGGTGGACGCTTTTTTTAAATCTTTGTGGATTGAAGGCACTCGAGACTATTGATTCGGGCAAAGCATTCCATGTGTACGATGTACGCACAAAGAAATCCCTTTGAAAAGTCATCAAGCGCCATAAAGAGATCTGGAAGAACATCTGTCAAATTTTTTATGCCGATTGGTGACACTGTACGTCTAACTGTCCTTTGAAAGCAGTTTAGACTCAAAATAGTTGTAATTCCAATGATAGAGAAACGATCTGTAGCTGATTAGCACAGTCAAGGTAAGCGACGGAGCTTAAGTTAAGCCTGGCAAGGTCATTAATATGTTTACTGATAGATTGTTGCTGTTCTAAATACACTGGGCTACTGAGCTACATTGGTTCTAAATACACTATTAAATCAAATATAATGCAACAATGCTCTGGGTCCGTTAATAATCTCAGATTAAAGAACAGCATATTATTGAACACTGTGGAAATCTCCGCAGGAAGGTTCATAAACCTTGTATATCGAGAGGTATAAGATTAAGCTCGCCAGTCGAACAGGTTCTCCTACGATTCAGTAGCTCTCAATGAGGGAGGCACTAAGGACTGCAAGGTCTCCAAGATGTTCACTCCAGAGGTGAGCCTGCAAACCACCGAGTTTCTGTTACCTGGTCAAACTGTAGGCTAATGATGGAACTCCCAACAGGTCATCTTCATGTGACTAAACTAATGACCCAGCATGCTGCTTTTGTCTTGAAGAGGATGAAACAGTTCCTTACATTGTTCGGCAATGTTCGGCTCTTTCAGGACTGCGAAACGAAATCGGTATGATCAAGTTATCTAACGATAGAAGATTCAAGGCAGTACGCTACATTCAAAATGAGCTGAAGCGTGAACATTAGGATGGAATAAAGGAGCTAATAGTCTACATATTAAGACTAGTCACCTCCCCAAAAAAAGATACTTGTTTCAGTTTTTATTTTACTTCGGTCTGAAAGACCTATAAGTATTAAAATCTCGAGCCAAAAGCGAAAATCTTACCCCCACTTTTTGGCATTTCTCGACGTTTTAGGTCATAACGATTCTTAAAAAGAAAAACAAATATCCGTCTGTCTGTCGACCGTCCTTCACGGACGACGAAATCTAGGGCCGGTTCTGCGTTGTACAAAAGTGCACAGTAAAACAGGGCGCTCAATTCATCACGGAAATAAGGGCGCAAAAACCAACATCAATTAACAATTTAAATTGAATTAAACCACTTATTTATAAGGGGGGGTGTGGATGCTATTGATCGAAGGGCTGCAGGGTCGCAGAAGCGAGTGAAAAATAACTTAATATATCATAAAATATTATATTTATTATATAAAATATTTCATTTCAAATAACCTAAACCCCACCGTTCTGGCCTAAGATACCTATATATATATATAACCCCCACCACCTAAACTTTCCAACGAACTCACCCCCACCCCCAGGGGGTGGATACCATACATCGAACCGTAGCCCTTTTAGCCATCTACTGGGTAAACATGTGCTTAATTCAACTTTTTAATATGCCGGATCAAGAGATGGAGGTATAAATAAGAAGAGATAAGGTTGGCGATGTAGTGTATATAAGTCTAAGTCCATTGCTTCATTTTTATTCGTGTTATTACTTTCAGTAAACAACAATTATTAAACGAAACTTCCAGTTATGACTTTGAAAAGGGGAGCAACTGGAAGATTTCTGTAGAAAAAGTGACACTGATGATCAGATGTGTGTATATTGTTACAATAGATTGTGATAAATAGAAAACTAAATGTGTTTGCTCGTATAAAAATTATAAATTAAGAAAATTTGAAAAGGCTTTAACCTAAAAATAAAATAAAGATCAAAAGTGAAAAGTTAATAAATCACTAATACTTTTTATTTAATAATTATTAGTCGGCCATTGGTTGAGCGAGTGATTGAAGTCATTTCTCACCATAAATATTGTGATAAAACTCGATGAGCGTGCAGTTTGACTTATAATATACGAAAGCTAATAATCAAGATTGAGCGGAATAGATAAATTGTTACCTTTTTTATCCTGGCAACGAAATCGTTGCGAGCTCGAAAGTGTATTGAAGCAGCAGTTATTCATAATTCTGAAAATAATCCTGCTTATTTGAAATTACAATAACATCAATTCCTGAAAATTGATTTTAATTAAACTTGCTATATATGCTAAGAGTATGATTTGTAACAGTTCTGCGTCCCATCTTCCGGTTTGTCACTTCCTGTAAAAAAATTTTTTTACTTTTTCTCATCGAACAGAATTTATATTTTTTGGGATACTACACTACAGCTTTCTTGATTTTTTTTATAAATAGAACTACGCGAATATTGGTTAGCCATTAAATAAAGTATTTGATGTATTTAAGCTCACATTACATATATCCAGAACATTTTGTTTTCAGAGCTGTGGTGAAGTTAGCCTATGAAATATTTTGTGTAATGCAATTACAGTATGTATCTCAACACATAGAAATAGAAATCCTTTAAGACCTAGGTTCCCCTAGGTTTTAAAAGGCCATAAGTCTTATTTTCCGCAATTAATTTTAATTCTAGCTTTCGGATCTTGACAATGATTTTAATTCTAGCTTTCGGATCTTGACATACAAAATGTTGCTTTTTGTATTCGATCAAATTGACCGAGCCGTACTAGTCGAGTATGTTAAAAATGTCAAAAAACCCGGGTACTCGATTTTCGGCATTGGATACTCTACTCTCCACATTCCAATTTTTGAAACATATAGGAAACCGGGTTTCAGTGATATTTAATTATATGAATATGTGTAATGAAATTTGCGATAAGTGATTAAAAAAAAAATGTATATATATATATATATATATATATATATATATATACATATATATATATATATATATATATATATATATATATATATATATATATATATATATATATATATATATATATATATATATATATATATATATATATATATATATATATATATATATATATATATATATATATATATATATATATATATATATATATATATATATATATATATATATATATATATATATATATATATATTTATATATATATATATTTATATATATATATATATATATATATATATATATATATATATATATATATATATATATATATATATATATATATATATATATATATATATATATATATATATATATATTTTGGATTTTTGAGATCAATTAAACTAAGTTGAAACTTCTTCATCACTTAATTATTTTTTTACTTAAGTTGAATTTTTCCACTGTCATTAGACTCCATATTATGGAAATGCTTTTACATTATATTGGAATTTTTGCATTAAATTTCTAAACAATACTTTGTGTGAATTCATAGAATGGGGAACATTGCTATTCTAATTAACATCCTAAGTCACGATTGTATAGTCATTATTGATTGTTTCCAATCAATGTGAAATCAATGACTGACACTTGGTCAATTTGTAGTCCTATATGTATTAACATTAGACTACATTAAGGGAATTTAAATTTATTTTGGATTTTTGAGATCAATTAAACTCAAGTAAGTAAAGAAGTAATTGGAATATTTTCAATTCAAAGGTATGGTCTGAAGTTTCTCAGAAAAAAACTACAATTCACATTTTACGTGTTTCGGATAGGATTCGAACCTACCCTCGTCAGTGCCCGGCTCGAATCCGTGGGCAGACACGCTATCGATTACGCTGTTGAGGCGATGACAATTTCAAAGTTGAAACTTCTTCATCACTTAATTATTTTTTTACTTAAGTTGAATTTTTCCACTGTCATTAGACTCCATATTATGGAAATGCTTTTACATTATATTGGAATTTTTGCATTAAATTTCTAGACAATACTTTGTGTGAATTCATAGAATGGGGAACATTTCTATTCTAATTAACATCCTAAGTCACGATTGTATAGTCATTATTGATTGTTTCCAATCAATGTGAAATCAATGGCTGACACTTGGTCAATTTGTAGTCCTATATGTATTAACATTAGACTACATTAAGGGAATTTAAATTTATTTTGGATTTTTGAGATCAATTAAACTCAAGTAAGTAAAGAAGTAATTGGAATATTTTCAATTCAAAGGTATGGTTTGAAGTTTCTCAGAAAAAAACTACAATTCACATTTTACGTGTTTCGGATGGGATTCGAACCTACCCTCGTCAGTGCCCGGCTCGAATCCGTGGGCAGACACGCTATCGATTATGCTGTTGAGGCGATGACAATTTCAAAGTTGAAACTTCTTCATCACTTAATTATTTTTTTACTTAAGTTGAATTTTTCCACTGTCATTAGACTCCATATTATGGAAATGCTTTTACATTATATTGGAATTTTTGCATTAAATTTCTAAACAATACTTTGTGTGAATTCATAGAATGGGGAACATTTCTATTCTAATTAACATCCTAAGTCACGATTGTATAGTCATTATTGATTGTTTCCAATCAATGTGAAATCAATGACTGACACTTGGTCAATTTGTAGTCCTATATGTATTAACATTAGACTACATTAAGGGAATTTAAATTTATTTTGGATTTTTGAGATCAATTAAACTCAAGTAAGTAAAGAAGTAATTGGAATATTTTCAATTCAAAGGTATGGTTTGAAGTTTCTCAGAAAAAAACTACAATTCACATTTTACGTGTTTCGGATGGGATTCGAACCTACCCTCGTTAGTGCCCGGCTCGAATCCGTGGGCAGACACGCTATCGATTACGCTGTTGAGGCGATGACAATTTCAAAGTTGAAACTTCTTCATCACTTAATTATTTTTTTACTTAAGTTGAATTTTTCCACTGTCATTAGACTCCATATTATGGAAATGTTTTTACATTATATTGGAATTTTTGTATTAAATTTCTAAACAATACTTTGGGTAAATTCATAGAATGGGGAACATTTCTATTCTAATTAACTTAGGATGTATATATATATATATATATATATATATATATATATATATATATATATATATATATATATATATATATATATATATATATATATATATATATATATATATATATATATATATATATATATATATATATATATATATATATATATATATATATATATATATATATATATATATATATATATATATATATATATATATATATATATATATATATATATATATATATATATATATATATATATATATATATATATATATATATATATATATATATATATATATATATATATATACAATACATACTTTAAATTTTAATACAATTTAGATTATTCTTCTTTTCTAAAACTTTAGACGAGATAGGCTTTCAGAACAATCCTATTCACTTCGTGTTCAAATATAACATTGTATTACAAAATGAACATCATATTTATTTACTCATTTTCGTTGTATGATGATGACAGGCTATTCAAAAAAATTAAATAATGAAGATTTTATATTGAGTGTGCTAAATTTGAACAATTATAATTCATTATTATTCATAAAAAAATTCTATTAAAATATGATTCAATATTTGATTTGTTGTCTCTGAAATATCGAACATTTTTTGTTTTTCTGAAATTTTATAAAATTTCAATATACATATGTATATGTAAAATATGTCGTGAAACCAAAAATTGTAGTTCCATTGGTCTTTATTATATTATAACTGATTCTAACTATGCGAAGCCGGATTGGGAAATCTCTTATTTTACAAATATTGTTAAAAAAAACAAGCAAAATTTGACTAACAAAAAAAATAATTTCGAAAAACAAACTATGTAAACACAAAAAATTATATAAAATAAATCAACAGCTTACATTATTTGGTATTTATGATGATTATCCACTTCAAATCGATAACATCTTCATTTTTTTTTATTAGTTCAAGAATTATTGTTTTCCTTTGTAAAATTTAAATTTATATCCATCTTCTGCACTGACAGCACAAACTCTTCCAAATCATTGTATGATTTGATAACGAGCTCAAATACTATTTATATTCACCTTCTCGTACACTTTTAATGCGAAAAACATTCAATTCACCAATCATCCTCGTTATTTTTTTTCAACCACTATCAATCCAACTTTGTTACAACAACTGGTATGGTAAAACAACGATTTCGCTTTCCACCAAGCCGTTTTCTAAAACAAAAGAGGTTATTTGTTTGCTTTTCACCAATTGTTACCAGTTAAAACTTAATACACAAACCTTTACATCATGTTACGAAATTTTTTAATTTTAAACAAAAAATTAATTTAAAAAAAAAAATTTGAACAATTTATTAGTTTAAACAATATAAAAATATTCAAAAATTTGTAGCCAATAACCCTAACTCATCACAAACTTATCTTTTCGATTAAATTTACATAATGAGCCGATTGAACATTTGATCGAGCATAAATAGTTAGATTCTCCATGTCTTGTTTCTTTTTTTTGTTATCCATTTCACGAACATAAATTAAAATTTCCCCATATCATCTCAACAAACAATTCCACTCAAACGAGAAAACAATCGCCTGTACAATTACAGACAACCATTCTACTTTTTATAAATTGCACAACCATATTATGCCTACGTATAATATTATGACCAAGCTTTGCATTACAAAAATTCTAATTATTCATGTAGATAAAAATATGTTTTTAAAAATTTAGATAAAAACATGCAGATAAAAACAATGTTTAAAACATTAACATTGAGTGACGCAACAAAATAATTAACTGATAAAATGTTAAAGATTGGTTGATCAACCTGTAGCACAAATAAATATTTTATGTTTGTAGAAATGGATTATTTTAATTTAAAGACCGAAACCGAAATAAATTAGTAAATAATTAGAGAAAACCTTTATATCTGTATATTCTTGTTTTAAAGTAAAACTTACAAACCAAAATTTTTACAACCTTTTTATCCTATAAATGAAATTTCATTGGAGAACAATCGATTTTGTTGCATCGATTTTTCTTGAAAACTGTTTTATTCTTATACATGATGAACAATCTTAATACTTGAGCATTTTGCCTTTTGCTATTTTAAATTTTTTTGGGCAGTGATTTTAGATTTTACTTTACAAGATTTTACTTTCGGTAAAAAACACATAAAATCGTCCTGTACCTCGATTCTGGTTCTGTGAGAAAAAATGAAGTGGAATGGAATTATTATTTTTCTCGAATTTTGATTTCTCACTAAATAATTCCATTCCACTAATTGGTATTCTCGTTCTCTTTTCGAGATATCGTTTTTAGTACAAGTTCTAAACTAGTACAAATTTTTGAAAATGGAATTAATCTGTCAGTTTATTTACTTGTTTTTATTTTTGTTTCTCTCGTTAGCTAGTTTAACTGTAAAATTATTCTTTAAAATTAAATAAATCTGCCTTATCATATCTGCGAGGAGCATACAAAACAAATTTTTTAGTATATCTAAACTGAATACACTTTTTTTTTAAAATACTTGATAATATGATAGTGTTTCATGAGGTGTTGAGAATTGATGTTAAAAAGAAACACATCGTGAAAGTACTTTAGTGTGTTTCATGTATTGTACGTTTGACGAAACTATTTTTGAAGAAATCCTTATAACGATTGAAACAATAGAGTAAATAGATATTATTTAGATTAATGATTAAATAATGATAATATATTAATAATGATATTATTTAGATTTAATGTTTATAGAACATTCAACCATTTCAATTTTTAATGATTAATCTTCCAAAACTGTTACAGAATATTGTACTTCTTGAACTTGACAGGCTATTTAATTAATAGTAGACAACATTTATTTATATGTACATTTACTATAATTATTTAATTATGTATTTAAAAGATAACTATAATTTTAATTTAAACTTATTATCCTGCTACTGACATAATGTAACTGTAAGTAAATGACTTATTTATATAAACTTAACAGCAAAAATGTGTTTCGGGAAACATGTGCAAAAATCGAAACAAATCAACTAAAATTTAAAGTTGACGTTGAGCTACCAGTAGCTAGATTCCGGTTGTATGGAATTATTCGTGGAATGAGATTTCTTACTAAATGAGATTTCTGCATTACGGTGCAGTCGAATGAGAAAATAAATTCCGCATTTATGGGATGAACTGTCAAATTATCTCGTCAACAAATTTGTATATGAAATGAGATTATTTGCTTTGAAATTTTGTATAGAAGCACAAAAATAGAGAAAAAATGGCGAAAATTCAAAAAAGAGATTTTAGTAGATTTGCGATTTTTACACATGTTTCCCGAAACACATTTTTGCTTTGAAGTTTATATAACAGACCAGGGTAGAAGCCTTTAAAAATAATAAAAAGTAGAAAAAATAATAGTAGGATGAAACCCATTAGAAAAGGAGGAGAATATTATAAAAATGAAAGGAAAAATAATTTACGGGCGATCTATGGTCGGGAAGGGGAAGGGGTGAGTTTTTAAGGGTAAAAAACGGTTTATCTCGATTTCTGGCAAAACTAAAAGTCCTATGGAAAAAAGTTAATTGGCAAAGTTGTAGGTAATAAAAAGATCTAAAACTTTTGTATGAACACTTTTTTCACATACCCTCAAAATTTATGTGAAAAATTCAAAAAACCATGTTTTTGGTTTTTTATTTTTATCTTTTACAAAAAAATTTTTTTTTTTCATGAAATTTGGTGAAAACTTATCTTTTTATGTCCCAAATACGCTGTAATTTATTTGATTTGAAATATTTATTTTTTCACCTTATTTTGAATTAATATCAAAAAAGCACCCTAATTTTCAACCGAAAATTCACCCGTCAAAATATCAGCTTTTTTCAAAAAGTTGGTATGCTTTCTGTTCGTTGAAATCTCTTCTTTCAGATGGTGAAAAAAAAATATATTACTATAGTAAATCTTCTCAGAAAATGCAAAAAATAAATTGAATTTTCATTGAACATAAATTTTGAGGGTATGTGAAAAAAGTGTTCATACAAAAGTTTTAGATCTTTTTATTACCTACAACTTTGCCAATTAACTTTTTTCCATAGGACTTTTAGTTTTGCCGGAAATCGAGATAAACCGTTTTTTACCCTTAAAAACTCACCCCTTCCCCTTCCCAACCTCAGATCGCCCGTAAATTATTTTTCCTTTCATTTTTATAATATTCTCCTCCTTTTCTAATGGGTTTCATCCTACTATTATTTTTTTTGTTTTCAAAAATTATCGACCCTGGTCTATAAATTATTCATTTACTTACATTATTACTAACATTACAGCAGAATAACACTAGTTTACAAGAAAAATCTCCCGAGATAAAACCCAACTTTTCTTATAGATTTAGACCTCCTGAACACGAATATCATATTCATTTTTATTGGTTAGCTCTTGTTTTTGAGATATTCACGAAAAACCAGTTTTTTTGGTGATCAAAAATGTTGTTTCGGTTTTTGGGTCTCATATCTTACAAAATCAACAAATTAAAAATATTAGTAAAACAAGTGCATAGTAAATATACCAACAAACATTTTGAGCTATATTTTGTGAAAATCCATTAAGGAATCTGGAAGTTACAGTCGAAAAAAGTTGAAAAAATACGAAAAATTCACGTTTTTTTTAAATTTTTCCATTTTCAACGCCATAAATTTTGAACAAACACAGACACTAATTTTTTTTAATTTCTTGGAACTTATAGTAGCTTCAATTTTCTTTCTTTTAAGCTAAAAGACTTGAATATTGGTGCAGTTTGCACCAAGTTATTCAAGTTTTCCCAAAGAAAGTCAAAACTCAAAATTTGGAAAAAATAATTTTTTACTTAATTTATTGTGCGATAAATAATAATTTTATAAGTTCAGTCGTTCTCAAACATCAGTAAAGAATTATTTTAAAATAGCAAAGTATAATTTCCATTTTTGTTTTCGAAGTTGGGAATTGGATCGATTTTATTTAGCGTATGGTTTTTATGACACATTAAAAAATAAAACTTAAAAAAGGTAGATTTTTCTATGAAATCTACCTAAAACAAAACATGAATACACATTAAATGAGCTTACAATCAATTTGATTGCGCGTCTTTAGTTAAAAAGTAAAAATATTTGAACATTGGGCAGTACATTTGAACATTAGATGTTTACATCGAGTGAGGCTTTCCATGTTACTACATCGCCAAATGGATGTCTGCGATGTTGCCATTGTATCGTCGAATTGGACACACAGTTGCAATGAGTTTTATTGGATCGATATGAGACGTATATAGACAAATATAAACAAAAGATAATGAATTGTGATGAGAGGCAAAACATCATAACATCAGAACTATTTAAGTTAGTTCAAGCACCATAAAGTTAAGCCCCTATTTATGTCTATTAATACCTGTAAGGTTTGTTTCTTTTCTTTTTTTTTTGTTTTTTTTTGTTTTTTGATAATGTAAATTTTTTTTCTATCACCGCCCACCTTGTGTTACTCCTTACGTTTATGATCATTTTAAGCTTAATTTAAGAAAGCATTTACTTCTCCTTTTTAATAGTTTTTTGGTTTTCCCAACTTTTGTTTAATTAGTTTAAAGAGGTTTCTTTTTAAGTAGATAATTGTCGTATGATTAGTTGCAAATATAATCTCTCTGAGGATAAATTTAATTCCAACCATTCATGTGAAAATTATAATTAAAAAAGAAAAAATATTACAAATATAAATTTTAAATAGTGTATTGTTTGTAAAAATCAATAAATCAATAGTGATAGCTGCCTTTTAAAGCAAAATAAATTGTTAGTAAAGTGTAAAATCAAGTTTATTTAAATGGCGCCGTCAAGAAGTTTCAAGTGTAAAAATAGCACAAATTCATTTTGTTTTATTTGTAGAAGTTACATAATACATGCTGCTAAATCACCCCATTTATAAGAACTGCCTATCTTCATTCCAACTCCTAAAATAAATCCGAGGTGGTAGGAGCTAGATCATGTCCAAAAACTTCACAAAAAAAATCTCAATTTCGAGAAAAATCTTATACAAATAAAATACAACTTTTGTCAAAATAGGACATTTCATAATCAACAAACTGATATTTTCCAACCCCTAAAATAAATCAAAGGTGAGAGGAGCTCGATCATGTCAAAAAACTTCACAAAAAATCTCAATTTCGAGAAAAATCATATACAAATAAAATACAGAAGTATTGGTCAAAAAAAGACATTTCATAATCAACTAACTGATATTTTCCAACTTCTAAAATAAGTCTGAGGTGGGAGGAGCTAGATTATGTCAAAAAACTTCACAAAAAAAATCTCAATTTCGAGAAAAATCATATACAAACAAAATACAACTTTTGTCAAAAAAAGACATTTCATAATCAACTAACTGATATTTTCCAACTCCTTAAATAAGTCCGAGGTGGAAGGAGCTAGATCTACTATGAAAACAACTTATACATAAATCAATTATGTTGCAGAATTTAAATTATTCTTAAAGTTAAATTTTTATTCCAAATCTTGAGTTTTGACTTTCTTTGGGAAAACTTGAATAACTTGTGGCAAACTGCACCAATATTCGTATCTTTTAGTTTAAAAGAAAGAAAATTAAAGCTACTATAAGCTCCAAGAAATTAAAAAAAATTAGTGTCTTTATTTGTTCAAAATTTTTGGTGTTGAAAATGGAAAAATTTGAAAAAAACGTGAATTTTTCGAATTTTTTCAACTTTTTACGACTGTAACTTCCAGAATCCTTAATGGATTTTCACAAAATATAGCTCAAAATGTTTGTTGATATATTTACTATGCACTTGTTTTACTAATATTTTTAATTTGTTGGTTTTGTAAGATATGAGACCCAAAAACCGAAACAACATTTTTGATCACCAAAAAAATTGGTTTTTCGTGAATATCTCAAAAACAAAAGCTAACCAAAAAAAATGAATATGATATTCGTGTTCAGGAGGTCTAAATCCATAAGAAAAGTTGGGTTTCATTCAGGGAGACAAAAAAAGTTCAAAATTTGTAAACTAGTGTAATTAGTTTAAATTAAAATTTTAGTTATCTTTTAAATACATAATTGAATAATTATAGTAAGTATGTATATATCAATAAATGTTGTCTTCTATCTCAATTAAATAGTCTGTCAAGTTCAAGAAGTACAATATTCTGTAACAGTTCGTTTATGGTTTTGGAAGGTTTATCATTAAAAATTTAAATGGTTGAATGTTCCATCAACATAGTTCCATGTTCCATAGACATTAAAAATCTAAATAATATCTATATATTCTATTTTTCTAATCGTTATAAGAATTTCTTCAACAACAGTTTCATCAAACGTACAATACATGAAACACAAATACATGAAATACAAAATCAAGTAAATAAACTGACAGATTAATTCCATTTTCAAAAATTTGTACTAGCTTAGAACTTGTACTAAAAATGATATCTCGAAAAGAGAACAAGAATACCAATTAGTGGAATGGAATTATTTAGTGAGAAATGAAAATTCGAGAAAAATAATAATTCCATTCCACTTCATTTTTTCTCACAGAACCAGAATCGAGGTACAGGGTCTGGAAATAAGGATGGGATTTTATATATATTCGCATTTAAATTTGTTGACATCAATAAAACAATTTTTTTTTCCAACGGCTTTGATCATTATATTAAAATTTTGGCAATACGAACAGTATTCCGTTTCATAATTGTGTTTTCTTTTCAGCAGTATTTCAAATTCAAATAATAAGTAAATTTTTCAAAATTATTGTGACGTCAAACGAACAAATTAACAAATCTAGTTAGTACTACCCACATCCATTTCTCTAACGCTAGACTAGCGTTAGATATAGCGGTTGATCTAGCGTTAGATTAGCGTTAGATTTGTATGAAAAATGTCCAAATTGTCTACCGCTGGAGTGAATCTTTAATAAATAGATGGAGTGCTAAAACTAATAAATAGTGCTAAAACTAAAATGTTATTGGCGAGACCTCTGGTGGAAAAAATCGAAATATAATAAAAATAATAATTTATCTAGTGCTCATAGACAAAAATAAAATGTACACAAACATAATTTCAAGATTTTTTATAGTTTTTTTTCAAAAAAATTATACTATTTTACATATTTACATTAAATTAAATGGACTTATATTTATGTTATTTATTTATTATGTTTTTGACAATGTTGGTTGGTTGGCTGGTTGGTTCTGAAAATATATAGGAATCCTGGTATCTAAAAACTAGAAATAAATACTTTATTGGAACTTAAACATTAGAATTAAATTTTATTAAATTTTTACTTACCCGATGGTTATACAAATCTTTTATTATTTAAATATTTGGGTACATATATGGCCAGGCGATGTCAGAAAAATAATAATATTATTATTTGTCTATGGCGATATATTCTTTAAATTAAACTGTTGTTTTGTTTTCAAAAACAAATTAATTCGCAATATGACAGTCACATTACTTTTTAAATCGTTCTAAAAGAGTTCTAATCTAGAGCGGAGACACATTTTTCATTAAAATATTATTTAAGACTGTTAAAAAAATTAGAACAAACCTGAGAAACAAATAGAGCGTAGAATTTAGGATAAAAATGAATATTCGACATGGAACTGGGTAGAAGAAATTTTGTATTTTTGCAAAATGGCAATATTTACTCACGTATGTTTCGGTTAATTAAAGGTCGTAGGCTCTCACTACGCTCGAACTGCAAATTTCATACTTGCGTGAAATCTAGTACATTTTGACAGAGTAAATAAAACAAGACAAAAATTAACACTCGCTGAGGTTTCCGTGTATATAATATTTGAGAAAAAAAAACAATTTTTGTTAGTATAGTTTCACGATGAATTGAATCTGCAAAGCTGTTTATTTGAGGTTATAACAACCGAAATAAAAAAACGGGTTTCTTTATGGGAAATTCCTACAACCATCTTTTAGAATGTTCGAAATTAAGGGGGGGGGGGGGGTGACAAAAAAAAATTTGACATTTTCGAAAATAAGTCGAAAACTGTGCTTTCGAAAATTACAAAAAAAACTGTATTGCACTACAAAAAAAATCACCTTTCATATCACATCCCACATGACATGATCAAAAATATTTTTTTTTTAAATTTCTCATGTAAACCTGTCCAATGAACATTTGGATTTATAATAACCAAAACAAAAAAACGTTATTTTTTATGCGAAATTCCTACAACCATGAATTTTTTTAATTTTTTTCTTTTGTAATGTTCGATGTAATGTCGAAAAAACATTCGTTTTTGTCAATAACTCAAAAAGCAGTCGCAAATTCATTGAATTTTTTTAAAAATATTTTTTTCGGCAAACGGCTGTAAAGTTAAACTTTACTGCCGCTAGGGAGTTAGCTAAAGTCTTACTTTTTAGCCTGACAGCAAAAGTAACGTCTAGCGACAGCAAAAGTAACGCCATTTTTATTTTATATTACGGAGACTGTAAAGTAGCATTTGTTATTTGTTAGTTTGTTATTTTTTCAAACATATTGTATAACCATGACAACAAAAAATAAGTTGATTCTCATATTATGAAATTTTGAAAAGGATGCTTTGATAAAAAAATTTTATTCATACAAATTTAAATGTTTTTTTCTCTTTTTTGGAAGTAATTATGACGATACAAATTCATATTTATAAAAAGTTTGATGTATTAATTTCATATTTATAAAAAATTTAAACGTTTGCCGAAAAAATAGTGTATGTATTTAATTCGGAGCTAAAGTGACTTTTTGTGTTTCGTCTATAATTGTCAACTATAGACTCAACACAAAAAGTATCACTTTAGCTCCTAATTAAATAATGTACTATTATCATTTTCTAAACTAAACTCGATTCCTTAAAAAAAAACCTTTGTTTTACTATCTCCTTATCTATGTCCATAATATATAGATAAAAACAAATATTTGAAATTTTTTGTTATCAACAGGCGTGGGAAACACATTTAATAACTGTAGAAAATTTCAACTTTATAGCACTTATTGCTTGTGAGTAAAGCGATTATGCAGAAATTCGGACGGACACCGAAGTCTTACCAATAGGGTACCGTTTTTACTTTTTCAAAGTACGGGACCCTAAAAATTGTGATGTTAAGTCGATCGTCCAAAAACAAATTTTTTAACTCGTCGCTGGTGGAGTGGGTTAACCCCACGAGTTAAATGGTTAACCATAAACTCTGATCAGACGTATAATTTTGTTACAGTTCTTTCGCTTTTCAAAGCAATTCTTCATTCTATTCAATTGAATACATTCAGTTCTAGTGAGAGTGACTTATAACTGTAAAACACAGGCAAAAAAATTTTTTTTCAAATCGTTTTCATTTTGTGATATTTTTTTTAAGGGTCGAACCGTATAGTGACAATAAAGAAGAATCTAATAAAGAATTTAAAAAAAAATGTATAGCCTTTTTAACGCACGGGTTTTAATAGCCCCCACTTCCCCAGCCTGTAACTTTTTGAATTTTTTTCGGTGTTTTTTTTGTATTCTTGAAATGTCAATATTCTGTAAAACAATCTGTGAAGAAATGGATACAGGATGATGAAAAATCAACAAATTGCTCGAGCATAGTGTATTTGGGCGACTTCACGTGTCTCACGCCTTTCATGGAAGTGTTATATCCATCGAAATGATCCAAACAAAAAACAACATATTATTCTCTGAATCTTCAATCTTTTCAAACTACATCAACTTCTGTGATTTCCCTCCATGTTAGGAGCGGCTTAGAACTGCCAGTTTTCTTTCTAGGATCCAGAAAATCAAAACACTGAATAATTATTCATAATTATTCATTGTTTGAAAAGGTCGTTCTGAAGCTAGTAAGTCTTCATCAAAACATGACTTATTTACAAAGGTTGCCAGAAAATTTGTAAAGTATTGGACTTTTATAACAAAATAAATTAATAAACTAGATCAAACGAATCTCGTTTTCAAATATCTTATCATCCATACATTAACCAAAAACAAATCATGATTGAATATAAAAGAAAATAATTTGATAAAAAACCATCAAAAATTAAATAAATTAAATCATTAAGCTTACATTAAATAAGTATATATGATGATCCACTTGCAATTTATGTAAATTTTTAGCATCTACTTGTAATCGTTTTAATAGTCCACCATATTTGAAACATAAACGAATAAACAACAGGATTTTTTCCAACATGAAAAAGTATTCTTCTCTACAACTACAGATAAACAGTCTACTTTTAAAAAATTTGAACAACCGTATTATATCTACATATAATGTTATGACAAAAGCTTTACATAACAAAATCTTTATTAAGTATATAAATAGAAGTGTGTTGAGTGGTCTAGTGGTAGCACTCGCTGGTAGCACGGGTTCGACTCCCATTTAGGTCAAAGTATTTTTAAGCAAAACATTAACAACTATCAACACACCGAGTGACTGATCACTCATATAAAACTAATCGATTAACTTATGTCTTCAAGTGAAACTCGACCATAAAAATTTGAGTAAAGTGATGAAACTAAAACAGGTGAGGGACACTTGTTGACAGTCTACGTTCCTATATGGTACATATACGGCACAAAAAACAGCAATAAGATGAACAAGAAAATTGTCCGAAACGTTTGCTAGTTAAAAAATAGTTATTTATTTATCTAGAACGAAAAGTGAAACTGTAAAGTATGAGCTAGTTGTTTACGGCCAAGGCGTCTAGCCGAGGCCGAAATTACTAGTGAGTACCTTTAAAAACACTTTTCGTTTGAGGTAAATACAAAATTTTATTTCATACTGGAAATTTATTAAAATAAAAAGAAATGAGTTTTAAATTTTGCTCAAAAAGTTGAACTTTAACGTCCTAGGACTTTATAAAATTTTATAAAGTCCTAGGACGTTAAAGTTCAACGTTTATGGTACAAAAAGTTGAACTTTAACGTCCTAGGACTTTATAAAATTTTATAAAGTCCTAGGACATTAGAGTTCAACTTTTTGTACCATAAATAATCCGAAAAATGTCGTTTTAGATATCAGTATGAAATGAAAAAAATTAAAATTGGCTATAAACAATAAAATTAGTTTAAATTACTAATAAACAAAATAAAAACATCATAATTAAATATCATATAATATTTAAAAAAAAAGTATTTTTATGTATTTACAATAAGGTCGTTTGATAGTTTTAGCACTTTCCCCCTAAATACATTTTCATTTCTTAATCCTTCCTAATCCTTTCAATCAAATTCAAAATTTTATCTTTAATGATCTTTCGGTTAGACTCATCTATCTTCGTCCTATTCAAATTTCGAATAACTTTTAATACAAACTCATCAGTTTTAATAGAAAAAACATAAACTAATTGACGTTTCAATATACTGGTTACAACATTTGTTAACACATTTGTAAGCCAATCTTTTAATTGATTTCCATTGAATGCAATGTCTATGGTTTTAATTTCCGTTATTTGAAATTTATCCATTGAAATTTTTAATGTATTTAAATTCGCTGAAAATCTTATTGATATATTAATATTTTTTATTTTTCCCAAAATTATACCATTTGGTCCAATTTTCATTACTTGCACCAGATAGTTGTATCGAAACTGAAACATTTGAAATTAAACAAAAAATTTTATTATAAACCGGATATTGTGTAAACTCATTTTGTTTATTCATAAATAACAAAATATGTCGTTTCATTCTTGAAACATTATATCTCATATTCGTTTTTGATTAATTAATTGAAATGAGATTTTTTTTAAATTTAATTTAATTTCACAAATTATTAATATTTGATTTCGTTTTTAAGAAAAAAATTATATTAATCATTTCATTGTTATTACTCACATCAACTATTTTTATTAAAACTCTGAATTCAAGCTGTAATATATCATTTTTTAAAGTTAAATATGAATTTCCCTTTCGTGAAATTTGAGTTATATTTAAGATTGTACCGTTGGCCAATGTAAGATTTCCGGTGTAAGTTATTAATAATGGTTTGGCAATAAATTCTTGTTTTACGTTTGGTAGGGAAATTGATTGCATTTGATATAATATATATGGTTCACTTTTTAGTAGAAGCTGATCTAAATATTTATTTATATTTTTTTTAAAGTTGGTGCTATGGGTTCTAAAATGAAAAAGAAATATTCAAACTTTGTGCTTTTTATAAGATAACACTTATACGCAGCTTTTAGATTTTGATTACTTACATATCCTCACATACAATTGGGTTTATAATAAAAACTAATATCAAAAATGTAGTGCTAAAATAGATTTTCATTTTGAATGATGAATATTGTAATACTATATTCACTGTCAGCAAACCCGAATAACTAAATATAAAATTCAAATCACCAAAAAATTAAGGTGGATCAATAAAATTTACTTATCAATTGATGTCATCTCCAAACAATATTAAACTTTTTTGTAGTACCTAATACTAGAGATTGTGATCAATATGTCTAATAAACAAAGGACGAAAAATAATATGTATTTGCATATTAATGTTTAATTGAAATGTTGGTATCCTGGCTTGGCGGTGTAAGGGAATAAACCCGTAAGTCTTTGATTCCGGTTTCCATATTTTTATTATTATTCAAGTGTTAACTGTTACAATTTCATACAACTCGTTTTATGGCCATTACTTATCGAACATCCATATGTTATCACATTTTTGAAAAATAAAAACGAATTTATATCGAAATATAAAAGAAATTCTGTGTTTAATGTTTTATGGTTATTATTGATATGATTGAAACATATTAAATCTTCTAAGCTACACAAAAAAATGAAATTTATTTCGGCTAATCTAATGGATACATAGAAATAAAATATTGAATTGATTTATTATAAAAATCTATTTCCATGGAAAAAAATTAGGCAATTTGTTTCTTCTATCTATAGAAGACATCAAATATTTCATGTCACATGGTTTTCGATTTTATTCTTTATTAATTAAGTTTCAGGTCTAAATATAGTATATTCTGCTACAAGGGATGAAAACATTCTTTTTCAGTGAGTTAACATTTGTTCTGAGTTGGAGGGCAAGTTCACGAACGATTCCGCTATTTTTTCTACGATGTTAAATATAAACAATTACATAATTCGTTTTAAAAATAAATTCGTAGAAACATTTTTTTTCTACGATAGTAGATGAAAAGTCTAATTTCATACACCTTTAATCCACTATGAAAATGTTTTTTTCCACTAGTGTAAAATCATTTTTGCAAAATAATAAATTGTAGTTGCTATGGTATTTTCATATAATTTTACAAAGTTTTTAAAATAACTCAGCCATATGAAAAAATCTATATATATAAAAATGAATGTTTGTTTGTTTGTTCGTATTTGATAATCTCCGAAACCACGGCACCTTTTTGAAAAATTCTTTCACTATTTGAAAGCTACATTTTTCCAGATGAACATGGGCTATAGATGCAAATGTTTTTTTTTAAATCTTAAGGGGTTTTGCCTAAATGTTGATAATTATTTTAATTAGGTTTTTATTTAAATATCGTTTTATACACTTAGCTTGCTTTAATCAGTGTTTGAAAAATGAAAGCACAATCTAACAAACAATTACATTTAAACGTCAAAATTATATATATTGGAATTTAACACATCGTGCTCTTACAAATTCCATCCACACCAAATATGTTGTTGGTTTGCAATTGTATGTAATACATGTTTCTAAAACTATGTGAAGATAGTTGATAACATCGATTATATCGATTTAAAGCTCAAAATGACGAAAAAGAATTCGCACAAATACATACAAAGAAGCATAGTTTATGTATAATCAAACACGGATAGCAATCATGATGAACAAACTAAATAAAAATGGTGGCAACACGTTTGCAATAGTGATTTGCAAACGGTAACAATGCATTTATATGATTGAATTTAATATATCTTCCCGCCCGCAGGAACATATGTAAAATTTAGAATTTTGGATCTATGGGTTTGACAACCCCGCGTACTTTAGTATCTGCTATTGGCAAATCAGTTAACGTGAGATATCGTACACCACTGGCAATGGCAGTAAGATGTCACTGATTTAAGGGGATAGGTGATATTTTAGGAGTGCTGGCGAATGAACTGTTTTCAATCAACGATAGCACCCTTACTCTTAGTTATGGAATAATTCGACGATGACACGCTATTTTTCAAATAAAATGTGTTGAGTAGTAAAAATTACAATGTGTGTCATATATGCTGGATTGAGGAAAACAATGCGTTACATGATCTTGGTATATGCTTCTAGGACTAGGAAAATAAGCAAACCAATTTTAGCTTTGTTCCTGCAAATTTGAAAAAAAAAGTATTTGTATGACCATTAACACAGCAAAAGGACAGTTACTGCAAGTATGTGGACTAGATTTGGAGAATCCGTGCTTCTCGCATGGACAACAGTATGTGGCTAACGCGTTGGGAAAACCTTCTGATTTATTCGTGTACGCACTAGACGGAAAAACAAAAAATATAGTGTACTCACAAATATTTGAATAAATAAATAGAATTAAAATGACATTTTGAAATTTTTTCCATATTAAAATAAATAAGTTGCAATAAAAATGACACAATGTAATTTGAATATTTTCATAACGAGTTTTCATGAATTCCCTTTCTTATGAGATATCGTCGCAATATGCGACGTGTATACACTATTACACTATTTGGTGTAAAAAATAAAATTTTAAGAGATTTTGTGACTGATTAAGATCAAGGTTTTTGTGTGTTTCGTATCGGGAACAAATACAATGCATGAGCACTGTGAACATTTGTGAATCTATTTTTGTTCTGTATAATGCTTTATATAGAGATGACACACCTCTACTAATTTAACAAGTCATTTAAAATTTTTTTAACTACCAACTTGAGGAATCGTCATTATTTACTCAAATGCCCAAATGAGAAGTAATTTTCCTCAACCTAGATCAATAATAATAACAAAAAATTTCCTAGGTTAATAATGACAAAATTTCTTTTATTTTTAATTGAAATGAACAAACAAACAAATAATAATTGCATTCCTTTGTTTCGTTTTATTTGTATCATGAAACTAAACTTCCAGGCTACTTGATATTTTAAGATATTTAAAAGATGAAATGGAAAATGACTAATATCAAAATCTAATCAAAGCAAATATGATAATTAGTGTAAGTAGTTGAAAAAATTCTATATATACCTCGCTTGAGAAGACTAATATAGACCTCGAACATTATATTCCTCGGCGCTACGAGCCTCAGGATCTAAAATTTCTCGGTCAATAATAGCTCACTTCTCAACCTTGTTATAATGTACTATTATTGCTTACTTGAAAACTTATTTGATCGCTAATTTTACATCCGAACTGCAGCCAAATTCTGTAATTGTGAAGCGGTGAAGTGATAAAAATTTCTTCGTTTCTTTTCATTAAAAAACTTATCACTTCACCGCTTCACAATTACAGAATTTGGCTGCTGATCAGCTAGAAGGTTGATTATTTTTCATTCATATTTAAAAAAGAAAAATTAAAAATTGTGCTATCATTTCTCATTACCACTTTTTGAAATCATTGCTCCTACGTCAAATGTCTGCCCAAAAATTTTATTTATAAGCGTAGCAAAGCACGCCGGGTCCTACTAGTAATTTATAATAAATATCGTTTTTATTCGCCTACATATTAAAGTGTTACTTTATTACTGTGATTTGCGGCCTTAAAGTGTCACTTTTTAACTATTTATTTTGTTGTCATAGTTACGTGCAAAAAAGTAAAAAGCATTTGTGTTTGTTTAAATTCTATGAAAAATGGAATTTTTTATCAAAGCAACCCTTAAATCCAAAATTTCATTATCCAATTAAAATAGTTGTTATCATTTGTTGTCATGGTTATACAATAATTTGGAAAAAATAACAAGTATTTTATCAAAGTTTACTTGTTCCACATTTTTTTATTTTAAAATTTATGCAAATTTATAATTTTACATTAGAACAAACAAATTTTTTTTAAATATTTTGCTTGAGGCTAAAAAAAATAGTATATGATGCACGGGCGTAAGCAATTTTGGACTTAATGTGGGTGCAAATCTCGGCTAGCGCCTCGATTTGCAAACTCCACATCCGTCCAAAATCTTTAGCTTTACGTCCTAGCATCATAATGTACTACTATATATTTTTTTATCGTAGAAATGAAAAATGAAAACGTGAACAAATTTTAGCTCAAGAAAAAGCAGTGTTTTCACCTCTTGTAGCAAAATGTACAATTTTCATTCGTTGTAGAAAGAGTTTAACCGATCAAAGCTTCAACGCCAATCATCAAATTTTAAAATCATGTATTAAGGCTAAAATGTAATATTTTAAGTTTGTATGTTTTTTGTTTATAAAATATTATTTACAAAATTCATTCGACTTATATACAATGTACGCCAAGAATATAATATTTAGTTTAACGAACTTTTAGTTTTTTGAAGGAAACGTAAAATGGGTGTTTTGCGGTTTTGCTTGACAAGGTATCCATGTTTTAATAGTAATTCTTCTAACAATTTCAAACAGTTCAATTGTAGTGTCAGTCACCAAATTTTTGAATTTGAATTATTTGAGAGATGTATTTGCTTTAGATTTCTATTGTGTAGTTGCAGCGAATTTTGTCTGTCATAATTTAAACAATTTTCTCGAGATCTATCTATACATAAATACGTAAGCACTATTTTTGTGGTACAATTTAAAAATATTTGCCCCAACAAAAAGTGGCAATATGTATATCGTTGGAAAGACCTTGAGTAATAGATGTGCTGAAAAATATTTGATTTTGAATTTTGACGATTTTTTGAGAAAAAAGGGGAAAAATATGAGAGTGTGTTTTTATGATTTACAATTTCCATTTACAATGGCCGAATTTCGGCCACTGGGCGATTCCTAGTATAATTTAATTTTTCTCAAGAAATGACATACCTCGAAAAGCAATTCTCGAAAATGAGAGTTCAAACTAGTAAATATTCTCAAGAAAAGATTTCCCGATCACAATCTGTAGTGTATAGTGAACGTTTATTTAGCCAATTATTAGGGCTCATTTTCAAACATTAGTCTTACTCTCTACCACGGCTGAGTCACTGTCTTCATCCGATTCAGATAGCATCCCCAAATTATCAATATTGAAGTAGGTCTTTCAAAGAATCATTTTTTCAAGTTGAACACTTTGTATGAGGCTGTGATAGTTGATACCTTCGATCTCCCTAAAATTTTCAGGATGTATTAGTAGTACTGTGATAAGAAAAGGGGCAGTTCATCATCTCTTAAATGTGGCGCGTTTGACCTTGAATAGAGGTCAAAGTTTAAGATCACGGGAAATCGTATAAATTAAATATTTTACTTTATAAAACCATGGGTGACCAATAACATTTTTTTTAAAATATGGATTCTACTTGATACTATGTAGATGTTAGCATAAAAAAATCCAGCTGTTCTTAAGGGGAAGTACTGTGGTTTTGTAATTTTTTACTCAATCGATGATTATGGCCCTAATAAAAAATTAATTTATAATCATTATATAATCAAAAATAGACTGAAAAATATGTCAAATGTGCATAAGGATACATTTTGTAAAACGCATATTTGACGTTTGAAAAAAAAACATGTATTAAAAATCAAACTCTTCCCTCACGGGGTTTAAGCCTGGACCTTAAACTAAACAGTATGAAGTATAACTACAGTTATGTATCAAACTTTTTGAATGTTGGCTTCTAGAGTTGTTGACTTTGAACTTTGACCCTTTTTGAAAAATTATCAAATTTGAGACCGTGTAACTCCTAAAGGCAAAAGTAGCCCAGGCTGTTTTAAGTTTTTTTAAGTACTTTCATATGTCATGTAATTAATCCAATAGTTTTTGCTGTGGGGTCACTCATGTGTTTAGTAGATATTTAGTCCGATAACAATAAAAACAAAACAAGCAACGAAAACACCATTTTCAAATGACCTTGGCAATCAAAGCCATGAGTGAGTCACCAAATTATTTATGCTAACATCTACATAATATCAAGTAGAATCCATATTAAAAAAAAGTCATCGGCAACTATTGGTTTTATGAAGAAAAATGATCATATAATTTATATGATTTACCCGTGATCTTAAACTTTGACCCTCTTCTCAAGGCCAAACGCGCCACACTTAAAAGGTGATAAGCTGCACTTTTTTTCATCCTAGTACTACTAGTATATCCTGAAAATTTGAGGAAAATCGAAGACATTAAAATCAACAGTGTCCAACTTTAAAAAAAAATTACTCTTAAGTCTTCGGATGCATGTCTGGTCAGAGGGAGTCACTCTATTTAACTGGAGAGTGATTCGGGTAGAACATTGAATCCAAATCAGAATCTTTTTTTTCTAAGAGAAAAAGTTCCGTGATCTAAATCTTAGTTATTCCTTTCTTGACTCACGATTAACTACTTCTTTGCCATAAATATTTTCCAGATTAATGGTTGCAATGCCATAAGAAATATTTTCTTTAAATTTAAATAGTTAGAAACGTGAAGTTTTCGTTAAGGACAAGGATCACCTGGCGCTAGAACCTACTGGTTCTACTGATTTGCGGGCAGTACGAAGGTTTGTATTATTTAAACGAATTATCTAAAGAATTCTTTTAAAATTTGGTTTATTTGAGATCAAAGGGGTTTTCGTCCACGTCAACAGATGGTTCCGTTCATAACTCTTCCTACAAGTAAATGGTATTTTTTTTTGTTCTTCAAAACGGTTGAGTAAGCATCGTGGCTGCATCCTATTAGGTTTAAGAATGTTCAATGTCATTCTCCATCTAAGAATTAACCGGCACTAGTTGGTATAGTAATTGCCACTTCCTTAAAACTTTCATAGCTTTTGGCCGTTTTCCTTAATTCCATAGCATTCTGATCGCTCTCATCTACACAATTTTTCCTTAATGTAATTTATCCTTCACACAAATCTTTTTTCTTTTTCTTACAACCATTCTTAGTACCTGGTCGTTCAAGAATAGTAATGTTTGTTGTAACTGCGCATTCATTCATGAGAGTGTTGCGTACACGCGCTTTCCAAAATTTGAACTACACGGTGACGGCTATAATACAATGGTTTTAAAGATTTGTCTTCCAGAAATTACTTTTTTTACAATAGCTTTGTACCGGTCCCCCAACAAACGTAACCCAAACTTTTTTAATATACTGACAAAAATTGTGGACGAGATTGGAGCAAAGTCCCCTAATTGTTAAGTTATCGTTACCGGTGACTTCAACGTCCACAACAAATCATGGATGGAATTCTCCGAATCGACCGACGATGTTGACAATAGTGGAAAACTGGCAGAAATTTTTGCCGCGTCTCAGGGCCTATTCCAAATTGTTAAAAACCCGACTTTCACTCCCCGTAATGGCGGTGATAATAGTTTTCTTGTAGATTTCTATCTAACCACAATGCCAGATATTACGAGTGTCGATGTCGCGAAAGGTAGTATTGGAAATTCTGATCATTATTTAATCTCATCAGTTATCAAAACTGATTTACTTAAAACTACAGCTCCCAAACCCCATAAAATATTTCACTACTCAAAAATGGACAAGAGTGGTCTTCAAATTTCCCTTTCGACCGTCATTGTTTTTACACTGATAATGTAAATGTTTCTGCTCAAAACTTTACAGAAACCATCCAATTTGCTATTAATAAATTTGTCCCTTTCTCCATAGTAAAACCCAAACAAAAATACTTGTATTCGAAAGCTGCCAAAACGGCACTTAGAAACATACGTAGATCATTTAATATATGGATTCATAACAAAACTCCCGCTAAGCGATCCCAATATCTAAAGGCCAATAAAATATCTAACCAGATTATCTCAAACGAAAAGTCTAAAATTGACAGAGCGAAAGCCTCAAAACTTACGTCTATGTCTGTTTCTGACAAGAGTTTCTACAGTGCCATTAATTCTTTAAATTCTGGCACAAAATTTTCTATTCCCGCTATTATTGATGGTGATTTAATCGTCAATGATCTCGCCAGAAAAGCTAACTTGTTCGCTGAACGCTTTGCTCTGAACTCCACTGTCTTGGAAACTTCTTAAGAAATACCCCAAATCCAGTCTTCAGGAGTTAATATGAATGAACTTCACTTCAAACCCAAAATAATAGCTAAACTTTTAAAGGGGTTAAACATCAACAAAGCCTCAGGAATGGACAACATTCCACCCATTATTTTAAAAACCTTTTCCAAAGAACTTGCACCAACTTTAACCAAAATATTCTACCAATCCTACAAATCTGGTATATTTCCCTCGTGCTGGAAGTTGGCAAATGTCCAGCCCGTCCCCAAAAAGGTACCAAAATCCGATCTCTCAAATTGTAGGCCAATAGCTTTACTATCGGTTCTATTCCAAAGTCTACGAGCATTATATTAATAGACACATATTTCAAAATTTCTGGAAGAAAATCATTTTATATCCGACAGCCAATACGGTTTTCGAAACAAAAGATCAACCACCGATCTATTAAACTATGTAGCGCATTGTTGGAACAGCATACTTAAAGGTGGTGAAACATACGTTATCGCTTTAGACATCTCCAAGGCAAGTCCTATATTCGTCCCTGTATGGAGTACTGTTGTCGAGTTTGGGGTGCTGCTTCTGTTTCCATCTTGGCCCTCTTGGACTCTGTTCAAAAGCGGGCTATACGAATTGTGGGTGATCGAGCTCTGACATCAAAACTTGATTCCCTACAATATCGTCGCACTGTTGCTGAGCTCCTTGTTTTTTATAAATATCGTCATCAACAGTGTTCAGATGAAATCAGCGGCATCGTGCCTCAAACTTATTCTTACCGCCGTTCCACTCGGCAATCAGCTACCGCAGCTACTGACACGGTCGAGATCCCGCGCTGTCATACTGGCAGATCGCAGAAAGACTTCTTTGTCCGAACTGCATACAAATAGAATAGTTTGCCGGAACCCTTAGTTTCAGGTGGCTTCAACCCGCAGAGGTTTAAAAATAGCGTTAATCAACACCTTAGAACGCCAGTTGTTGTGGGACCCAGGTTTAGACCTAGGTCTTAAAAAGTATTTATGTGTTGTTGTGACACATATTCTAAACCCTATCACACAACACATTTTATTTTAAAAAAAACTAATATTATTAACTATCACTGAACTTCAAGTAGTCCGCCTATTAGACTATATATATTTAAGTTTAAAGTTCCCTTTGATTAAATTAATATTTTAATTAAATTTTATTGCCACCAATAATGGTATTACAAATGTGGCAATAAAATTTAATTAAAATATTAATTTAATTAAGGTATTACGGTTTTTGTTCAAAATAAATTATTATAATTCCCTTTGATTGTTTAAATCGCTAATCACGAAATGAATATACTAGAAAAATTGTATTTTTGTCATAAGTAAACTACCGCAATAAACATATGATATGTCAACTTTTTATGCTTGCCATTTTTAATGTTTAGAAATTCACAGTTAACATCACCAATAAGAAAATTGTAATACATAAAACTATAAAGCACAGTAAATAATATACTATGGAATGGCGGATGGCCTCAGAAACTTTCTTGATTCTATTTTTTTTATTTTTCCAAAAGGAATTTACCACTATATTCATTTGAATATTCGAAATTGATCTGAGCTAATGTTTTTTACATCATGGAGGATATCAACCACGATATATATTTTCTTTTTCTTTTCTGAAATCTTGTCTTACATCAATTTCGATGTTTTTAAAATAGAAGCCGATATACAAGGTAAATTTTTTTATTTGATTTCATACAAAAAATATACGGTTGAGGTCATATGAAATGTATTCTCGAAGATCAGTAAAAAAATTAATTTATATAATTGCAAAATGTTTCGTTACAACCAACTAAGTTATATCCAAAATAATAAAATAAAACATTTATTACTTGAAATTTAACTCAGAGAGAACGACAACATGAAGAAGAATCTCGAGAAAACTGAATCAGCTTTAACAACACGATTACCTGGATATAGAAATCGACCACGAACTGGTTAGATGAAAATTGAATCTCAGCGTGCCAAATCTGTAACAAGATTGTCACGAAACGTAGAGCTTCACAATTCATAATGTGCATCAGCAAAGTCCGCTACTTGACCTAAACCAGATGCAGAGTGAACCCCAATGAACGAAAAAGAAACGAAGAAAGCTGTAGGAAGCAGTACAGACAGATTGTGCTTTAATTTCCTTAGATGATGAACCCAGATGCGTTTACAATCCAGGTTTTTACATGCGTACAGTACGTTGCCAATCCTGAACTCAATTATTGCCAGCATAAATATTGGTGGTAATTTCGAAGTGATGCTGCCGCATGAAGACACGAGGTAAAACTGTGCTAATCTGAGTTCGCAGATTATATTGATGTTGGGATTTGTCAAATGCAGATTTAAGATTTGCTTGAACTCAAGTTCTGAGTATGGCTAGATGATCCGGCCCTTCGTTAACACTCTTATCGAGGGAGTGAAGAGATTGGATGTTGAGTTGCTTGGGATTATTTATTTATAAAATTTTTAATAACATTTATGGCAACATTACAGTTTTGCATTTTTTTTTGTAGTTTTGCATTTATTTTTTCAGTTTTGTCTTTACAATACTTGAAAATCGAACAGAAAAAAGTCATTTTTAGATTTGTCAAATTTGTTTAACAAAACGAAGGAATTCAATTTTTAATGTATATTATTATTTTTAAACTATTTAAATATTTTTATGTATTTAAGAAAATTACATCATTAAAAATATGTTTTTTCTTATTTTGTATACTATATTAATATATTATACAAGGCAACATTTTTGCACCGTCTTCTGAGAAAAAGTCAAAAAATGCAGAAATATTGTCCTCAAAAAGTTTGAAACTTGCATCCAAATCAAGAAAAAAAAAACATAAATTTTTTCAGGTCAACATTTTTTCGAGAATCGAACATAAAAAATGTGACCTGAAAAAAAAGTGCAAAAAAAGTCACATTTTTTGTAGAATCGAAAACGCTATTAGATTCGTAAAATGAGCTTTAGTCTTGTAATCAAATTTATATTCTATTTAAATGTTGCCATAAATATTATTAAAAATTTCACACATATATGAATAATCCCTATATGTTTTTCTGAATTGATTTTTATTCTTGCGTATATCAAAACATGCCAACATAAATAAAACATTAAAAAGACGCTAAAAATATTTATACATGGAAATCAATTTAATATGTAATCGACCATGACTATAAAAATAACGCACAAATAAAATGACATGATTTTTTGTTGTAGCAATTTTTTGACTTTTTGATTGATTTATATTTTTATATGAACAACAAAATTTCTTTTCTTATTTTCCGTAACGTCATAAAACTTAATACATTTATGCTTTTAAATAAATTTCATTAAATCTGTAATTTCTTCCAACCTAAATCACCTGTTATAAATAAAAAACAATAACCTTTACCACAGTCTTAAAACATAAAAAAGCAATTTTTCGTTTTTAATACTCTTACGTAATATAATAATATAATAATAACACTTATAATCTCTAAATTTTGTGTCTAATTATTGTCTAAACAGAATAAAGTTTAAGGAAAAATAATCTTGTTCCATTTTTATTACACTTTTTTCGTTGTTATACGGAAAAACTTTTCATCATATTTCAAATTTAATTTCATTTTCATTATGACTGTTTGAAAAAATCACTATATAATTTCTATCGTGTAATTTACTTTAACGGATTTTAATCTTAAGATTAAAGGAATCATAAAAATAAATAAAACGTCAAGGATTTCTAGAAAGTTTAGTTATATTGTTTATTTTATTTCATAAAAGTTAAGGTTCCTGAATTTATTCATTCAAACGAAAATTATCTCAACATTTGCAATATTTATTGTTTTTACGTGAAACGTCCTTGAAATAGGCTTGAGGAATTGACTTTAGATTTTTGTTGTTAGTTGATTTTTTATATGCCATTTAATTGAGGTTAAGGTTAAATAAATTTTTAACAGTGCCGAGAGGATCTGGTTTTTTAAAATTAAATATTATTTGAGAATTATTAAATGTCTGCCGTTCTTCGGTCATTTATTCCTACGCCTAAGACCGAACCGAAAAAATTTGAAAAAATTCGCAATCATGGAGAAGTGGATAAATATTGAATGAAAATATAAATTTACTAGGAGTAAATTCCCTTTATCAGATAAAAGTTCGACATTTGTGAAATTCATGAGTCGTTGATATAAAAATATTTAACTTCCCCATTGCATTGCGCGAACAATTATGAATTAAGGCTCTTTAGCCAATGCCTCTTTGGGAAGGACATTTTTCTATAAAGGAGGACGAAGGACGTGATTGCTCTCAAGCAAGTCTATCTTTACCCAAATCTATTGTTGTTTTTGTTTTCTTTTCAAAAAGAAATTTCGTTAACCTTTTGTTTGGCCCAACCGGAACTCGTATTAAACTGAGTTTGATAGTACTGCGTTTTAACTAAAAGTTAAATATATAAATAAATTTTTAAAGGAAAAAACATAAACAAAATTCCACAATATCACAACCTATAAGATGCAAAAAGTTGAGGGGGTGAGAAATTGGTGGTGAATACGCGACCTAAGGCGCAATTCCACACTGAAAAAAATAATTTGGTATATTCTACAAAACGGATTCAATTAATTTTGTAGCATCTACTAAAATTTAGTACAATTGACCAAACGATTTAAATATTTGACAATGCATTGTCAAACGTTCAAAACGCACGGTCGATTGTACTAAACTTTAGCTGATGGTACAAAATAATTGGTTGAATCCGTTTTGTAGAATATACCAATTTATATTTTTCAGTGCAGATTTTCAAAACCTACAATTTCTTAGTTTTGAGTTTTTGGATTTGGGTACGTGTATTTGTTAGTGTAATTTGGCAAATAAAACACAGTAATATTTTAATTTTATGATGCGAGAAAAAGTTTTAATTTTCTTAAAAACTTTGCGATTTTGTGAGCAATTGAACTCAAGTCATTAAGGAAGTAATTTGAATTTTTTCAATTCTCCTTCCAATTCTCAACAGATTTGCGTCCATTAACATCCTTAGAACGCATGTTGTTGTGGGACCTTGGTCTTAAAAGGTTTTTATGTGTTGTTGTGACACATATTGTAATGCCTACTACACATCACATTTTATTAAAAAAAAAAAAAAAAAAAAAAAGGTGTGGTTGGAATTATCTTAAAGAAAACACTGTTTTGCTCTTTTTACGTGTTTCGGTTGGGGATTTGAACTCCCTGGCATTGATAAGTTAACGAGTTCAAATCCTTCGACGGCCACGCTGTCCACTTTGCCACCAATGCGATGATATTACGAAGTTGAAACTTCATCATCACTCTATTTACTTAAGTTGAATTCTCAACTGTCATTAGACTAGATTTTTTCGGAAATGTTTTAACATTATTTCGAACTACAGTGTGAATTCATAGAATGTGTAATATTTCTATTATAGTCAACATCTATACGAGTGTATAGTCATTATTGATTGCTTTCATTCAATCAATGAGCGACAGTCAAATATTGTCATAGGTCAGTTATTGTCATAGGTCAGTTTACACCAGTATTTTATTTACTAGCCATTTTCACCGTCATGCTTGTAATCAAAAAAAAGTCAGACAAGTGCGAATAAAATTCGCTCGTCAAGGGTTCCGTGAATGTAAAGAAAACAATATCAAAATAATTTACATAAAGTTGTGTTGTAAAGGGTTTATATTGCCAGACCATAGACACATAAAAACTAAATGGTTCATCGTAAATATCAATGTTAATGTCAATCTCATCTAAATTGATCGAAATGATATAAAAAATATTACTTTAGGTTAAATGATATCCATAGCTATTTATGGTAGCTAAGGAACGACTCAATTCTGTTAAACAACGACGAAATTTAGGGGTGGAGTGGTGTTAACGCTAAAAATAGGACTTTTTTAACAATAATTCAAAAACTTTGCATCGCAAGATTCTAAAATAATTGTAATGTTTCTTAATTTTGGTGTTCTTTCAAATGACACTCATGCGAGCCAAAAAACATTTTTTTCACGATTCCCCACTCCTATCCCCTAAACACGTAGAATTAAAACTACTTGAGGCTTCGCTATATTTTTCGTTAAGGGTTTATCAAATTTCCTATCTCTATGAATTTTTTCAAATTTTTCTGTCAATCAACGAAGAAACGTATAGGGGGGGGGGACTAACTTTTTGTTGCACTTTTCTGAGAATAATTCAAAAACGGTGCATCGCAAAATTCTAAAAAAACTGTATTGTTTTTTAATTTTGGTGCTCTATCAAATGACATCCCACTCATGCGGGTCAAAAAACAAATTTTCACCCCTCCCCACTCCCATCCCCTAAACATATAGAAATAAAATCACTTGAAGCTTCGCTATATTTTTCGTGTTCCATAGAATTATAGGCTCATCGCTTTACTAAAATTTTCAGTTCTTTCTGTAGCAACAATTTTTTTGTGTTAGATTACATAAGTTCGACATTTAGGTCGGTGCTTGAAAAACAACGTATAATTTTAACAATATTTAAAATTAACAAAAGATCAATGTTTGACTTAAACAATAGCATATTAAACAAATATTAACCCTAAAATAATTGCAGGTTATCGAACTTACCATTCAATTAAAACTCAACATTTTCTAAAGTTATACACTGAAAAAAATAATTTAGTATACTCTACAAAACGGATTCAACCAATTTAGTTTTGTAGCGTCAACTAAAAGTTAGTACAATTGACCATACAATTTGAAAGTTTGACAAAGCGTTGTCAAACGTTAAAAATGTATGGTCGAATGGACTAAATTTTAGTTGTTGGTACAAAATAAATTTGGTTGAATCCGTTTTGTAGAATATACCAAATTATTTTTTTCAGTGTACAAGAAATTTATTAAACCAGTAATTATGAATGGATTACAAACGTGGATCTTAACACAAACTAACAAATCACATCAATCTGATTTGAACCTTGAGAATTTACGCCACCTTTTGGGCCCACTTATGGCATACAATACAATACAATATACAATAGATAGCAAAGGACCGTGATAATTTTGAAATAAAGTCTTCTTTCTTTTGGATAACTGATTATATTCACTCTAAAAGAGTTGCAAAATTAAGAATTGCTCTAAGAATCAGTATAAAGGATGACATGACGAGAAATGTACACGCCAGTCCCACTCGATATTGCTATTCGGGTTAAAAAAGCTTTATTTCATCTTACCATCTTACCTACTCTTTCAAAACGATTAATAAATATTTGATACACGGGGGGACGGTCTGAATTTTGAACATTTTTGATCATAACTCAAAAACTGTGCACCGCAAAATTCTAAAAAAAATTGCAATGATTTTTAAATTAGGTGCTCTTCCAAATGACACTCCATTCGCTTGGGTCAAAAAAAGTTTTTTTTTACCCTCTCTACCCCGGTGCCCTAAACACACAGAAATATAATTATTTGAAACTTCGGTATAATTTTCATACAAAATTTACCAAATTTCCTAGCTCTGTGAATTTTTTCAAATTTTTCTGTCAATCAGTGTCGAAACGTAGGGGGGGGGACTGATGAATTTTGCACTTTTTTGTTTATAACTCAAAAACTGTGCACCGCAAAATTCTAAAAAAAATTGCAACGAATTTTAAATTAAGTGCTCTTTTAAATGACACCCCACTCGCTTGGGTCGAAAAAGTTTTTTTTTTACCCTCTTTACCCCGGTCCCCTAAAGACACGGAAATATAATTATTTGAGACTTCGGTATAATTTTCATACAAAATTTACCGAATTTCCTAACTCTGTGAATTTTTCCAAATTTTTCTGTCAATCAGTGTCGAAACGAAGGGGGGGGGAACGGTATGTTTTTGACAATAACTCAAAAACTGTGCATTGCAAAATTCTAAAAA
The DNA here is from genome assembly GCA_963693315.1 of Diogma glabrata. Taxonomy (NCBI): domain Eukaryota; kingdom Metazoa; phylum Arthropoda; class Insecta; order Diptera; family Cylindrotomidae; genus Diogma; species Diogma glabrata. The sequence goes on from OY856187.1 coordinate 182,338,538, forward strand.
AAATTGAAATGATTTTTAAATTAGGTGCTCTTTCAAATGACACCCCACTTGACCACATTTTAAATAGTGTTTTTACCCCTCCTCATTTCCACCCCCTTAATAAATCTAATTATGAGAATATGACACTTTTATATATTTTTTATTACAACTGTACTAATTTTTCTATCATTCCAAATACATTTGAAAATTTTCGATCAGTTAGGTTCGGAGCTAATCGAGTTAAGAAAACACGAAAAAAACGTCATTATTCAGAATTATACAAAAAATGGTGAAGTGTAAAATTCCAAGATAAATTTTTAAGGAATACTGAAATAAAGCCCTTTCATATGATGCCCTACTTGAATCTATAAAAAAATCTATTTTCTCAAAGGTCTCACATCGAACCCCTGTAAACCAAACGAAAACCACTTTAGTTTTATTTGTATTCGTCATTTCATGTGGACAGATTAGTTTTATACGCACCTCAAATTTCAAGTCCATAGCATTTATAGTTTACGAGATAATCGATATAATGTGAAAAACTCGTTTTACTCTCACCAATAGTGTTCCGTATAAAAAACGGAACCCTAAAAATCTGGCCATTAGACATTATCTTTTAAAAATCTGAAACAGACAGTTCTCACACATTCACACATTCCTTTCATACTTTCAAATTCAGTTCATAAATAATATCTGTCTATTTATGACGTTGCACTGTAATGCATATTTTTTATTTTAAAACATTTAACTGATCTTATACATGATGTTTAATGAATTGTGGTTTTTATTAATTTTCGTTTATCAATGTGGAACAAATATATTGTTAAACAAATATTAAAATAGAGTAAAAGGATTCTGCGCAGGTACGTTGATCTTGCCATCATTAATAAGCTGCCTTGTTTTGCATTTTTATAAATGAGATTGTACATATTATTAATAATTGGTAAAATTATGAGGGATCTTATTGTTGTGATTTGATAGCATGAGATGGTTTGTGTCAATAATACACGGGTGAATTTCTCTTTCTGTACACTGTATTTTTATATTTTTAATTCGTTTATTCTACAATACAATTTTTTTTGTTTGAATCGTTTAATGTTTTTTGTAAAAGAGGTGAAAAACTATACTACAGAATCAACTGAAAGGGTCAGGTGAACGTAGGAATGTTTAAAATAATTATGTTGATTGAAAATATTGCACAAGTATTTTCGAAAAAGTCTATAGTATATTACTATAGGACGGAAAATGGAAGTGCACTGGATAACGAAATATCTTGACCATTACAATATGCTGTGTAGTAGGAATTAAAATATGTGTCACAACAACAATAAAACCTTTTAAAATATAGGTCCAACACCAACATGTGATCACGACCGAGCGTTAGTTATAACTTAAACTTTATTTTATTACACTTAAGGAATGTAAATTTAACTATAACTCAGTCTTTATTTCAAATTTATTTATTTATTTGAAATTGCCTAAATTTAATAGAATTCAATTAGAATGAACTCTAAAGTAGAAAAAAAAATCATTTGTTTTTGTTTCTAGGAAATATAATTAATTTTTAATTCCTGTTGAGATATTGGTTGAAGGAGTCAAGTTTATAAATTTAATGTGAAATAAAATTATTTTGTTGGAGTTAATATAATTGTTTAGTCATTAAGTCATTCATAATTGTTTAGTCAGTTGTTAATTCATTCAAAGTCATCCATTTCTTCCAACAGGTGTAGACTACGCAGGACCCTTACATATAAAAGCATGCTCGGAAAGGAGTTCAATTACCACGTCTAAGTCATATATTTGTATCTATATGCTTTACTACAAAGGCTGTTCACATCGACCTTGCAAGTGGTATGACAACATCTGCGTTCATTGCTGCACTATACCGATTCATATCAAGAAGAAAAGAAATTTTTCCACTAGAAATTGTACGATAATGGCACAAATTTTGTTGGTACTAATCGCGAACTACACGATTTATACCTATTACGCAAATCTGATGTAGACAATAATTTCATATCTATATTTTTCTTGCCTAGAAAGAGATAAAATTCTCCTTCAACCCAGCTCATGCTCCACACTTTGGTGGATTGTGGGAGTCAAACATCAAATCTATAAAACATCATTTAACAAAAAAAAGAAGGCCGTCTTGAGACTGCCGAACGAAGTGAAAACTTAAAACTATGAAATAGTTGTGTTTTTTTGTATCTTGCTATGAACCATTTATTGTAGCATTGCAAATTAAAATTTAAGAATTTTAAAATTATTCTGGGTTTCAGCATTCCATCAGCATCAGCATTCCAAGCAACTATTATATGCATTTTCATAGTGTCATCATCAAAGAATATTCCATAACTATAAGATTAAGGGATGCTATCGTTGATTGAAAAAACTTCATCCGCCAGCACCCCTAATATATCACTTTGGCTAGTGATATCTCACTGCAATTGCCAGTGGTATACGATATCTCAAGTTAACTCATATGCCAATAGCGGGGACTAAAGTACGCGGGGTTGTCACAGCCATAGATCAACAATTTTAAATTTTACAAATCTTCCTGCGGAACGCTAAGTATTAAATTCATTGGTATTAATGCATTGTTACCGTTTGCAAATCACTATCGGCTAAGTGCCACCATTTGTAATTAGCTTATTTATCATGATTGCCATCTATGTTTAATCATAAATAAGCTATGAATCTTTGTATAGTATTTGTGCGAATTCTGTCTCGTAATTTTGAGCGTTAAATCGATCTTCACTTAATTTTAGAAAGATGTATTACATACCATTGCGAACCAACAACATATTTGGTGTAGATGATAAATTTTGTAACATCATGATGTGTTAAATTCCAATACATATAGTTTTGATGTTTAAATGTAATTGTTTCAGATTATACTTTCATTTATCAATTTCATAAATATTATGTTTAACAAAAAAAACATTGATCAAAGCAAACTAACTGTATAAAACGATATTTAAATAAAAACCAGATTAAATAATTATCAACATTTAGGCAAAATCCTTTAAGATAATTATAAGGGTCCTGAGATACAGTTTTTGAAAAAACCAGCTACCTTTGATCTAGTGTACACAACAACTTCAAAAAATTGCCATGATGATCGGATGAATGGTGTGTTAATGCATAAAGGACAAACAGACATACTTTCAATTTTATATATAGTTTTCGGTTGGGATAGTGTTCGGTTAGTTAGTTTGGGATAGTTTTCGGTTATATATAGTGTTTCGGTTGGGATTTAAACTCGTAACCTCATCAGTGCCAAGAGCAAGTTCAATTCCTTTGGCAGACACGTTTAACCACTAGTCTACGCCACCAAGGCGATGATATTTCTAAGTTGAAACTTCATCATCAGTTATCTTACTTAAGTTGAATTTCTCAATCGTCAGTTAGACATCATTTTTTATGGAAATTTTATTTATTTTGAATGAAGATTTTTTGCATTGAATTTTCTTGGCAGTACTATTGTGTGAATTTATAGGATGTGTAGTATTTCTATTATAGTCAACATTCTAAGTCACGAGTGTATATAGTCATTATTGATTGTTTCCAATCAATGTGAAAATCAATGATTGACACTTATGGTCAATTATTGTCATATATGCGCGCTTGCATATGTAGTTAATAACGGTATAAAAAGAGATGACTCCATTTCTGACGCAAATTAAATGTGTCCTTAATTCAGGACCATCTATATGCCCAATAAGTGAAGATGCCACAGATTTGTCAGCATTAACACTGGGACATTTTCTGATTGGTGAACCACTCAAAACCATTCCGGAACCATCTTTGGTAGGAATACCTTTAAATAGACTATCTAGGTGGCAGAATATACAATCCAGAAGCCAGGGTTTTTGGAAAAAATGACATCTGGAATATCTGAACAATCCAACCCGGAATATCCAACCAGCAAAGATCAAAGTGGCAGTTACCAGCACAAAGCATAAAACCGGGTGATGCTGTATTGATAAAAGAAGAAAATTTTCCACCATCAAAATGGCCGTTAGGCCGAATTATTCAACTGCATCCAGGTTCAGATGGATTAAATAGAGTTGTTACGATTAAAACAACATCTGGTAAAATTAAACTTCCAATACTAAAGATATACAGACGTTTTACCTACTATTATTGGTTAGAGATAACTATGGAGCCATTTATTGCAGATGCTTGGCTTTTGAAAAAATGATAAAAACATATCCAAATACTTAATTTTTGTAAATTTTATTAAAATATTTTGATCTAAACGGCCGTTATAAAGATTTAATTAATATTCGATTTTTGAGGCTCTAGCCTTCTAATCACTGCGTGATCAGCTCGCGAACGCATACAAGATATTACCCGGCAACTATATCCAGAAATTTGTTTGATGTAGGTTAAAAATTCAACTGTGAGAGAGACACTGAGTTCCGTTATACCTCATATATGCGCGCTGTTGTGAAACCTGTCTAAAGAGATTTTTATGTGTTGTGGCATATATTGTAATTCCTACTACACCATACATACTATTAAAACAAAACAATGTACTTAAATTAAGTGCTCTTTTACATGACTGCCCATTTGTGTCAAAAAGTAATTTTGACACGACCCATTCTGCAAAAAAACATAAAAATTTTCAGTTAGGCGTAAACTCTACAACGTAGATCGGTTACGGATAAAACAAGTTTTATTGATAACTAATTTTGTTTGACTAATTATCAAAAATTTTACGAACGACTACAATACACATAGTTAAAATTAAAAATATAAGGGAAGTGTGATAATTCATTTGAATCATTTAAAAAAATATTGTTAGAGTCCGGTTTTGTTTTGAAATATAATAGACAGCAGTTGTGATTATGTATTTTAATAATTGGATGTTGTTGTTGTTCTTATAACCAATTTATGGGTTTGTATTTTACTTAAGCAATACCCTTATCAACGGTATAGTAATTCTCCAATTTTTAAATAACAATATCAACATGAATATATTTCCTTAAAATTTCTTTTTATAATCATCCCATAGGCATCCCATTTCTGAATTCAAGGAGTTCTTATCAAAAATATCAAAACAAAATAGCATAACATACTTCTATCAAAATGTACATGAATACGTTCGTCGTTCATATTGAATTTATTCTATTCTATCACCATAAAAAATCTTCCTTATAATAATCATTATGATAACAATAAAACGAATAATAATAATAATAAAAATAGTCATAATCATTCGTACGATTGTCTTTACACATAACACAGAAAGCAAACCAAAAATTAAACACAAAATTCCCTCATATGACATTCGACAAACAATAACACATCAATTTTCACGGTTCGTATCGTTTTCATTGTGCTACTTTGTGTGTAAATTTATTATTATTGTTAGGTAAGAGTTGTGGAGGGTTGATTAGTTATTGTATTGGTTTGTTTCTTTAAATCGGTTTTTATAAAAACTACAATTGTGTTGATTATATAGATTAGTTTAATTTACAAAAAGGTTGGGATGTTGATTTTGAACAGAAAAAAAATATACATAACATATACTATACATTAAAATGAATCTTTCATAACAATCAATTATATTATCCAACCTCAAATTTAAATCACTTACACCTCCACCATCACCACACCATACACTATAATATTCCATTAAAATTAAATTTAAATTTTTGGGTTATAAAAGATAAATATTGAAGAACATTACTATCAATAAAATATGATGAACCATATGTATCCCAAGATATCGTAGGAATCCAATATTGTGTGTACATATTATATATGTATTATTATATTCACCTTCATTATACTTATATATGTTTTATATCCTGAAAATTGCTTTATTCCTTTTATTTATTTTCATTCAGTAGCATTACATTATTACTTATTATTCAGTAAACATAAACAGTTTTGTTATGGTTGGATAAGGTTGGTTAGTACTTAAATCATTGTAAATATTTATATTTATTTGTTTGTACTTTTATTTATGCAAACAAAATTATTGTTTCTGTAGATTTGTTTGAAATTATGATTAGTGAAAATACAACGCAAGAATGACTCAATAAGTAGATATCACTACAAGTTATACCATTATTTATATGGAATGGTATGGTGATGGTAGAATATGTGATCTGCTTATTAAGTTTCAACATTATTCATAAAATATTTACTAAAGATGAAGTTCGTGTCTGGATGACCGACGCTGAACCCGACCATTTTAGAATGACTTTGAAATCAAATTGCAAGAGAACGGCTCACCCAATATTAATGGTTTTATATTAATTGGAAAGTAATTGACTGGCCTATTGAAAAAAATGCACAGCAAAGTTTTTGCTTACACTATTAAAAATATTAAGGAAATTTTTTTTTAAAGATTGACTGATGTCGTAAGTCAAACATTTTTTTCCTCAGTATGAAAGTTCCAATCTTACCCTAAAACATACTAAAATTTAAAGGTAGAGTTTTTTTGTTTTAGAGATAATAATTTTTACAGGTCAAAAAATTTCAGTTTTAGATGAAATTCATGATCTGGACGAACGGCTGACGACCAATTGGCTTCATACGCAAAGAATATACATGCAAAGAATATATGTGAAATAAAAATAACCATGTCCTTAGAAAAGTTTGAAAGTGTTTAATTAGAGAACAAGGTGGTTCGAAAGATTTGTTAAAATTCAAATTCAGGGTAAATTTGAAATCAAATTACAAACGGCTGATAATTGAGTGGCCTATTGACATATTTATAAAATACACAGCAAAGTTGTTGTTTAGACTATTAAAAATACAACGAAATAAAATTTTCAAAAATGGCACTGATGGCGTAGGTTGTTACAAAGCTGTTTACCCCATAAAAATCACTTGTTTAAACAACTTTCTTATACATGAATCAACGCGTTTAATACAGCTTATCGTTTTTTTTATTCATATCTTCTTTTCCATCCTGTTTGCCATGATATTTCTTTCTTCGATTGCTGTCTCATTTTGATATGTTGTTGATTCATGATGCTTTTTATATATGTACTTGGACATTTGTTATTTTTGGGTAGTTCCTCCAAATAAAAACATTGGAAGCGGATTTTGAATTTTTATTTGTTCACACTTTTAGTTAGATTAAATTATTAAACGATGAAAATAAAAATGAAGGGACTGAAATCTTACAACTCTGAGATATCAAGACTTCATCCTGAGTTAAGGATTTTGATATAGTTTTCGGTAAAAAACTTTTATAAGGACATTGTTTTCAGTTGTAGGCAGCGATGTATATCAAACATAAAAGTCTTTGTTAAAGTACAAGTATTTTTTTTTTCTCTGTTTAGAATTTATTACAAAACAAACACGAAATATTATCTTGCCGGAAAATTATAACAGATCATAAATTAATATAACTTAGTGAAAAGCAGATACACCCAGCAAACTACTCAAAAACCTCTCCATTTAGCGTTCTAAGAAAATATTACAAAATCAAAAATTCACATTTCTTTCAAAATTCCAAAAACATTGTGAAAATTAAATAAAATAAAAAATTCAAATTTTTTTTGGAAGTTCTAAAATATTCCAAAAATTATTACAAAACCAAAGATTGAAACTTTTTTCAAAATTTTTAAAAATATTCCCAAAATTATAACAAAATCAAATATACAAATTTTTTCAAAATTCCAAAAATTATAATAAAATCAAAAATTAAAATTTTTTCAAAATTCTAAAAATATTGCAAAAACTCATAATTGAAAAATTGAAACTTTTTTCAAAGTTCTTCAAATATTCCAAAAATTATAACAAAATCAAAATCAAAAACTTTTTTAAAATTCCAAAAATTATAACAAAATCAAAAATACAAATTTTTTTCAAAACTCAAAAAATTTTACAAAATCAAAAATTGAAACTTTTCTCAAATCAAAAATTCAAAAAACTTTCTTCAAAATTCCAAAAATTATAATAAAATCAAACATTTAAACTTTATCAAAACTCTAAAAATATTCCGAAACTTCTTACAAAATTAAAAATACAAACTTTTTTCAAAATTCTAAAAATATTTAAAAAATTATAACAAAATCAAAAATTTCTATGTCCAATTTCATGTTCGATAACATTTCATGTCAAACAAATAATTGATTTCATTTTTTTCCAACAAATTGAGTAAAAAAAATGAAAATCATTCTTTTGACACACTTGACAACATTTTTTTGACAAACTTATAATCCAATAATCTAGTTTTTGGTCTCACATACTAATCCCGACCATCAAGATTTCTCCAACTTTAATGTTCCTATTCGTAATCACTTAAAATGTACGTTTTTTAAACAAAAAATATGCAAATTTCCTTGTTTTGACACACAATTTTTTTGACATTTCCGTGATAGCTATCGAACATATCGCCTATCGGCTCTTACCATTGAGTATACCTATTCTTAAAACAAATATTTTGAAATCCCTCCATCGGTTGCTTAGATTTCGTCGGTTGTGATGGCCGGCAAACAGACATACATTTTTTTTTGCTTTTTTAGAATCAGTAGTCCTAAAACGTCGAGAAATGCCAAAAAAAGTGTTGGTAAGATTTTCAATTTTGACTCGAGAATGTAATACTGAGGTCTACCAGACCGAAGTAATTATTAAATTACATCAAAGTTTAATGAAAAAAAAATTGTATTTGATTGTATCGTTAATAGTCAAATTTATTATCAAACTTATAGTGATAATAAATTAATTATTTCGTACCATTTATTTAGTTTGAATTGATTTGTATGTAGTAGAAAAATGATAAATTAAATTAACGTCGTCCAATTAAAGCCGCTTTTTCAGTTGCAGCAGTTTGTGCGTTCCTTCGTTCTTTCATTAGACGATTTCTTCTCTTTGATTTTTTAGTTGATGAAAAATGTGCAGAATGATTTTGTCGCCATCTACAATTATTGTCATAGAATTCTGAATTCAGAATGAACATTTACAAGACATATTCAAAAAAATTTATGAAGTATTTTTCTTTTTTAAGGTTGAATTTTCACATAGATTTTGTTGAAATATTATAGACCGAGAGCCCGCGACGGCCAGACCTTCGTTATTTTATAAAAGCTGAAAGTTTTTCTGCGCATACCCCACGGGGGTATGCGCAGAGAAACTTTCAGCTTTTATAAAATAACGAAGGTCTGACCGTCGCGGGCTCTAAGTCTATTATATTATTCTACAAAATTTGTAAATAAATGTTAATAATAAATACGTAAATAAATATTAATTTATTAACAATTCTATCTCATAAATAATTTTTTTATGTTTCGATATTTTCTCTTTTTAAATTACGATATTTTTGTCTCATTCTTTTTTTTGTTCAGAGAAAAAGTTAAAGTTGAACCAACTCTGATGAAAAAACTGCATCAGGAAAAATTATCATTTTTAAGGAATCTGATTGGTTTAAAAAAAACTGAATGAAAGAACACACACACTGCAGCAACTGAAAAAGCGGCTTAACTGTTTAGTGGATTTTTTTTTGTAACAGGACAGTTCTGCGTATATATTCAAGGTCAGAGAAACATTAAAAACGTATTAGGTGCGTTGCTCTAATTAGGAAAAAATGAGTATAATTTTGTGAGTAAGATTCATAGATTCTGTTACAAATTACATATTTACTTTTGTTCAACGAAGACCACTTTTTTTAGTGAAAGTAGTTTCTAGTTATTCTGTTGGTAATTTGATCGTGCCGCCATGTTTATTATAAGTTATTTGTTGTTTAAAATTGGTTTAATTTAATAGAGAAAATTTTGATGTAAAATATGTTTCTAAAATTTTGATCTGTTAGTATAACTAAAAGTAAGTAATTCAAGGGGTTCATCTCCCGTAAAACAATTTTGAAAAAACTGCTTAAAATGTCCACTAATTGTGCATGACACAATATTTCCGTGCACAAAATTGTTTATAACACGTCATGTCATGCACATGATGTGCAACCTTACCATGCACATGTAGTAAAACGCCTTAGCACATATATGCACAGACATTTCAGACTCATGTGCATCAAATGTGCACTAAAATGTTCACAATATGTTCATTCATAGACTTGCAGCAAAGTATCAATTTTTCAGACCAATGTTGACGGCATGTGCATCACCAGATTTACAGAAAAATCATATTTTGTTCAGGACATTTTCAGGTTCATTTTAGACACAAATGCACCACTTGTGCATTTACATGTTCACGATGAGTTTAGAAAAGGTACATAAATTTTCGGTATACTTCTTAGAAACGTATTTATAACATATTACGAAATATCAAATAAATTAATTCAATGAATTATTTGTGATATTACATCACTCCGATGGAAATAATCCCATCATGAATAATAAGACTGAATCTAACAAAATATGGTGTGCAATTTATGAAAATTTTTTGCTATCCACAAAATTGTCGATCGATCTAGTTTCGAACCGATAAGAACTTTTTATTACACTTTAAAAAAGTATATCATTCTCATCAGGGCTAGCCGACTAGACTAGCAAAACAAAATTACCACTACCAAAAAAAAATTTTTCGCTATATAAACCTAAAATAGGTCACTACTCTAGCGAAGTATAAGAAACCAAAAAACTTTCATAAACATATGTTAATTAGATTCAGGTTTAGTCAATTTGTTTCTCTAGTTGATCACTATTGTTGTTATACTCTAACCAAGTTAGAATTGGATAACAAACTTGTATCGGTAAGAAGAAGATGACCATCTTCACTTGTGTCTATCGACACATTATCTACAATTAATTCAATGAATTATTTGTGATATTACATCACTCCGATGGAAATAATCCCATCATGAATAATAAGACTGAATCTAACAAAATATGGTGTGCAATTTATGAAAATTTTTTGCTATCCACAAAATTGTCGATCGATCTAGTTTCGAACCGATAAGAACTTTTTATTACACTTTAAAAAAGTATATCATTCTCATCAGGGCTAGCCGACTAGATACACTACCAAAAAAAAAATTTTTCGCTATATAAACCTAAAATAGGTCACTACTCTAGCGAAGTATAAGAAACCAAAAAACTTTCATAAACATATGTTAATTAGATTCAGGTTTAGTCAATTTGTTTCTCTAGTTGATCACTATTGTTGTTATACTCTAACCAAGTTAGAATTGGATAACAAACTTGTATCGGTAAGAAGAAGATGACCATCTTCACTTGTGTCTATCGACACATTATCTACAATTAATTCAATGAATTATTTGTGATATTACATCACTCCGATGGAAATAATCCCATCATGAATAATAAGACTGAATCTAACAAAATATGGTGTGCAATTTATGAAAATTTTTTGCTATCCACAAAATTGTCGATCGATCTAGTTTCGAACCGATAAGAACTTTTTATTACACTTTAAAAAAGTATATCATTCTCATCAGGGCTAGCCGACTAGATACACTACCAAAAAAAAATTGTTCGCTATATAAACCTAAAATAGGTCACTACTCTAGCGAAGTATAAGAAACCAAAAAACTTTCATAAACATATGTTAATTAGATTCAGGTTTAGTCAATTTGTTTCTCTAGTTGATCACTATTGTTGTTATACTCTAACCAAGTTAGAATTGGATAACAAACTTGTATCGGTAAGAAGAAGATGACCATCTTCACTTGTGTCTATCGACACATTATCTACAATTAATTCAATGAATTATTTGTGATATTACATCACTCCGATGGAAATAATCCCATCATGAATAATAAGACTGAATCTAACAAAATATGGTGTGCAATTTATGAACATTTTTTGCTATCCACAAAATTGTCGATCGATCTAGTTTCGAACCGATAAGAACTTTTTATTACACTTTAAAAAAGTATATCATTCTCATCAGGGCTAGCCGACTAGATACACTACCAAAAAAAAATTTTTCGCTATATAAACCTAAAATAGGTCACTACTCTAGCGAAGTATAAGAAACCAAAAAACTTTCATAAACATATGTTAATTAGATTCAGGTTTAGTCAATTTGTTTCTCTAGTTGATCACTATTGTTGTTATACTCTAACCAAGTTAGAATTGGATAACAAACTTGTATCGGTAAGAAGAAGATGACCATCTTCACTTGTGTCTATCGACACATTATCTACAATTAATTCAATGAATTATTTGTGATATTACATCACTCCGATGGAAATAATCCCATCATGAATAATAAGACTGAATCTAACAAAATATGGTGTGCAATTTATGAAAATTTTTTGCTATCCACAAAATTGTCGATCGATCTAGTTTCGAACCGATAAGAACTTTTTATTACACTTTAAAAAAGTATATCATTCTCATCAGGGCTAGCCGACTAGATACACTACCAAAAAAAAAATTTTTCGCTATATAAACCTAAAATAGGTCACTACTCTAGCGAAGTATAAGAAACCAAAAAACTTTCATAAACATATGTTAATTAGATTCAGGTTTAGTCAATTTGTTTCTCTAGTTGATCACTATTGTTGTTATACTCTAACCAAGTTAGAATTGGATAACAAACTTGTATCGGTAAGAAGAAGATGACCATCTTCACTTCTGTCATCACTCCGATGGAAATAATCCAAGTGAAGATGGTCATCTTCTTCTTACCGATACAAGTTTGTTATCCAATTCTAACTTGGTTAGAGTATAACAACAATAGTGATCAACTAGAGAAACAAATTGACTAAACCTGAATCTAATTAACATATGTTTATGAAAGTTTTTTGGTTTCTTATACTTCGCTAGAGTAGTGACCTATTTTAGGTTTATATAGCGAAAAATTTTTTTTTGGTAGTGTATCTAGTCGGCTAGCCCTGATGAGAATGATATACTTTTTTAAAGTGTAATAAAAAGTTCTTATCGGTTCGAAACTAGATCGATCGACAATTTTGTGGATAGCAAAAAATTTTCATAAATTGCACACCATATTTTGTTAGATTCAGTCTTATTATTCATGATGGGATTATTTCCATCGGAGTGATGTAATATCACAAATAATTCATTGAATTAATTGTAGATAATGTGTCGATAGACACAAGTGAAGATGGTCATCTTCTTCTTACCGATACAAGTTTGTTATCCAATTCTAACTTGGTTAGAGTATAACAACAATAGTGATCAACTAGAGAAACAAATTGACTAAACCTGAATCTAATTAACATATGTTTATGAAAGTTTTTTGGTTTCTTATACTTCGCTAGAGTAGTGACCTATTTTAGGTTTATATAGCGAAAAATTTTTTTTTGGTAGTGTATCTAGTCGGCTAGCCCTGATGAGAATGATATACTTTTTTAAAGTGTAATAAAAAGTTCTTATCGGTTCGAAACTAGATCGATCGACAATTTTGTGGATAGCAAAAAATTTTCATAAATTGCACACCATATTTTGTTAGATTCAGTCTTATTATTCATGATGGGATTATTTCCATCGGAGTGATGTAATATCACAAATAATTCATTGAATTAATTGTAGATAATGTGTCGATAGACACAAGTGAAGATGGTCATCTTCTTCTTACCGATACAAGTTTGTTATCCAATTCTAACTTGGTTAGAGTATAACAACAATAGTGATCAACTAGAGAAACAAATTGACTAAACCTGAATCTAATTAACATATGTTTATGAAAGTTTTTTGGTTTCTTATACTTCGCTAGAGTAGTGACCTATTTTAGGTTTATATAGCGAAAAATTTTTTTTTTGGTAGTGTATCTAGTCGGCTAGCCCTGATGAGAATGATATACTTTTTTAAAGTGTAATAAAAAGTTCTTATCGGTTCGAAACTAGATCGATCGACAATTTTGTGGATAGCAAAAAATTTTCATAAATTGCACACCATATTTTGTTAGATTCAGTCTTATTATTCATGATGGGATTATTTCCATCGGAGTGATGTAATATCGCACAAATAATTCATTGAATTAATTGTAGATAATGTGTCGATAGACACAAGTGAAGATGGTCATCTTCTTCTTACCGATACAAGTTTGTTATCCAATTCTAACTTGGTTAGAGTATAACAACAATAGTGATCAACTAGAGAAACAAATTGACTAAACCTGAATCTAATTAACATATGTTTATGAAAGTTTTTTGGTTTCTTATACTTCGCTAGAGTAGTGACCTATTTTAGGTTTATATAGCGAAAAATTTTTTTTTTGGTAGTGTATCTAGTCGGCTAGCCCTGATGAGAATGATATACTTTTTTAAAGTGTAATAAAAAGTTCTTATCGGTTCGAAACTAGATCGATCGACAATTTTGTGGATAGCAAAAAATTTTCATAAATTGCACACCATATTTTGTTAGATTCAGTCTTATCAAATAAATTCGTTAATAGAAATATCATAACCTTATATTAACCAATGTGTAGTCATAACACAGCCGCTCTTATTATGGTCTTTAAGCCGAAAAGCGATAACTAAAGTATATAATTTTGTAAACTATGTATATCTTAAATAGATAGAATCTAGTCAATTTTAACCAACTAAAATTTATATATTTCCTACACAAGTATATGCGCATTTCGTGTATATGTATATAGGTCATTTCGTAAGCATGTTCCATGCGAATTTTGTAAACAAATGCACAAATATAAAAATACACGGTGAACATTTTTTTAAAGTAAACATGTATACATGTATACAAAATTTTAAAGTTCTATGCACATTTTGTATACATGTTTACATGATTTAAAAATGTTAAATTAAAACAAATTTGTATGACGTTAGTACTCAAATATATTTATACTTCAACTAAATTTTAAATATACACTAGATTCTAGAATATTTCCAAAAAAGTACAAAATTAGTCAAAATAATATGTGCACGAAATGTGCACCTACTCGTGCACCATGCACATGATGTTTGTCGGTCCTGAAACTGCAATTGATGCACTTTAAGAGTCTTAAAGTTTAACAATCGTTTTTTCAAAATTATATTTTTTAACGTTATAAGTGATAACTGAAACATCTGCATAATTTTTTGTTGTTGATTTGTAAATGTTTTGTTAATTTTGAAATGTTAAGTGTTTTAAAAAAAGTTTAAATCTGGACAACAAGGTCCATATGGTCAACAATTTACTAGAAAAATTTATTGGTCAGCATTGTCAATCATTTATTAGAACAATTTATTGGTCCATATTGATAGCAATATATTCGAAAATTTATCGGTCAACATTGTCAACAATTTATTATAACAATTTATTGATCAACATTTTCAACAATTTGTTAGAACAGTTTATTTGTCAACCCTATCAAGAATTTATTATAACAATTTATTGGTCAACATTGTCAACAATTTATTAGAAAACTTATTGGTCAACAATATTTACACAGGATGATTTACTAGATCGAATTACGTGGGCATGAAGAGATGGATGTGAAACATCTCTACTTTTTAGTATTTATTAAATGTAATAATTGTAGTTATAGTGTTATGTGTGTGGTGATCTCAGTTTCTTCGGCCTTTGGGGTCATCAGAGTTGCTGTTATTTGTCTTTGCTTATTTCATTCCGTGTACACAGTCTCATTTGCGTGTATATCTGGTTATTTGTACTGAACTGGCGGAAATTACTTATCGGACGCACATGGCTGAAGCTCGGTGGAACAAAACCTTGATAGGCACGCAGTCTTCAGTGTTCATTACAAGGTTGATTTCTTGAATTTTTTCACAATCTGAAAGTTCCAAATTTAGTTTTAAACACACAAAATCTGAAGAAATGTTTGTTTTTATTCTTTCTCCATTCCAAATTCCAAAAACATTGTGAAAATTAAATAAAATAAAAAATTCAAATTTTTTTGGAAGTTCTAAAATATTCCAAAAATTATTACAAAACCAAAGATTGAAACTTTTTTCAACATTTTTAAAAATATTCCCAAAATTATAACAAAATCAAATATACAAATTTTTTCAAAATTCCAAAAATTATAATAAAATCAAAAATTAAAATTTTTTCAAAATTCTAAAAATATTGCAAAAACTCATAATTGAAAAATTGAAACTTTTTTCAAAGTTCTTCAAATATTCCAAAAATTATAACAAAATCAAAATCAAAAACTTTTTTAAAATTCCAAAAATTATAACAAAATCAAAAATACAAATTTTTTTCAAAACTCAAAAAATTTTACAAAATCAAAAATTGAAACTTTTCTCAAATCAAAAATTCAAAAAACTTTCTTCAAAATTCCAAAAATTATAATAAAATCAAACATTTAAACTTTATCAAAACTCTAAAAATATTCCGAAACTTCTTACAAAATTAAAAATACAAACTTTTTTCAAAATTCTAAAAATATTTAAAAAATTATAACAAAATCAAAAATTTCTATGTCCAATTTCATGTTCGATAACATTTCATGTCAAACAAATAATTGATTTCATTTTTTTCCAACAAATTGAGTAAAAAAAATGAAAATCATTCTTTTGACACACTTGACAACATTTTTTTGACAAACTTATAATCCAATAATCTAGTTTTTGGTCTCACATACTAATCCCGACCATCAAGATTTCTCCAACTTTAATGTTCCTATTCGTAATCACTTAAAATGTACGTTTTTTAAACAAAAAATATGCAAATTTCCTTGTTTTGACACACAATTTTTTTGACATTTCCGTGATAGCTATCGAACATATCGCCTATCGGCTCTTACTATTGAGTATACCTATTCTTAAAACAAATATTTTGAAATCCCTCCATCGGTTGCTTAGATTTCGTCGGTTGTGATGGCCGGCAAACAGACATACATTTTTTTTTGCTTTTTTAGAATCAGTAGTCCTAAAACGTCGAGAAATGCCAAAAAAAGTGTTGGTAAGATTTTCAATTTTGACTCGAGAATGTAATACTGAGGTCTACCAGACCGAAGTAATTATTAAATTACATCAAAGTTTAATGAAAAAAAAATTGTATTTGATTGTATCGTTAATAGTCAAATTTATTATCAAACTTATAGTGATAATAAATTAATTATTTCGTACCATTTATTTAGTTTGAATTGATTTGTATGTAGTAGAAAAATGATAAATTAAATTAACGTCGTCCAATTAAAGCCACTTTTTCAGTTGCAGCAGTTTGTGCGTTCCTTCGTTCTTTCATTAGACGATTTCTTCTCTTTGATTTTTAGTTGATGAAAAATGTGCAGAATGATTTTGTCGCCATCTACAATTATTGTCATAGAATTCTGAATTCAGAATGAACATTTACAAGACATATTCAAAAAAATTTATGAAGTATTTTTCTTTTTTAAGGTTGAATTTTCACATAGATTTTGTTGAAATATTATAGACCGAGAGCCCGCGACGGCCAGACCTTCGTTATTTTATAAAAGCTGAAAGTTTTTCTGCGCATACCCCACGGGGGTATGCGCAGAGAAACTTTCAGCTTTTATAAAATAACGAAGGTCTGACCGTCGCGGGCTCTTAGTCTATTATATTATTCTACAAAATTTGTAAATAAATGTTAATAATAAATACGTAAATAAATATTAATTTATTAACAATTCTATCTCATAAATAATTTTTTTATGTTTCGATATTTTCTCTTTTTAAATTACGATATTTTTGTCTCATTCTTTTTTTTGTTCAGAGAAAAAGTTAAAGTTGAACCAACTCTGATGAAAAAACTGCATCAGGAAAAATTATCATTTTTAAGGAATCTGATTTAGTGATGGGAACAATCGAATAAAAACAATCGAATTATTCGATTGTTGAAACATTTCGAATTATTCGATTGTTCATAACAGACACCGAATAAAAAATTCATTCGAATAAAAATAGTTACTAGTTTTTTTATTCGAAGTGTTTTCATTACTAGTTTTTTTATTCGAAGTGTTTTCATTACTAGTTTTTTTATTCGAAGTGTTTTCATTACTAATTTTTCTATTCGAAGTATTTTTACTACTATTTTTGTTATTCGAAAGGTTTTTTTATTCGAAGTGTTTTTTTATACGAAGTGTTTTTACTACTAGTTTTGTTATTCGAAAGGTTTTTTTATTCGAAGTGTTTTTTTATTCGAAGTGTTTTTACTACTAGTTTTTTTATTCGAAAGGTTTTTTATTCGAAGTGTTTTTATTTGAATAACTTTTTTTTTATTAGTAATTGAATGGAAGAATCGAATAAATGGTTATCGAGAGGTTGAAAAATAGTTGAACCAGGTCCTGTAGGTAGTTTTCTTTTCTTGATTTAAAAAATTATTTGCAAAATGTTTCTGAAAATACTTCAACTATACAATGAAAAATCTAAAGAGCTTTGGGCTATAGTTATTTAATATTTTATCAAAATTTAAAAGGAATAATTGAAAAATTATTTTATTGATAAATATTTGTATGTGTATATTTGTATTTTAATCCCTACAAAAAATATTTTGCTGAAAAATTTGGTATTTGATGTGAGTTATTATTTGGAAAAATTATAAATAGAACAACAATATCGTTATGATATCAAGGAATGATAATTTTACATTATTTTTTATAATAGGCGTAGGTACTTGGTAGTTTTGTTTTGTTTATCATTCATTTGGAAATTAGTGATTCAACAATTAATTAACTAACAATCTAGGTCCTAAAAACGAGTTGTTAAAACATCGACTTTATATATTTATATGTATAGTTGTACAATAACAATGAAATAATAGTACATTATATACCGAGGTGATAAAGTAAATTTTCTACATTGAGGTGGATATTAATTCGCGAGAAACGAAGTTTCGAGCGAATTAAGCACCGAAATGGAGAAAATTTTCTTCACCGAGGTTTATATACTATTTTTTTTACTACTTGATATAAAAAATGCACTAAAACTCTTAATTATTCACAAAATAAAATGTCAATTAATAAGCAAATGGTGAATAAATAAAAATTTTGATTTGGTGAAACATTGTGTATCATATCATTGGATTGCGTATTGGATATTTATTATTCAGGGCTGCTTAGTTAGAAATTTATTTTCAATGAATTTTCTTAAAACTATATAAAAATCACATATGCTTTGCATTAAAAAATATAGCTTTTATTTATTTTTGACATGAATGGAATTGAATTGAAAATCTATTCAATATTGTTGAACCAAATTTAGAATTTTTTTAGTCTACAACTCACAACTAAACTAAATTTCAACAGATTTCTGTTTAACACGAATTAAAATTTCAAATAAACTAAACTATAGTTGCAAAGAAGTTTTTGCATTCATTCATTATTTTTTATTATTAAAATAAAATCAAAACGCTTATTATTTTTTAATATATTATTATTATTTTAGGAAGAAACTAAAAAAATATCAATTCAATTTTTGAACTCAGTTAACAAACGAACAAAAATTATATTTTCATTATTTACTAAGGTGCTAAAATACTTATTATTAGGTGTGGGGAATAATTATTAGTAACCTTAGCTGAGAAAAATAATTTTTGTCTTGGGTTTTTGAGTAAATAATTGAAATTTCTCATGCAAGTAGTAAAAAAAAAATATTACATCAATGAAAAAGTATTTGAAGAAAAATTTTATTTTGTGTTTTGTTTTTGAGGATACTTCAATTTGTCATAAATAGATTATAGTAAAACATTTTGTTTCGTTTTTTGAGATAAAGGAGTAAAATAATTTAATGAATATTGTAAAAGTATATGTATGTGCGTTGTTTATTTATATTTAAATATGTTTTTCGGCTAACGGCTGTAAAGTTTAACTTTACTGCCGCTGGGGAGTAGCTAAAGTCTTACTTTTTAGCCGGCGGCTGCAAAAGTGACGTCATTTTTACTTTTTCTGCCGGCGGCTGTAAAGTAACTTCCATATTTTTACGGCGGCTGTAAAGTAATTTTCATATTTTTACGGCGGCTGTAAAG
Source organism: Diogma glabrata (assembly GCA_963693315.1). Taxonomy (NCBI): domain Eukaryota; kingdom Metazoa; phylum Arthropoda; class Insecta; order Diptera; family Cylindrotomidae; genus Diogma; species Diogma glabrata. The sequence goes on from OY856187.1 coordinate 182,358,319, forward strand.
TAATTTTCATATTTTTACGGCGGCAGTAAAGTAAAATAAAATGATATTATTAATTTGTTCAAAACAGAATGCATTTCAGTTCATTTTAATGAATAAAAATAAAAAAAAATTAATTTCAGAAAATTTATTACCTAAAACATATTTTTAAAAAATTTGATGCATTAATTTCATATTTTTAAACAAATTTAAACGTTCGCCGAAAAAATAGTGTATTGAATTCGGAGCTAAAGTGACTTTTTGTGTTTCGTCTATAATTGTCGGCCTCCCTACGGTCGGCCGCCAAACTATAGACTCAACACAAAAAGTACGACTTTAGCTCCTAATTCAATAATATACTATTTTTTCTTGGTAGTGAATGAATTACTTTTGGAAAAAAGGAATAGAAGAATTTTATGCATATTGTAAAAGTATATATCCGTTGTTAATTTATATTTAAATATATTTTTCCGTTGTAAATAAATTACTTCTTTTGTTATTGAAAAAATTGGATTTATTGATTTTGACAAAAATATTATACGGAATTAAAACGAGGATTTTAATTAGAATTTTTAGTTTCTTGTTAAATCTTACCATTTTGGGATTTCATTAAGTAGGAGAAATTAAACAAACTTGTCTGTTAAATATATTGGTTTTGCGTAGTTTGATTATTGTTGAGCTATGACTGTTGATTTATTAAACTTTAGATGTAAAAGGTATAAAGACATTAAAGTGTGAAACTCAAAGTGTTTGCTGAAGATTTTTTTGAAATATTGTTTTATGAAATTTATCTATAACGATTGTAGGATTTATAGGTTTAAGATATGATACCCTTACCACTATACCAAAAGATTAATTATAGCCGTTTGTGATGAAAGTAATTTTACACGAATTAACTGCTGATTAGTTTACGAATAGATAAACAGGCAAGGTCTTCACTGTAAACAAGTATTCAATAAAAATGTTTTTCAAATGAATAAAATGGACAAATCACATAATGTTAATCTGTTGTTACTTTACGCAGATAACCGATTTAATAAGATTAATGGAAAAAATAAAGAAAACAAAGTTTTTTTATAATTTTACTGTTACTTTATGTATATTTACCTTGTTAGGCCATCTTCTGGATTCTCACTTAGGCCATCTTCTAGAGTGTTAGAACGAAGGCGGAAGCAAAGTTGAGAATGTTTTGGGTCCTAAAATATTGGAGGACATCATAGTGGCAATAAAAGATCAAAATTTGTTGTTTTCACTAATGTAACGATTGATTCGTCAAGCAAAAGAAGCCAAACTTGTTTTATTACAATACAGTACTTTTTATGAGTTTTTTTTAACTGGCTTACAACATAAGTTTCTTGATTTTTACAAAAGTGTCAATGAACCAGCAGATAGTATTTTTAGCTATATTTCTGAGTTCTTAAAACTCTAAATTTAAAATTGTCTAGTGTTACTCCATTGGGGACTGATAAAATGTCCTCATCCATTACACTTAAACTTTGAAAGTGCTAACCAAACAATTTAGAATAAAATACTGAAAGCCCATGTGATATTAATTTTCAAAAAATGTAGCTCGATCGTTTAACTCAATACTTAAAATACGCATATAGACATATTCATCCTTACCTAATAGAAACATAATTTTTTTATTATTAAATTTTTTTTTTAAACTGAAAAATGAAGTGGCCAAAATCCAACGAGTTTTTTAGTTCTTTGACCCTAGGGGTGGTGTGTTCTACTTTGTTGACGACAAAAAAACACTTCGAATAATTATTCGATTGTTACAACATGTCGACTACTATTTATTCGATTGTTGAAATCATTCGATTGTTCCCATCACTAATCTGATTGGTTTAAAAAAAACTGAATGAAAGAACACACACACTGCAGCAACTGAAAAAGCGGCTTAACTGTTTAGTGGATTTTTTTTTGTAACAGGACAGTTCTGCGTATATATTCAAGGTCAGAGAAACATTAAAAACGTATTAGGTGCGTTGTTCTAATTAGGAAAAAATGAGTATAATTTTGTGAGTAAGATTCATAGATTCTGTTACAAATTACATATTTACTTTTGTTCAACGAAGACCACTTTTTTTAGTGAAAGTAGTTTCTAGTTATTCTGTTGGTAATTTGATCGATGCCGCCATGTTTATTATAAGTTATTTGTTGTTTAAAATTGGTTTAATTTAATAGAGAAAATTTTGATGTAAAATATGTTTCTAAAATTTTGATCTGTTAGTATAACTAAAAGTAAGTAATTCAAGGGGTTCATCTCCCGTAAAACAATTTTGAAAAAACTGCATAAAATGTCCACTAATTGTGCATGACACAATATTTCCGTGCACAAAATTGTTTATAACACGTCATGTCATGCACATGATGTGCAACCTTACCATGCACATGTAGTAAAACGCCTTAGCACATATATGCACAGACATTTCAGACTCATGTGCATCAAATGTGAACTAAAATGTTCACAATATGTTCATTCATAGACTTGCAGCAAAGTATCAATTTTTCAGACCAATGTTGACGGCATGTGCATCACCAGATTTACAGAAAAATCATATTTTGTTCAGGACATTTTCAGGTTCATTTTAGACACAAATGCACCACTTGTGCATTTACATGTTCACGATGAGTTTACAAAAGGTACATAAATTTTCGGTATACTTCTTAGAAACATATTTATAACATATTACGAAATATCAAATAAATTCGTTAATAGAAATATCATAACCTTATATTAACCAATGTGTAGTCATAACACAGCCGCTCTTATTATGGTCTTTAAGCCGAAAAGCGATAACTAAAGTATATAATTTTGTAAACTATGTATATCTTAAATAGATAGAATCTAGTCAATTTTAACCAACTAAAATTTATATATTTCCTACACAAGTATATGCGCATTTCGTGTATATGTATATAGGTCATTTCGTAAGCATGTTCCATGCGAATTTTGTAAACAAATGCACAAATATAAAAATACACGGTGAACATTTGTTTAAAGTAAACATGTATACATGTATACAAAATTTTAAAGTTCTATGCACATTTTGTATACATGTTTACATGATTTAAAAATGTTAAATTAAAACAAATTTGTATGACGTTAGTACTCAAATATATTTATACTTCAACTAAATTTTAAATATACACTAGATTCTAGAATATTTCCAAAAAAGTACAAAATTAGTCAAAATAATATGTGCACGAAATGTGCACCTACTCGTGCACCATGCACATGATGTTTGTCGGTCCTGAAACTGCAATTGATGCACTTTAAGAGTCTTAAAGTTTAACAATCGTTTTTTCAAAATTATATTTTTTAACGTTATAAGTGATAACTGAAACATCTGCATAATTTTTTGTTGTTGATTTGTAAATGTTTTGTTAATTTTGAAATGTTAAGTGTTTTAAAAAAAGTTTAAATCTGGACAACGAGGTCCATATGGTCAACAATTTACTAGAAAAATTTATTGGTCAGCATTGTCAATCATTTATTAGAACAATTTATTGGTCCATATTGATAGCAATATATTCGAAAATTTATCGGTCAACATTGTCAACAATTTATTATAACAATTTATTGATCAACATTTTCAACAATTTGTTAGAACAGTTTATTTGTCAACCCTATCAAGAATTTATTATAACAATTTATTGGTCAACATTGTCAACAATTTATTAGAAAACTTATTGGTCAACAATATTTACACAGGATGATTTACTAGATCGAATTACGTGGGCATGAAGAGTTGGATGTGAAACATCTCTACTTTTTAGTATTTATTAAATGTAATAATTGTAGTTATAGTGTTATGTGTGTGGTGATCTCAGTTTCTTCGGCCTTTGGGGTCATCAGAGTTGCTGTTATTTGTCTTTGCTTATTTCATTCCGTGTACACAGTCTCATTTGCGTGTATATCTGGTTATTTGTACTGAACTGGCGGAAATTACTTATCGGACGCACATGGCTGAAGCTCGGTGGAACAAAACCTTGATAGGCACGCAGTCTTCAGTGTTCATTACAAGGTTGATTTCTTGAAATTTTTCACAATCTGAAAGTTCCAAATTTAGTTTTAAACACACAAAATCTGAAGAAATGTTTGTTTTTATTCTTTGTTCAAGGTAAAAAATTTAATTGTGAAACTAAAATTTTTGATCTGAGATGCTCATCTTTCAAAATCAAAATATTTAGAACAAAACCAAACTTTTTCCTAAAATTTTGGCATGTTGTATAGGAAGGTTTAAAATCACAATATGCAAAATATAACTTAAGGCATCAACGCTATCTTTTAAAATTTTGTTTCTTCATGTTTTTAACAGTGCGTAAGCCAAAAATTTACTGTGATATTTTTTCGATAGGCCAGTGTGTTACCTTTTCAATGCACATACAATTGTTGATATCAGGTGACCTCTTCTCTTTTCAATTTGAAATTCCCAAAATTCTTCACACCACCTGTACTCAATTTAAATTCTTTAAAATTTTTCTAAAACTTATGTAGTTATAGTTCACCTATACTTTTTATCATTTGCTTAAGTCTTAAGTCGAAAATGACCGGATTCAGGGTCGGTGACCTAGGTCACGAATTTCATCTATAGCTAAAATGTTTTGACCTTAGAGGCTGAGATGACATCTTGGAACAAATTATTGCTACAAATATGTGAAATTTACAAAGAGGCTATTTTTCGTTTTATTGAGATATTTAATTTTAAAGATTTTTAGTCCGAAAAAAATACTTCAAGGGTTAATAACTTCAACTTCAGTTAGTAAATTATTAAATTTAATAATTTAACAAAAATAATATTTTTCAAACAACTTTTTATTAAAATATAAATATCAGACGCGTTTCGGATATAAAATATCCATCATCGGTGAAAGAATTCAGAATTCAACCACTACAGTGGTTAATATTTTTTGTTAATAAAAATTGTTCGAAAAATTGATGGAAAATTAGAATTTCATTCGAACTAAAAATCTTTAAAATTAAATATCTCAAGAAAACAAAACAACGCCTCCTTGCGAATTTGACATATTTTAGAATAAGGATAGAACTCAAAACCCCCGGTATAGAAGCCATCTACATTTTTTAGCACAATAAAAATCGTGAACTTGTAGCGCCATTTTGAAATTAAAACTCAATATAAAAAAAATTCAAAAAATCGCCATAACGCTCATAACGCCATCTGGAAAAATAAAACTCCATATAAAAAAAATTCAAAAATATTTAATCAAAAACACTAATCCAATTTTTTGCATATGGCAATGTTCATTGTTTATTGCAAATGGCGTGAATGGGTATGGCTATGATATATCGGGGGTTTTGATAGAACTACATATTTAAATAAAAAAGTTAAAATTCAATTGAAGTTTGTTCAGATGTTTGTGAATATGTTCACCCTAGCGTCATCTTTAAAAAAAGCTTTTAATATATCAATTTTAAAATTAATTAAAAAGAAGTTTAATTAATTTTTTTTTTAAGTTTAACTAATCACCTATCAAACAAAAAAAAAATTAGTTGAAATCGCTATATGTAGCTGTTCTTGAGCAATTTAATTTCGAAGTTACCTCGGATTGTCAAAATTTTAATTTTTAAAGCATGTTGGGGTGCCTCCTTCCCTATGCTTAAACTATGCGCTTTAAAAAAAATTATAAAGAATTCAGATTCGGTATTTTATGCTCTACCACTCAACCACTCAAAACCCTATAAATTATTTAATCTAACAAAAGTTTGCAGATTGATAATTCGAGTTTGGGTTTTGAATTGATTGAATTTGATGTTATTGAAGAGAAGAAGGCTGCACTTACAAGAAATATACATGTATTTAATGTTAAGATTCTTGCCCACGTCAGGCCATCTACTAACAGCGATTGCTTCCTTAAATTACTTCAATTAAATTAAATTAAATTATGCACTTACTTTCTTACTTGCTTCCATTAAAGTTTGTTCCAATGCCTTACTTCCAATGTGACAATATTTAATATATGTAACTTATAGCATTTACAAAAAACAGCACAATATCCGATAGCAATCACCCTTTCTCCAAAAGAAAACAGTGAGATCAAATAATTAAACCCATAATAATGTTCCCATCACTATGACTTCTTAAAAATCTCTAAATCTAAATCACTTATTAACTTTTCACTTTTACTTACCTTTCTCAACATTCCTTATCTCCAACATCAAAAAAACTAAAACTAACGATACTGTTATTTTATTAATTTCAAAAATTCACATCATTCTACCTTCACACTGTCGCTTCCATTCAATGTGATCAATGACTTCGATTTGATTACTAGATAAAAATTGGAATTTAAAAATATCAACCCTTGTTATTTTATAGCTCCTAGCATGAACTATATTTTCGAGTGTCATTTAATGTAACAAAAAAAAAATTATGACTGTGGGTCACGTGACTACCTTTAGAAAATCATCAAAACAAAAATACCATAAAAGTATGTAATGCAATATATTCAAATATTCCCTCTGTGTTCAAATCGATCATGAACAATGAAAGAAGTTTTTAACTTAACATTTCACCGTTTCAAGATGATTTAAATGTATTAAATTACGAAATTCTTTTTATTTAAATATTAAAAGATTATTTGTTGATCGATTAATTTCTTTTTTATTTAAATTTAAGTAGAAAAGTGAAAAATGTTTATTGCGATTTTTAAGGGTGCGTGCACTCTGTTATAATTTTATAAACTAAAATCTAATGGATCAAGTACCAGCATGGGAAATATAATCAAACAGATCGAATATTTATTTATGTTTTTTTTAAAGAAATGGAGGTAATTTTAGTGTTTAGTTTATTTTATTTGCGATCATTTAGTTCTCATTTGTTTTGTTGATAGTTTTTAAGATTTTTGTGGATTGTTTTGCAAGTTGAGGGAGAAACTTTTTTTGAAATTTTGTCGTGTGAAAAATATCGAAATCGACTCAATCAATCTATCAAAAAATTATATGGGAAAGGCTTAGTAGACTTTTAATTGTTTTGGCAATTCAGACCGGATTGTAATGTATAGAATGCTACATGCAACTGGATGATTTATTTAAAATTTAAATACACAGTTTATTTCTAGTTATCGCATATCGTGAATAGGTGAAAACCATTTAAAAAAAAAACGAATGTTTCAGTTCTTTTTATTTCCTTCGTTGTTTAAAAATCACTTTCGAATACTTAGTCATATGCCATGCTAACATTTCTTATTAAGCTTATTGTGTACGTTAGTTATATTGTAGGCGTGATGGTTAATCATTTTGAATTGTGACCCCTCGGCATATGCACAAACCTAGCAACCTTATTAGAGTGGACACAATTCATTGTACAAAGGTCCTTCAAAAAAGTGTTTTATTTCAAAATTATATCGCGTCCTATACACATTTTGTTTACAAAACATACGGTCACAGCAGATGAATTTAAAAGAATTTGGGATGTTTTGCACCCAAAAAAAACTCAACAAAAAGTAATGCTGTAATCATAAAATTGAAGAATGTTCAAGTAACACGTTTCGATAAAATTCTCACACATTTATTTAAAACAAGAACGGTAGTTGCACTATCTATACATATATGTTCTGACTGTTGATAGAACTATTAACTATACCTGTTGAATGGAAAATAATGTTTCTCAATATGGACGGGTCTACTCCCGAAAAGCACTCGGTGCTTAATTCTGACCAAGGACTGTCACAACGATTTCGACGAAAGGTTCAAATCTGCGGCTCTGTTTTTTTGGTAAAAAGCAGTTGCCACTGCTTCAAATACTCTTCGTCATTGCGTGTATTAAAAAAAAATCGAGGACCAACTAAAACATGGCATTGTACGATATGTAGAAACATCTTAAGGGAAAAAACAGCATCTATCCAGTGTAATACCCGTAAGAAAAGGTGCCCCCTCATCGAACTTCTCAACTGCAGTTACACATATAAGCAATGGACGAAGAACTACATAGCGCTATATTGTCAAATATCCAGTCTAAATACCAATACGAGTGCGCAGCAAAACACAATGCGAATGAACACGCAACCGGAAACCCCGAGTGATGTGAAAACTATGCAACTAAACTGCAACGGTCTCACGAATCAGATCGACTATATAATAAACTATATGTGCAATTACAATATTCTAGTCACGGTTCTTCAAGAACCAAATTAAATGTTAGATCTAAGATTAGTGATTATATATATGATAATAAAATTAACGGCTGGATAGAGGGGCTTACACCAGTAAGCAGGTGTGATACAGGCTATGAACCGTTAATAGGACATTTATTTTATACCAAAGACTGTCTAATTCTTGGAGAGGTTAATGCGCACCATAATCTATGGCACTTACTCCTGAACACTGATTCACGAAGCGAAAGCATTGTTGATCAAATTGACGGCTCCAATTTTGGAGTCCATAACGAACCACAACCAACAAGAGTAACAAATAACTCATACTCTTCTCCAGATGTCTCCCTTGCCAGCATATCACTAATGGCAATTGCAGAATGGACAACAGAAATTGCATTGGGATCAGATCACGTGCTGATCATAATTACCTTAACCCGTTCCACAAACCAAATAAATTCGAAGAAGAAGACTAATATTAATTTTAATAAAGCAGACGGGGAAAATTTTAAAAAATTTCCTGAAATAGAATTCAGAAAGCAACCATTTGACGCCCTCTCTGAGGAAAAACAATTCAGAGAAATTTTTAATAAAGCTAGATCTGCTAATACATTCCGGCTGGCAGAATTCAAAAGATCAAACCAAACATTCCACAAGAAGCGTGTGCGCTTACCACACAAATAAATGAAATCCGTAAAGCAGATCCAGCCGACTACAGGATTCCGGACCTGAATAAGCAACTTAACAAGTCACGGATCATAAAATAATAATAAAATAAATGAATAGAGAGAATTAGTGAGTAAATCAAGCCTTGGTAGGAAAGTGTTTGGAAGGTTTTTAAGGTCCTAACTCATCCTCGACAACCACAAAACAATTGTATGATCTCCTTCGATGACCTCCAACCAAAAACCACAGGAAATGCGCAAACAAATTTAATACTCAGCTTACAGAACAGAAAAGAAATGAAACATGTTTAAGAGACCAGATCAGTATTAAAACATCTCCGCAAACTTAACACTAACAACTTGGAAGATATTACATTTTCCGAAAAAGAAGTGGAGAATGTATAGCTCGCAGTTTTAATTCGAAAATCTATATAGCAACTCATATATAAATCAATTGTATTCCAAAATTTAAATTCTTCTGTGTTATCAATTTTACCAACCATTGTCATAACGAAAGCAATAAATTAATATAAATCTCTTTTTTTGGGTTGTAGTCAATGATTTAGAACACAATTTAGACAATTTATCCAAGACACCACCAAAATCTTGAAATTTATTCAAGACACCACATACGTTTGACCATTTATTCAAGGCGCCCGCCCAAAAGCTCATGGAGGCAATCTTGACCTTCAGTGCTGTACCAGAACCGGCTTATATACTCTAAAATAAAATCAATAAAATTTCACATTTTACTGCAATTGTTGATTGATGATGATGAGTGATGACTACATATCAAGCATAATATCTAAAAAACAATTCTTGTTTAGCGTATACAAAAACATGAGATTTGTTCTTGAGTTTTTGAATATTATGCCAACAATATTTAATAGACAAATTGCAATTATCTAATTGCAGTAAAATTTGAAAGTTCATTGTAATAATCCTAGTTCAATTCCTATTACGAAGCAATAGCAGAAATAAATAGAATAGGAAGCCACGCTCAAGGCTACTCCAGAGTTTGTTACTAATTTACATAGTCTTAAGTCTGTGGAGTCCATTCATGGTGAATATATCACAGCATCTTTAAAATGCCTGCTGTCTACGTCGTAATCTTACAAAAAGAATTCTGCAACAAACACTTTCTATTTTCTTTTTATTGAATTTAAAATTATTTGTCTACACTCAACAAAAAAACCTAAGTAAATTTTACAAATACAACTTACAATTTTTTTTGTAAGTTTACCAAAAAAAATTATTTGAAAAAACCAAAAATTTATTTGATTTACAAATTGATTTTGGATTAGAAGGAAAAAAATTGTAGTTATATCAAAAAATTTTGTTTATTGTATATATTTATAAGAATTTTGTAGAAGTAACTTTTATTTTTTTGAGTGTAAAGCCAACAAAAAATTGATGGCTATCAAAAAAAATTAAAATTAAAGATATTGTCATTGTTAAAGTTGAATAAATCAATAACTTTATTGTTTCAAATATAGAAAAAAAAATTATAATATATTGATTAGAAATATTATAAAATTAGAAACTATATAATTAAAAAAAAAATAACAAAAATTTAAAAAAAACACTCGTTTTTAGAAACGAAAGAAACAGCAAACAATAAGTTTTGCATTGACACAACGTTATGTTGCAAAGATACAAAGGATATGTTGCAAAGATACAAAAGATATGTTGGTGCGAAGGATTGTCTTTTATATTTTCTTTCAAATTGTAAGAAGGAACAAATTATTTAAATAGTATTTGATACATCTTAGCACAGATGCAAACATTAGATGTACTAGTACTAACTAGATTAGCATTTTTGATAGATAAATAATCATTAGTTGCCAGTTGTATCTTTTGTTTCTTTGTAATATAACGTTGTGTTAATGCAAAATTTATTTTTTACTTTTTAGTTTGTCTCCAAAAAATTGTGTTTTAAAGTTTGTTTTTATTTCTTTTATTTTATTTTCTACCAAACCAATCTCGGCTTTTACAATAGTACATTATTTAATTAGAAGCTAAAGTGCTACTTTTTGTGTTGACTCTATAGTTTGACAATTATAGACGATACACAAAATGTCACTTTAGCTCCTATTAAATATACTATGTTTTCGACAAACGTTTAAATTTTTTATAAATATGAAATTATAATATACTTCAAAAATTTATAAAAAAGATTTATTACCGTCACAATTACGTCCAAAAAGTAAAAAACATTTAAATTTGTATAAATAAAATTTTTATCAAAGCAAGCTCCAATTCAAAATTTCATTATCCAATCAAACTATTTGTTATGTTTTGTTGCGTTGTTACATACATTAATTCAAAATTTCATAAGCCAATCAAAATCACTTTCTTATTTTTTGTTGTCATAGTTATACAATTTGTTTGAAAAAATAATAAAATAACAAATGCTACGTTACTGCCTCCGTAATATAAAATAAAAATGGCGTTAGTTTTGCAACCGCTTTGATTATAAGTCAAAAAAGTAAGACTTTAACTAGCTCCCTAGCGGCAGTAAAGTTAAACTTTACAGCTGTTTGCCGAAAAACATTGTTGTTTTAAACTATCTCTTTTTTTATGCCCAAAAAATAAAAATGAAGCAAACGTTTTCAAAGTTTTTTAATTGCATTCAGTGCAAGGGAGAAATGCAGAAATCTCACCATAAAGTTTTACCTTTATCTTTTCAAAGAATGAAACCCTAAAAACAGGCCCTCCGATGACACATTTGTGAATTTTGCACAAGATTGTCTTAAACACTTTTTCATTCCAAAACGACTATAACTCTGGAGTAGATAACGTAGATAGTTCCAACATATTGTAAAAGAAATGGATAATTTTTTGAAACCAATTAATTCCTTATACTTCATAAAAAGTTAATATGTAATCTCAAAACAATTGAATTGCAAGGTTAATGATTTTTATTATCGATAAATAATTATTTTAACATAATTCATTTGTTGTCAATTAAGTCTTTTACCTCCGTTTTGTGTTATAAATATTACAACGAGTAATTCGAAATAAATTTTTTTCCAATTATTTAATTTTTAATTACTTTGGCTGCAGAATATTTCATATCATATAACTTTAACTTTCAGTTAAATTTAGACAGCATGACTTTCCGGTTTTGGATGAAATTTGAATATTGGAACGGATCTCGACATCATATAATTTAGTTGTGACGAACAAAAACAAGGAGCTGAACTCTCTCAGCAAACACCCTCTATTTGCATTAAAGATAAAGAGGCAGTTAAAAACTATACAACTCGAGAACGAACTGTAGCTCTGCAGAAAGTTGGAATGAAAAATAAAAGTGCGACCGGAGGACCAGAATGAATGTTTAAATAGCACGAACGAAGAGCTACTCTTCTTCTGGTATTGCACTTGTTTAGGTAAAAGCAGATTAGATGAGAGTAAAGAATAATACAAGACCATGTTCAGAAAATCGAAGACCAACTGCGTGGTATGCACTATTTACAGAAGACCAAATTAAATGAATTATAGATGTCTTCCAGTCATATCAATCCCCAATGGTAGATAGTGCAGTGCAGCCGCTGGCAAAAATACCTTTTATCACACCTAATAATGGGCATCTACAGAAGTAGTTTGGTCCTTGGAAATATTCCAGTACAATTGAGAATAACTATAGGTGAGGGTTTTCACGAAAGTAGACGAAAAGGATATTATCGAGTTGAAGTATCTTAGGTCTATTAGTTTGTCATCATTTATACATAAACGATGAAAAGGCGATCAAAATCCATATGCAATAAAGTGATCTGGGAATATTACCTTTGGATGCTACCACGTGTAAGAACTTGAAGATTATGGGTAAGTCTGCAGTTAACAATAATAAAGTGGCCGATTTTGTTTTATTTTGTCCTAAAGGTAACATTTAACAGCAGCTCGATGGTAGGGTTTGAAATTTCCAGTAGTTAAGTGTAAAGCACCACTCCAAATAATAAGTCTTACATGATGAGAACAAAATTTAAATTCTTCTGTGTTATCAATTTTACCAACCATTGTCATAACGAAAGCAATAAATTAATATAAATCTCTTTTTTTGGGTTGTAGTCAATGATTTAGAACACAATTTAGACAATTTATCCAAGACACCACCAAAATCTTGAAATTTATTCAAGACACCACATACGTTTGACCATTTATTCAAGGCGCCCGCCCAAAAGCTCATGGAGGCAATCTTGACCTTCAGTGCTGTACCAGAACCGGCTTATATACTCTAAAATAAAATCAATAAAATTTCACATTTTACTGCAATTGTTGATTGATGATGATGAGTGATGACTACATATCAAGCATAATATCTAAAAAACAATTCTTGTTTAGCGTATACAAAAACATGAGATTTGTTCTTGAGTTTTTGAATATTATGCCAACAATATTTAATAGACAAATTGCAATTATCTAATTGCAGTAAAATTTGAAAGTTCATTGTAATAATCCTAGTTCAATTCCTATTACGAAGCAATAGCAGAAATAAATAGAATAGGAAGCCACGCTCAAGGCTACTCCAGAGTTTGTTACTAATTTACATAGTCTTAAGTCTGTGGAGTCCATTCATGGTGAATATATCACAGCATCTTTAAAATGCCTGCTGTCTACGTCGTAATCTTACAAAAAGAATTCTGCAACAAACACTTTCTATTTTCTTTTTATTGAATTTAAAATTATTTGTCTACACTCAACAAAAAAACCTAAGTAAATTTTACAAATACAACTTACAATTTTTTTTGTAAGTTTACCAAAAAAAATTATTTGAAAAAACCAAAAATTTATTTGATTTACAAATTGATTTTGGATTAGAAGGAAAAAAATTGTAGTTATATCAAAAAATTTTGTTTATTGTATATATTTATAAGAATTTTGTAGAAGTAACTTTTATTTTTTTGAGTGTAAAGCCAACAAAAAATTGATGGCTATCAAAAAAAATTAAAATTAAAGATATTGTCATTGTTAAAGTTGAATAAATCAATAACTTTATTGTTTCAAATATAGAAAAAAAAATTATAATATATTGATTAGAAATATTATAAAATTAGAAACTATATAATTAAAAAAAAAATAACAAAAATTTAAAAAAAACACTCGTTTTTAGAAACGAAAGAAACAGCAAACAATAAGTTTTGCATTGACACAACGTTATGTTGCAAAGATACAAAGGATATGTTGCAAAGATACAAAAGATATGTTGGTGCGAAGGATTGTCTTTTATATTTTCTTTCAAATTGTAAGAAGGAACAAATTATTTAAATAGTATTTGATACATCTTAGCACAGATGCAAACATTAGATGTACTAGTACTAACTAGATTAGCATTTTTGATAGATAAATAATCATTAGTTGCCAGTTGTATCTTTTGTTTCTTTGTAATATAACGTTGTGTTAATGCAAAATTTATTTTTTACTTTTTAGTTTGTCTCCAAAAAATTGTGTTTTAAAGTTTGTTTTTATTTCTTTTATTTTATTTTCTACCAAACCAATCTCGGCTTTTACAATAGTACATTATTTAATTAGAAGCTAAAGTGCTACTTTTTGTGTTGACTCTATAGTTTGACAATTATAGACGATACACAAAATGTCACTTTAGCTCCTATTAAATATACTATGTTTTCGACAAACGTTTAAATTTTTTATAAATATGAAATTATAATATACTTCAAAAATTTATAAAAAAGATTTATTACCGTCACAATTACGTCCAAAAAGTAAAAAACATTTAAATTTGTATAAATAAAATTTTTATCAAAGCAAGCTCCAATTCAAAATTTCATTATCCAATCAAACTATTTGTTATGTTTTGTTGCGTTGTTACATACATTAATTCAAAATTTCATAAGCCAATCAAAATCACTTTCTTATTTTTTGTTGTCATAGTTATACAATTTGTTTGAAAAAATAATAAAATAACAAATGCTACGTTACTGCCTCCGTAATATAAAATAAAAATGGCGTTAGTTTTGCAACCGCTTTGATTATAAGTCAAAAAAGTAAGACTTTAACTAGCTCCCTAGCGGCAGTAAAGTTAAACTTTACAGCTGTTTGCCGAAAAACATTGTTGTTTTAAACTATCTCTTTTTTTATGCCCAAAAAATAAAAATGAAGCAAACGTTTTCAAAGTTTTTTAATTGCATTCAGTGCAAGGGAGAAATGCAGAAATCTCACCATAAAGTTTTACCTTTATCTTTTCAAAGAATGAAACCCTAAAAACAGGCCCTCCGATGACACATTTGTGAATTTTGCACAAGATTGTCTTAAACACTTTTTCATTCCAAAACGACTATAACTCTGGAGTAGATAACGTAGATAGTTCCAACATATTGTAAAAGAAATGGATAATTTTTTGAAACCAATTAATTCCTTATACTTCATAAAAAGTTAATATGTAATCTCAAAACAATTGAATTGCAAGGTTAATGATTTTTATTATCGATAAATAATTATTTTAACATAATTCATTTGTTGTCAATTAAGTCTTTTACCTCCGTTTTGTGTTATAAATATTACAACGAGTAATTCGAAATAAATTTTTTTCCAATTATTTAATTTTTAATTACTTTGGCTGCAGAATATTTCATATCATATAACTTTAACTTTCAGTTAAATTTAGACAGCATGACTTTCCGGTTTTGGATGAAATTTGAATATTGGAACGGATCTCGACATCATATAATTTAGTTGTGACGAACAAAAACAAGGAGCTGAACTCTCTCAGCAAACACCCTCTATTTGCATTAAAGATAAAGAGGCAGTTAAAAACTATACAACTCGAGAACGAACTGTAGCTCTGCAGAAAGTTGGAATGAAAAATAAAAGTGCGACCGGAGGACCAGAATGAATGTTTAAATAGCACGAACGAAGAGCTACTCTTCTTCTGGTATTGCACTTGTTTAGGTAAAAGCAGATTAGATGAGAGTAAAGAATAATACAAGACCATGTTCAGAAAATCGAAGACCAACTGCGTGGTATGCACTATTTACAGAAGACCAAATTAAATGAATTATAGATGTCTTCCAGTCATATCAATCCCCAATGGTAGATAGTGCAGTGCAGCCGCTGGCAAAAATACCTTTTATCACACCTAATAATGGGCATCTACAGAAGTAGTTTGGTCCTTGGAAATATTCCAGTACAATTGAGAATAACTATAGGTGAGGGTTTTCACGAAAGTAGACGAAAAGGATATTATCGAGTTGAAGTATCTTAGGTCTATTAGTTTGTCATCATTTATACATAAACGATGAAAAGGCGATCAAAATCCATATGCAATAAAGTGATCTGGGAATATTACCTTTGGATGCTACCACGTGTAAGAACTTGAAGATTATGGGTAAGTCTGCAGTTAACAATAATAAAGTGGCCGATTTTGTTTTATTTTGTCCTAAAGGTAACATTTAACAGCAGCTCGATGGTAGGGTTTGAAATTTCCAGTAGTTAAGTGTAAAGCACCACTCCAAATAATAAGTCTTACATGATGAGAACTAGAATTGCGGCAACCAAGAATAGGCATTCAGAATGAAATATTATTACCAATCATGTAACTTTGGTGTTGAACAAAATCTTAACGGTACTGGATTGCAGAAGTATTAACAATTTTGTAGCTATCGAAAAACGTGAGATTTGATTAATTTAACAGGTGAAAAACTAAGCCCCAATTAAAAATAATCCAGAAAATAATTACTATATACAATACATAACACAACAAATTTTTTGCATTTTTTAATGATTTAAAATAAAAATATGAATTTTTTTCTATTACATAACATAATTTGACATTTTAATTCTTTCCATTAATTCCGTTACCATTGCCTTTCGAACATGTATTGAGTCTCGATTATTTATATCATCAATAGTTTGTTGAACTATGTCTTTAACTTTGTCGGACACATATGATATAATTTTTGATTTAAATGCTGATGTTACAATATCTATAACAATATTACCAAGCCAATCAAATATGATATTGCCATGAATTTTAACATTTATATTTCTGAAATAAAAATATTAAATATTTGTTCTGTATAATTGTTTCGTTATACTTGCCCAATATTAGTTACATGAAAATCTTGAATATATAAATAATAATCTGTAATATCGACTATAAAATCACAATGAATTTCAAGATTTTTTGCAGATCCGTCTAACCATCCACTAGGACCAACATTCATTACTTTTGCTTTGTAATCAAAACGGAACTAAAATTACAAAATTATAAATAAAAAAATTATAAAACATAAAATTAAATAATATAATCTCAAAACTATTTTACTTCGATACTTTTCATTGCGACACCGGTTCGAATACGTAATAACTGAAAACCGTATATCATGGTTGAATCTCCGCTCCTTGATATTTCTCTTAAATTTGATGCGATACCATTTTTCAATAATAATTCTCCACTGTATGTTACGAGCAATATTTTCTGGAATTAAAAGAATTAATATTTTTTAATATATTTAGATTTTTCTAAAATTTACATGTTTAAATGATTCTTCTATATCAGGTATATCAAAGGGATCCAATCCAACTGAAACGATCCATGGTCCAACTTCTTGCATTACAATATCCATATAGTCGTTCATATTAGCTTCAATTTGTCCAGCAACTGCAGGATTAAAAGCTGCTAATTGAGATGAATTTAAATTTTTTACATTTTCAAAATTTGCTTGATTAACAAAAGCTATAGAAAATATAGCGAGTAAAATTTTCTTCATTGTTTCACTTTCCGTTCCTTTGTCAAGTTATTTATTGACTAAATTCGTCAATTAAAAATAACGAAATTATTACCATAATTTGATTAATTTTTTATCGACTATTAAAAATGTTTTTGAAATAAGATAAATTTGTTTATCTGTTTAAGTGATTATATATTAATTACATATATGTCTATTATTAATTTTTAATGGAATTGAATTGTGGGAACATTATGATAAAGAGATAAAATTGATAAGATTTCGTTTTTATTAATAAATGAATTACAGTGATTTAATTTTCTTAGATTGTGAAATATTTGAATGTTTATGGTTGTGTGATAAGTTATGAGCAAGGAGTTTGAATGCGGGTTGTCATTTTTATTTGTCATGAAACTCAGTAAATAATAGTTATTTATGTACCAAGGGTGTTAAGCTATAATTTTCAGCCTGAATAAGAATTTCCTGCTCAAGACTTCAGTCAAAGGCATCAACTCGCTAGGTCTGAATTTAACTTTACAGCTGTGGCACATATACAACATTTTTTAATCCTTCCTAAAAGAGGGGGTAAAGTAACCAAAAGTAACAATAAGAGGGCATTATGAGGCGTCTATAAAACTTGTTTGTTTATTTGTGCGCCACTCATACAACCTTGGCTTTCTATTACAATGGTGACAGCAGTTTAAACTAATAAATTTTTTGTGAAAGTCCTTGAGTTTGGGATGCACATGAAACACATTTTTTTAAATGAATCATAATGGGGCATCTCTGCCGAAAAATGCAAAACGCCCTGGATATTACGGTCTCTCGATCAATGCTTCTAAGACACAGCTCGTTGCGTTTACCAACAGAAGGAAACGAAATAACTTCACTCTTCCTTCAATCGGTAATTACACATTAACACTCCAAGATAATGTGAAGTATCTTGGTGTTACTCTCGATAAACGGCTCAATTCGGCTGTTCAGCTGTTCATGTTGAAACTAAATGCGCAAACGTAACTCGAGTTCTGTGGCAATGCAGGAGGGCTTTCGGAGGCAAATGGGGGCTGACTCCGAAAATGGTCTACTGGCTATATATAGTAGTTGTCAGACCCATTATCAGCTATGGGTCCCTTGCATGGCTTTCAAGAACTTTTGATGGGAATGCGGTAAAAAAACTGGAGGCGGTACAAAGGCTTGCTTGCTTATGTATCACTAGTGCCTTTAGGACAACGCCCACATTGAGTCTGCAGGTCTAATTAGGGCTTCCTCCCCTACACATATATGTAAGAATGGAAGCTTTTAAGGCTACAAAAAGGATTGAACTCCTAGGAAACACTAGGGGCTGTAGGAAAAATCATCAAGCGCTATGGAGGAATCTGGAAGAACACCTGACAGATTTATCCATGCCGACTGATGACACAGTACCTCAAACTGCCTTTCAAAAGCAGTATAGAGTTGTAATTCCAACGATAGAGGACCAGTCCTCAGCTAATTTGCTATTGGACAGTGCAGCCAACACGTTGGGCATCTACACAGATGGATCTCACACAGGAAATGGTGCAGGAGCTGCTGTATACTTCAGTAATGAAGATCAAGGCCTGCAATTTCCATTTGACGAATACTGCACAGTCTTTCAGGCTGAGGTATTCACCATAAATTCAGCATCAAAGCGAGCGACGAAGCTTAAGTGGTCTGGCAAGATCATTAATATTTTTACTGATAGCCAGGCTGCTCTAAAAGCTCTGGGAAGTTATATTATTAAGTCAAAAATAGTACAAAAATGTTCTAGGTCCTTGAATTATCTCGCGCTCAAGAACAGCATATCACTGATATGGACACCAGGGCATAGTAGGAATATCGGGAACGAAAAAGCTAATGATTTAGCAAAGATCTCCGCAGCGAGGCTCATAGGTCCTGAGCCAGCAATTGGTATATCGAAAGGTAGGATAAGATCGCTAGTCGAACAAGTTCTCTTTCGGTCCAGTGACTCTCAATGGAGGAGCATAGAAGACTGCAAGGTTTCCAAGATATTCATTCCAGAGCTGAACCAGCAAACCACCAAATTCCTGTTAAATTTGACTCGGTCAGACTGCAGGAGAATGGTGGGACTACTAACATGTCACCATCATGTGAACAAACATATGGTACGGCTTCGAGTAGAAAATGATCCAACATGCCGCTTTTATCTTGAAGAGGATGAAACAGTCCCTCACATTGGGAGAATGTTTGGCTCTCTCAGGACTCCGAAGCGTCATGTTAGGATCAAACTATCTAAGGATAGAAGATTTCTGCAAAGCAGACCATTCAAGGCTGTTGGCTTTTTTCAAAAAGGTCTTCAGCTCTTGAATATGAGGATGGCATAAAGGACTTAGCAGTCTACATGTCAGGCTATGACTACATGGTCGCCTAGTTAAAAAAAAAAAAAAATTATTCGTAAATTAAATCAATATAAAATTCGTGAATAAAAATAAAATTAAAGAAAATTATTTTAAGTTCATATTATATCTGCTGTGAATTGTGGTCACAAATTTTTAAATTCTCGTTTACGGAAAACTTTTGTTGAATGTAAATTTTGTATAAAAAATTGGTATTCAGAAAAATAACGGTTGCATGAATTAGATATCACATTGGAAAAATTTTGTTTATAAAATAAACTTTAAAAACAAATTTATAAATAACAAAAACTCATTGTCAGCTTCTTGTGATTGACTTTTGTTGCTGATTAAGTGTTGAAAGGAGTGATTCATCATTCATTGTTGAGTTGCATTGGAAGCAGTGGATTAGCGGTTGCATTAAAATACATTAGAATAGAATCAAATCAATGATGACAAACCTTATCTACCAATTTCAATCGATATCGCAAATAAAAATGAAAAATATTTACTGCTTTTGGATACTGGAAAATAAAACAAAACTTAGTTACAGTCTTGTATCAAGAAATGAAAAAGTTGATAATCCAGGAAAATTTTACACATTGATTTCTTGTCGTTCTGAGTATATGACTAATATTAATCTTATTTTACCTAAAGACTCTGGACACTTATGTTTTTCTTCGGAGATGCTACCACGAATTTATATAGCCAATTGCATATTGCAAGTGAAAAATAATTCAGTCTTAGTAAGTTTTATAAACAAAAATGAGCATACAGCGAAAATAAGCAAAAATTTAAATATACAAACAACACCCACCAAATGACTATGATATTTTTTGTATTGAAAATTCAGGCGATAATTTCTGATCGCTTAAAAATCCTGGAAATCTGACTTAAGACTGAACACTTTAATGATTTTGAAAAAGAGTCAATCATTAAAATATGTCGTAAATAAATTGACTTATTTTTCCAAGATAGTTACAAACTTTCAGTTGCAGATACAACACCTCATAAAATTAATACATTTTCAAATGCAAGTCCTATTTACATAAAACCTTATCGTCAAGATCAGTTCATCAAAGATAAAATAAATCGTCAAGTCACTCAAATGAACATGGCTGGAATTCCTGAAAATTCTAAGTCACCTTGAAACTTTCCACTACTATTCGTACCAAAGAAATCAACTAACAACGAAAAGAAATGGCGTATTGTCGTTGATTATCATCGTCTCAATAATATATCGGTTGGAGATAGCTATCTGTTATACCTAACATGACAGATATTCTTGAGCACCTCAATCGATCAGCCCATAAGAAATTCACCGAATTCATCTACTTTACGGAATGATAGCCTGATTAAAACTCTTATCCTCCATCACCGATTTTCGTCAAAAATAATACATTAAATTTAAATAACACTGCAGTGCCTTCTCAAAATAAAGTGCCGGTGAAAGATAGACTTTCATTAGACTCTAGTCATTCAAACGATCAAACACACACAATTACAGTTAATACTCAAAACAAATCTATACAATATACATGATAGACTGATGATAGACTGAACGACTCTGATCATGAGGATAAGGAGTTCCCATTTCATTCAGAAAGGAAAGGGAATAAACGTTGGTAGTCTCTCTTGTTAGAGATTAACATAGAATACATTTGTTCCTTTTCTATATTAATGTATGCGTCACCCACTTTTATTTTATGTAACAAATGGGAACGGAAAACTGTTTGTCAATCGAAAATTAGCATTTTAAATTAGTCAAAAATTTGATATTTGCATCTATGCTAAGATGTGTTAAATACCATTTAAATATTTTTTCTTCTAACAATTTCAAAGGAAATATAATTATAAAAGACATAACGCTGGTGTTAATGCAAAATTTATTTTCTACTTTTTAGTTCGTTTTTCAAAAAGTGTGTTTTTTAAATTTTTTTGATTTATTTTTTTTATTTCTTTCTCAGATGAAACAAGTGTAGTATATTTGTATTTCATATCTTGCATTATAAACTGTTGCATTTTGTTTTGATATAAATTATTTGGATTATTAAATGGATTTTTATAATTTGAGTCGCCTTGTAATGTGGGTTTTGCTCTTTCGTTTTTTTTATTTTCTCCCGGAATAAAACCGATTACCTATAATAATTTGCGCCGAAACAGGGACAATAAGTATACCGGCATCGTAACGTTATATTATGAAAATATATTTCTGATATTACAAATTTTGATACTATGATAGTTCGTTTTTTTTGATATATTGAATATTTTTGATATTTCGATTTTGTTAATATTTAATTTTTTTGATATTGTTGTTAATATTTTTGATATATTTGATGTATCAATTGTTTTTGACATTTTAATGTGTTGTTGCTTTTTGGTAATATTTTGATTTGGATAATGTTAACTGGTACCTGTAAGAAAGGATCAAGGAGAACTTCCCCCTTTTAAAAATGTTTCTTGGTCGTGGATCGCCTCTGTCATTCTGACATGAGATTGACCAAGTCGTATTTTTTATCAACAATATTTTCATTTTTAGTTTTCCGTCCGAGATTGGCTGCAGCTTCGCTCGGAGGAGTGTTTTTCAAAAGAGGATGACACTTGGTGGTCAACGTAGTGACAAACAAGTTCCATTCTTTAGTGCTTCTCCATCAAAAGTGAAGTGGTAGCCAAATCTCCAGCAAATCTCCATTAACTATATTAGCTTTAACTTTTCTTTCTTTTGTTTAATTTAGGGATAGGAGAACTCAGCATTTGGTCGGTCGATATAAATATTTAGGCTGAAATCTAAACCAGATGCTGAGTCTCTCTCATTATTTCGAGAGGTTCCAGGGAGTAGGTTCTAGTATTTATAGACCTATGTTTTCTCTGGGCCTCATATATCGTTGCTGGGTAGAGAACGCGAGTTCGATCTTCCTCTCCGTCTCCTCTTCAACATCTACCTTAACTCTAAACGTATACAGCTGTAGCATGTGGACTCTGTCCCAGGAGGATCTCTACCGTTAATGAAATTTTTAAATAAATAAATAAATTATTAAATAAATATAAACAAATAAATATTTTATTTTTATTGAATAAATAAATAATTTTAATATTAAATAAATAAATAAATATTGAATAATATTTAACTTATTCAATAATTATATAACAAATTAATTGACAAATTAATTTGTTTGTAACAATATTAACAAATAAATAATTTTTTTTATAAATAACTAAAAAAATTTCAAATATATAGTTAACTAATTAAATAACTTTTTTAGAATTAGGTTCAATTGTACAGGAATCTCTGCCTATTTTTTTTTTGTGGTCGCGCTTCGGTTTTAATGTTTTTTTGAATTTTGTTACAGCGCGTTCACTAGAGTGGTGCTTGTTTTTTTTGTTTTTTTCGTCGGGCTTTTTGTTTCTGTGAACATGGGTTCCAGGTGCTTTCTCATTTTCCTTAAACTTATATTATGTTATAACTCTTTAGCCAGACAACAAAAGAAATGTCTGTGCTACCCGTGGACATCCCTTTTATGGGCTAAACAAATGAGAGCTGGCTCTTGAACGCTTACAACGTGACAGCAATAGCTGGGCAGAGGAATCAAGAGTGGCTAGGGTATCAGCAGCGCCTGTACCATTAGTACAAAAAGAAGGGTACCAAAACTATAAGAACTTGAGTCAATTTTGCTCAAATTGGTTTCCTCTATGTATAGGGGATGGGTCATCCCCTGATGCCCATGAGTTCATTTATAGAATTGAAGTAGCTGCGCGAAAGGATCAGGTGGACATTGACGATTTGAAGTTCATTGTTCCCCGATACCTTCGTGGAGCTGCGGAAAGATATTACCTGAAGCTTACTTATGAGTGTCAGGTGGTGACCTACCCTGTACTCAGAGAGGGATTACTTCAAACGTTTGGTACCCTTACAGACGATAAAGCGGTAGTAAGTGCACTGTTGAACAGAAGACAAAAGCCAAAGGAGGGGATATACGACTACATCGTAGAGGTCAGCATGCTTAATAGACGACGGACTCAACCATTTTTAGAAAGGGAGGTGATTGAAATTGTAAGGAAGGCATGATAATGGAACTAAGAAATGCTACATTGGTGGCAGATGTAGCTACATTGGAAGATCTGCGCGTGTTTTGCCAGAAATTTGAGAAGTTATGGTCATATTTACCAACAACATTTAGGACAACTAGTCAACTAAGGATTAATGATTAAAACCGAACCCGATACATCGCAGTAGAAGCAATGGAAATCTTTTTGCCAATTTCAAATGATCAATCGGCAATTGACCCTTGTGCATTGGCAGGTGCAGACCCTGAACCAAATTCCACTTCCGTTCAAATGCCGATTTTATGAAATATAATTTCTTTAAAGTGCCTCGAAGGTTTTAAACGTTATCTGAAGCTGCGAAATTTTTTTAATAAGGCATGTGTTGCTTCTATTATTTCTACAAAGCATTTACGTATAACTTTATTTTAGAAAATTGGAAAGGAAGCTCACAAAATGATTTATTGCGATTCTAAATAAGCTTGAAAATAAAATATTTTAGCAATAACTCTTGTTTCGGGTCTAATTTCGGGTGATCGAACCTAAGATCAAACCCTTCATAGCAATTGATGATCCAATCGCCAAAGCGCTTTATCACGCGGAACAATTAGCGACGATCAGATCCAGCGTGTAACAATATTTGTTAGCTATGCAATCAAGACGTCCCAACAACACCATAATCCACGGAAACGACCACGGACGTATCGGCCACATCAGCGAGTCTTGGTACGACAAAATCACTTAAGTGGCATTGTGAATAAATGTTCGGCCAAGCTGAGTGCGTAGCTTTTAACAGCCTTTATAGAATGCTAGGACGGTAAGGTCCTGTAAAAATGTACGAATTTAGATGGTAAGGCCATAGGACTTACCATGCTAACGACATCAAATTATGACAGTTCCCTTAATTTTAGATCCATGTTAAATTAATTTGCAACAGTCTTAATTATAGGTCCCTGTTAATTTATTCTCTAATAGTCTTTTATTTAATTTTTTTTCTAATTTCTATTCTATAACTTCATTTTTTTTTATATTCTTTTTTTTCTATTATTCGTAGTCCTATTATTCAACTGCGGTTTGTTTTAGTTTACTTCAACCCATTCATGCTTCTCTCTTCCAACCCTATTCATTGGTATGAAAAGCTCTACGAATTTCCCTACAAAAGTCTTATCTTTTTAATCGTATTCATCGTCCCCAACAGCAAATTTGGACTCCCTATGTACCTGAAATTGAATTTTGTTACTTGGGGGCACTGTCCAGTAAGATGTTTTTTTTTTAGCTTTTTGGGGGGAAAATGATGTACGTAGGAAGAGATTAAGATTCAAATCTGTCATCAATTCCACAAACGATTGCTGGACAGGGCTTCCAAGTATGGGACTTTGGTTTATGGTCATGGTAGTCAACATTTACGTCCTTCAATAGAACTTGCCATAATTATTTGTCTTCTCCGCTTATCGATTGACTCATTTGTACATACTTACTAACTTTGTGATGCAGCTTTTGGTGGTGTTGTCGTGCTTTAAACCGGTGTGTCTCAACTGGGGGATTTTGTTCAAGACATTACAGGTAAAACGATAATTTTAAAACAGCTGGTCAACTGACTTTTTGCTTCTACGGTCAAGGATATAGGTGCAGGTGATTCATTATAACGTCAATAAATGTTTTTGCTCCTATTCAACATCTTAATTCTCCATCTTTATTTGTCACCTTTGGTTTTCATTATTATACAACTTGCAGTAAATATGGCTATCTCGTTGAAAGGATTCCACTAGTCAATTCATAGTCTATCTCATGGTATTTACAGGGTTGGTCTGCTTAATTAACAATCAAATCGCGTTTTGTTTTGTTCATCACTATTTTCATTTAATTAAGTTCTGTTATCCCCATGAAATTCTGTTAGTTTTACATTTGCTTTGCATCGAAATCAAACAGACAATTAACACAATAAATGTACTAACTAGAGAAACAAGTAAGAGAAACAAATGAAATCAATTTTTTTATATATAATCCTTTATTTTAATGTCTAAATATTTGTTAGTATAATATTGTGTATACTGTTAAGTTTGTTTTTGTTTTTCTATTTCTTTCTCAGATGTGACAAGTGTAGTATATTTGTTTCTCATATCTTGACTATTGCATTTTTGTTTTGATATAGATGATTTGCATTATTAAATGGATTTTTATAATTTCGGTCGCCTTGTAATGTGGGTTTTTCTCTTACGTTTTTTTATTGTCCTCCGGAATACAATGGATTACCGTTTCATAATAATACAAACCTCTTATAAATTGACACTACCAAATACATTAAAAAAAAAATTATAATAAATATAAACTTTTGTAAAATAAAAATTTAAATTGTAAACAAGTTCAATAACTTAAATATCAAAAATTGAAAATTAAAAATAAAACCAAGAAATATTAATGTATGTATATGATACATTTTACAATAATTAAAAACTTAAATATCGCAAATTTTATATACATATTATTCATTTATATTGTTCGAAAATAAATATTTTCTAGGTAGAGAGGGGTGTTGTGTTGCAAATACCTGCTTCTTTGTATAATTATGGTCAAATCGTTTACAACCACTCATACAACCTTGAATTTTCATGACAATAAAAATAAAATAGATAATAAAAATAAAATAGGAGTTCTTTACAAATTTTTTAGAAAAATTTATACGAACAAAATTAAAATTGTTTTGACAATAATCCACATTGAGGTATATTTCTTGATCGTGTGACGTACTTCCTCCATGAATAAAGCCCGTCTATTATAGTTGACATGGTATCTTCGGGTATTTAAAGAGTCTGAATAATCAATATTTCAAATTTAGTGTGCCAAACACGTCTAACTAATTAATAAAAGAATATGAAGTGCGTAATATTTACACGCGGTTGAAGTAAAACTTCTTTGTCTACTGTGGCAGGTATTTAGAGTTGCATTTATTGATAACTTAATATACAACATGTGTAATAAAAAGCCATATTTACATAATGTATTAAAAGTTTTACAAAGTATTACTAATTAATTTTAATTTAACAACATGATTTGTTACAATAGTTGATGGGTGTTTTCAAAAAATTTAGCAAATTTGCAAAGTAAAGTTTATATTTCTCACTTTAGTTATCATAAATCTCTAGTTTAATATTTCAATTATGATAATAGTTGAATTGACTTTGTAATATATTATGTAAATATGGCTTTATATTACACATGTTGTAAATTATATTATCAATAAATGGTACTCTAAATTTCAATAACATATTTATTTTTCATTTAATCTTTTTATTTATACCCGACACAGTAGCCAAAGATGTTTTATACTTCAACCACGTGTAAAGATAACATGCACTAATTTTTTTATTTAACAAAACAAATTTAATCAACATAAATATTTTAATTTAAAAACTTAATTGTGTCAAAAAATCCTTCACAAACGGATGCCAAGAGAAATGTATAATGAAATAATTTTAAAATGTTTTATGATTCTCAACTTTTATAAAAAAATCCAATCAAATTTTGTACCGGAAATGTGCCGGTACCATGTACAACAACAGTTGTACCGGAAATGTGCCAAAAAATCGTCAAGTGTGTCAAAACAAGGAAATTTGCATATTTTTTGCTTAAAAAACATTCATTTTAAGTGATTACGAGTAGGAACATTGAATATAGAGAAATCTTGATGGTCGGGATTGGTATGTGAGACCAAAAAATAGATTATTGCATTAGAAGTCTGTCAAAAATATGTTGTCAAGTGTGTCAAAAGAATGATTTTCATTTTTTTACCAACTTTTTGGAAAAAATGAAATTATTATTTGGACATAAAATTTAATTGAACATGAAATTGGACATGAAAATTTTTGATTTTGTTATAATTTTAGCAATATTGTAAGAATTTTAGAAAAAGTTTCAATTTTGAATTTTGTTATAATTTTTGGAATATTTTTAGGGATTTGAAAAAGTTTAAATTTTTGATTTTATTATAATTTTTGGAATTTTGAAAAAAGATTATTATTGGTTTTGTTATAACTTTTGCAATATTTTAAGAATATTGGAGAGTTTCAATTTTTGATTTCGCGGTATTTTTAGAATTTTGGAAAAAGCTTCAATTTTTGATTTTGTTATAATTTTTGCTATGTTTTTAGAATTTTGAAAAATAATCAATTTTTGAATTTTTATAATTTTTGCAATATTCTTAGAATTTTGAAAAAAAGTTTATAGTTTTGTTTTTACTATAAATTTTAGAATATATTTGGAATTTTGAATGAAATATGATTGTTGATTTGAAATATTTTCTCGAAAATCTAAATGGAAAGGTTTTTGAGTAGTTTGGTGATCGTATCATATTTTCACTAAATTATGTTTATTTATTTATGCAACGTATTGATGCTTCGTGTTAGTTTTGTAATAAATTTCTAAACATAGATAAAAATACATGTACTTTAACAAAGAGTTTAATGTTTGATATTTTCCGTTGGAAAACGTTACTTCCGTACGAAAAAGATTTGAGTTGCTTACCATATCGCGCCTAAAAAATTTAACTTTAAAATATAAATTTAAAATAAAGAATCTCAATATTTAAGTAACGAAAATCAACACGTCTAACCGGTAACACAATTTTGAAACAGTGCTTGTAATGTGCATTAATTGTGCATGTTACAAAATCTCCGTGCACAAAATTGTTCATAACACATGTCGTGCACATTTTGTGCACTATGTCGTAAAACGCCTTAGCACATATGTGCACACAAACGTTAGACCGGTGATTCACGAGAAATAAAATACGAAGCGAAACAAAAAAATGGAGAGTGAAAAAGTAGTTTAACATATTCTAAAATGACTTTTTAAACTTTTTATTAGATAATATGACTTTCGTAAAAATTGATGAATTTTATTTTATTTTTATCTAAAATTATGTGCGAAAGAAATTTATTTAATATTTTATTTTTATTTAATATTTTTTTTGTCCGTTTTTGATGTCGGCTTACTAGTATTTAAATTTTTTTATATTATCCAGAAAATTAATATTATTTATTATATATAAGGCAAATATTTAAATATTTTAAATTTTGTTGTTGCATTTAAATTGTATTGTAAAAAAATGGTCTCCTCATTTACAAATGCAATCACACACATACATTTTCATTTTACAACTTTAAAATACGACCACAATCTTCTTTTGTCGCAGTGACGTTACCGGAAATATTCGTCTAGGAAAAATTCATAACTTATTAGAAAATCCTAGACATAAATATTAATGTATTTATGCTTAAAAGTTCTATGCACATTTTGTAGACATGTTTGCATAATCAAAAAATATTAAATTAAAACAAATAGGTATGACGTCAGCACTTAAATAAAATATTTTTAAATTTCAACGTAATTTAAATATACACTAGAATATTTAACAAAAAAACTTAAGAAGTAGTTAAATAAAATTGTGCACAAAATGTGCATCTTGCACCATGCACAGAATGTTTATCGGGTAGCCCATATAATATTTACAACACTGAATAAAAACGGTCTGTCACGGGACACCCAACAGATGTGAAACATAAAAGTTGATAGTAAAATTTTTAAAATAATTTTTTTTTAAATTTGACCAAACAAACACACATTTATAAACACACACATGCAAGCGCATAAACCATTGTGTGGTAAAAGATGGCTAGAAGGTGACAAATACTATTGTTTTTTTGTCACCTTGGATGATAAAAATGCCTTTAACTGGAATCAAATCCTGTAAGCGCCAGAAGTACTGCACGTACCTGACTACCTGTTACGTATAATAGTTAGTTGCTTCGCAGGAAGAACTCTGGTCTATGAATGAAAGCAGGTTCGAAGAAGTACAATATTACAGGACGGGTTAAGGGGGAGAAGGGTAACCCAGGAATTAGTGCTTAGACTACTGTTTTGAAACATCATGTAAGCTAGTATTCTCAGAGTACGTGTACCCAAACAAACAACGATCATCGGCTATGCCGATAACAGTGCCATAGTTGTTGTAGTCAAGAAACACACGAATATTATTGCCAACTGTATCCAAAACATAATCAAGGTAAGAGCATGGCTACATTGCAATACAGAAATAGAGTTAGCCTATCAGAAAACGGAAGTCGTACTAATGAGTAATAGAAAAATTGTGGAAAGATTGATATCCAGGTCATAACATTTGGCCAGCATAAGAGGTATCTTGGAGTCATTCTACCATAGACCCAACTACCACGGAATCATCTTAAAACATCACCTGATGTACGTTTGCTCAATGAGTGGGGCTGCTCTTGTTAGGCTTATGCCATTCATTGGCGGCCTGAGACAACCGATCAGGAAGCTTCTTGGTAGTGTTAGCACATCAATATTGATCTTTGTGGCACACATATGGGCCTCAGCGGTGAAAATGCCATTTTATGTTAGACCTATTAAAACGGTCTGCAGACCGACATCGTTGCGCGCATATGCTGTGCTTTCCGCTCGGTGTCTGATGGGGAAGAAAAAAATTTTGCGAGTAAGATGCCGATATTACAGCAAAAGGCTCTGCATATAGCATCACAAAATGATAGTGACCAGCGAGCACGAGAAGACTTCATCAAAGATCTCTGGCGAAAAAGCACCGACTACAAGGAAACATGTTGACGTCAACCATTACTTGACGCAGATGATCTCGGGCCATGGGTGTTTTCGTGAGTATTTATACAAGTATACGTAACGGACCCACATGGAGAAAATAAATGGAGACTTAATGAGCAGCATATGGGAAAATCAATCACTCCGCTTAGCCTAATGCAATTTACGCTGAGCTTAAAAGATAGCTGTGATATAGCGAATGAGATCATCACAAGTATGATGAAACGACTGACGCAAGACGAACGAAGACTCTGCGTCAGCCATGCTCAACACTACACAACAAAACTACGAAAACACGACAACATTATAATACACGAGATATAACTACACTTAACCCCTACCCTGCAAAGGAATGTCTTAATTGGTGGTACCGAAGAAATACAACAGCATCACGAGCAAGGGAGATGGTTTTACCCAGTAAAACACATACATATAAACACATACATACACACACCCATTGATACACATACACACGAATAAGTTCCAACACCGAATTATCGAAAATTTTATTTTTTGTATTAAACCAACACATTATTATGAATAAAACCAATAAAGTTCAAAATATTTTTCATTCTTATAAAATTTACTCTCTTTTAGAGAAAATATGACATACTGTTCCAAATATTTATTATTTCTCATTAGGCGTGATGGCGTAAAATTGTTATACCGTTTTCCGTGATGGAAAAATCATTTGTTTTTTCAATTAAGTCGTGCCAATAGATGTGTCACATCAAAAAAATATAATAACATTAACAAATGAATGACACATAATCGAATGGTATCGTATACTTGCGGAAAAAAAATCGTTTGCCTTTTTATTTCATCGTTGTTTGAATTTTGTTCTATATTTATTTCTTTTTGGATGCAATTGTGTGTATGTGCTTAAGATTTAAAATTATAGTATACAACAACTGGCGTTCTAAGGTGATGATGAACGCTTTTTTTAAACCTCTGCGGGTTGAAGCCACCTAGGATTAAGGGTTCCGGCAAACTATTCCATTTGTATGCAGTTCGGACAAAGAAGTCTTTCTGCGATCTGCCAGTATGACAGCGCGGGATCTCGACCGTTTCACTGGTTGTGGTAGCCGATTGCCGAATGGAACGGGGGGTAAGAATAAGTTTGAGGCTTATGATAGATATTGGTTTTGTTTTAATTTATTTCACTAAACATAATTTCAGTTTGAAAACGTTACTTCCGTCCGAAAAAGATTTGAGTTACTTGTCGGAAGTTTTACTTCAAAAAATATATAGATTTAAATAAAGGCTGGTTTCTTCGAGCGAGCAATATCCTGCCACCATGAAGGAATATTTCATAACCAGCACCCTCAAGAAATCACCTTGGCTAGTGATGTCTCACTACTACTGTCAGTAGTATACGATATCTCACGAAAACTCGTATGGCAATAGAAGGAATTGATATAGGCGAGGTTGTCACACCCGTAATATGATTTAATTATGGATTTATGAATACATTTAATTTCACTTTTCATGTTTATATATCATTTGCAATGATTTTTGACAAGACAACACATGTTTCTCTATTTCAAAAAACAGGATAACTAAATGAAAGTAACGAAAATCTAGTCGTTCCTCTTCTATAACCTTTTATACAACAAGGTATATTCTTCAAAATTACATTTAATTATTTCTATTCCTACCTAAACAAATCGTACAACTTTCACATTGTTAATCTAAATTTACAAAAATGAGGCAATGTTTGTTTTTGTTGAAACATAAAAATTCCTCGTAGTTTTCTGCCTCTTTTAAAATTACCTGCAAATTTTGTTTCTCTTAATATTTTTTGTGCGTAGTTTTCTCATTGCTACATAATTAATTCATCAATTTGGTCAGAAATTTCCATTTTTTTGTTTGTCTTTATTATAGTATATGTGTATGAAATTTCTAGCTCCCTCGAGATATGAAAAGGAAAACATTTTATTTTATTTGGTACAAAGAGAAAAACAAAAAAAAAATATTAAACTTTTACTTGCTTTTTCTACTTTTTTCTAATTAATAAATTTTTTGTTTGTCCGTTTGTTTGAAAGAATAAGCTACTTGAACACAAAACACCAAAACTAGATAAACATAAAGATAACCGATATCAAACAGAGTAAGAGAATGGAATTAGATGAGATAAAAATCCTGCAGTCAATGTATAGCTGATTCCTCGAGTTCAGGAATTTTTATATGAAATGTTGTATAAATGTTTTCCACGATAGTATATTGTAACGACTCTTCGTTGGTTCTTTTAGATTATTGAACAAATATGACAGTAAAAAGACAGATCTTTAGTTAACAAAATCTCAAACTTTATTTATCAACCAGTTACAGCAACTTCCGATTTTAATTGCAATAAATTCCAGGGTCTCCAATTTATGCACGATGAACTTCACTGCTTTTCCACAATTTGAATCAATAATACTCGGAATCGTAAAATCTGTATTTACTATTCCACTAAGTTCAAATTCTTTTACTATTAGTATCCAGGCTCAAGTACCACCGATTATTCCTTATACTTGCGAATATTTGTAAAACACTTTTAATTGCAAAATTAAAACTGACTATCTGATATTTTTGTTTGCTTATTTATATCGAAAAATAAATAAATCGAAACTTCTATAATCCACTAGAAATCAATACTACGTAGTCTGTACATCTTGAATAGGCCACACCTGTTTTCATTCATACTTGCATTTGTATTAGCGAACTCAAATTTAATTTATGCAAAATGTATTTGTTAAAGGGAGTTAACTTTTGTTTCATTTTTGCCATAGAATGTAGAAAACATTTAGGCGGAACGTATTGGTTATTTATGATTAAATTAAATTAACCCATTCTGGACGAAGTTTATTACACTGCCCTCCATTTAGTTTTGTTCGTCCCGAACAATATCAGCTATCGCATTGGTGCTGTTACCTTGGTACGGTGCCAACCTTTGCAGATGTATCACTTTCATCTTGGTACGGGGTCCCTTTTGTATGCGGTAGATAACATCATTAATTCGTTTGATTATTTTATATGGGCCTTCCCAATCTGGCTGCAGCTTGGGTGATCTTCCCTTAGTTCTTCTGGGGTTGTATAGCCATACTAATTCTGAAAACCGCCACTATTTGCATTTATGTCGTACCTGGTTTTCATTTTGTCACTGGCAATCTTAATGTGGTCTCGAACCTGCTGATGGATTTTATTCATCTTCTCCCTTAGTTGTCCCACATAATCCGTTTTCGTGGATACCAGACCTCCAGGGATGCCAAACTCGATGTCACTAGGAGGATGTAGTTCTCTTCCGAACATGATATTCGCTGGCGTTTCACTTGTCGTATCGTGCACTGCGCTACGATAGGCCATCAAGAATAACGAAAGATCCTTGTCCCAATTTCTTTGGTTGGCTTCTACTACCTTTGACAAATGTTCTTCCATGGTTCGGTTGAATCGTTCTACCATGCCATCCGACTGCGGGTTCATAGGTGTAGTTCGTGTTTTTCTAATGTCGAGTGTTCTGCACAGCTCTTCCATCAATTGAGATTCGAAATTCCTTCCCTGGTCCGTATGCAACTCGAGCGGTGTTCCATATCTGCAAATCCATTCATTGACTAATGTTTCAGCGACCGTAACTGCTTCCTGGTTCGGTATTGCATAAGCTTCCGGCCATTTTGTAAAGTAATCAATGACCACCATGATGTATTTGTTACCTTTTGTCGTTTCCGGAAATGGCCCCGCGATGTCTATAGCAATTCTCTCCATTGGGGCACCCACATTGTACTGTTGCATCTCTCCTCGAGTTCTAGTTTTTGGTCCTTTGCTCGCTGCACAAGTATCGCATCGCCGACACCATTGCTCCACGTCTGTTCGATACCTTACCCAATAAAACCTCTCCCTTACTTTGGCTAGGGTTTTATTGACTCCCAGGTGTCCTCCAGAAATACTTCCATGCAGCTTTCCCAGTACCTCTTCCACTCGACTTGATGGCAACACCAGTTGTTCTAACACTTTCTTTCCATCAGCGGACTCCCATTTTCTTTTCAGTATCCCGTTGTCCATAAATAGTGAGTCCCATTGCGCCCAGTAGCATTTCACCTCCGTACTTAAAGGTGCTACCTCTTTCCACTCCGGTCGCCTTCCATCGGTTTTCCATTTCAGTATTGGTGCCATAGCTGGATCTTTTAGCTGCTCACTTTTCATTGCCTCGGTACACCAATCGTCAGGAGTTTGGAACTTGATTTGATTCACTTTCATTGCCTCCTTTCTCTCGGTCCTGCTATATGACTTGCGCTCCTCAACACTGGGTCTTCTTGAAAGTTCTTCAGCGTTACAATGTATCCTTCTCTTCCGGTGTTCGACGCGGCAATCTCCTTTCTTTTTGACATTCACTTGCTTGTTTGAGAGGTTCATCATCTGGACTGGAACTACTCCTTCTTTTGCTGCTACTAGCCTTTTGCATTCCCGTCTGATGTGCCCTAACTGCCCACAATTCCAGCATCTTACTCTGTTAGATTTTCTTCGTTGATTTCGCTCAGGCTTATCTTCCAGACTTTTGACACGCATGATCACTTCATCAAGCGCTGCTTCCAGTGGTTCCTCAGCAACTTCCATCTGACGTACTCTATCTGAGCCATACGCTCTTTTTCCGGCTTCCATTTGCAGGGCCAATGCTAAGACTTCCGCTGGTAATTTCTTCCCGCTTAGATACAGCTGATTTCTCATTTGTATATCTCGAAGAGCATTGATAAATGTATCAGCTGCCAGTTCGTCTCGGTGTTCAGCGTTATAGTTCGGGTATGACAGATTTACCAGTCTCACAATGTCAGCCTCTAATTCTTGCAAAGTTTCGCTGACTCCTTGTTTTCGTGTTTTGAGCTGCATGCGATGGAGAGCTTGCATATGACTTTCCCCATATCTTACTTCTAAGGCCTCCATTATCTTGCTGTAATCACGCTCTGTCGCTGATAGTGTCTGCAAAATTTCAGCAGCAGGTCCCTTCAATGCCAATATAAGCGCATTTGCTTTTTGCTGGTGATCAACCCCAGTTGTTGCAATCTCAAATTGCATCTTAAATATCTGATACGATGTAGATCCATCAAATGCGGGTGTTTTCACTCTAGCTGGGGCTGAAGTAGTTGATGGATTGATCATGTTACCTGACTTCCCTTGTGCTATTTCTTGGCGTAATTCACTCGAAAGTTTGCGTAATTTCTCTTGTTCTTCGGTAACTGTCCGCAGCTCCCTTTCCATGTTGTTGATTTTAACCTCCGCACTGGATATACGTGACTCGATTACTTCACGTAGTTGTTGTTGATCTAATTTTTGTTGGGCCATCAGGTCAGCCAGTTGTCGTTGTTGATCTAGTTTTTGTTCTGCTGCCAGTTTCTCTTGTCGGGCCATCATATCAGCAAGTTGTTGTTGTTGCTCTACTTTTTGTTCTGCTGCCAGTTTCTCTTGTCGGGCCATCATTTCTTTCATCAACACCATCATCGGATCAATTGCTGGGGCATTCTGAATCGGAACTTCCTCCGGCTCTATTTCTATGACCTCTGTGTTTTCACCTGCTTCTTCTAAAATTTTACGCAGCCGGAATGCAAGTTCTGCCTTCGTTCCGTGGATTGGAGCATTCCTTTTCCTCAACTCATCCTTCAGCTGGGTCTGGCTGAGATCACTAATATTTACTGTCTTGACCATTGTTTCAATAATCCCACTTCTGACACCACTGTAACGACTCTTCGTTGGTTCTTTTAGATTATTGAACAAATATGACAGTAAAAAGACAGATCTTTAGTTAACAAAATCTCAAACTTTATTTATCAACCAGTTACAGCAACTTCCGATTTTAATTGCAATAAATTCCAAGGTCTCCAATTTATGCACGATGAACTTCACTGCTTTTCACAATTTGAATCAATAATACTCGGAATCGTAAAATCTGTATTTACTATTCCACTAAGTTCAAATTCTTTTACTATTAGTATCCAGGCTCAAGTACCACCGATTATTCCTTATACTTGCGAATATTTGTAAAACACTTTTAATTGCAAAATTAAAACTGACTATCTGATATTTTTGTTTGCTTATTTATATCGAAAAATAAATAAATCGAAACTTCTATAATCCACTAGAAATCAATACTACGTAGTCTGTACATCTTGAATAGGCCACACCTGTTTTCATTCATACTTGCATTTGTATTAGCGAACTCAAATTTAATTTATGCAAAATGTATTTGTTAAAGGGAGTTAACTTTTGTTTCATTTTTGCCATAGAATGAAGAAAACATTTAGGCGGAACGTATTGGTTATTTATGATTAAATTAATTAAACCCATTCTGGACGAAGTTTATTACAATATGAAAAGTCTATTTTTATTCAGGTTTTATTTCCTGTGAAAGTAGCTTTTTGTCTCTTTAGTGGATACTCATGTTCGCTAAATAACAAATTGTAGTTAATATGATATTTTGATGTAATTTTAAAGACTTTATGCTTCACAATGATATAAAATTGTTATAATGTCTAGGATACGATATATATAAACACATTCATAAAAACCGGAGCGTTATGAGAGGGCATTATAAATTCATAACGCCCGCTATTAAGACGCTAAAAACTAAATTAAATTATTTTTGCTGTGGTTTTGTCTACAAAATATAAATAATTCTTATTCAATTTAAGCTAGTAAAAGGTTATTACATTTGTTTACAAATTTTTAGTAACATTTTAGTTATAAAATGTTCAAATGGTTTTCCAAAACGATCAAATTATTTTAAACGTCATACAATGTTTTTGTCATACGCTACAAAATTTAGGAGAATTTGTTTACATAGCAACGTACAAACAACAAATATTTATTTTAAACTTCAAAATATTTATTTTCTTGGCATACTAGGATACCTTTGTATTTATTTGCATACCAATATGGAATAACAAATTAAATTCTTTCTTAGTTTTAAGCTTATTAAGTGAAGCATAAAATCTTGTATGCACCACTGGCGTTACTGGGTATTACGCCCATCAAGCGACATCCATCCCTCGGGCCAAAGGCCCTCGGGCTAGATTACGTCGCTTTCCGGGCGTAATAACCTACATAACGCCCTTGGTACATAAATAGCTATTAAATAGTTTTTAAATAGACTTTAAATTATCGCAATTATACCTAAATGCAATATGAATTTTATGTTGCTGTTTGTTAGTTTCATAATTTATAATATTCATATCATTTCGTGCGAGGGATAAAAAGATTTTTCGTTAGTGAGCTTGCTCACGAGACGCGGTAATTCACTCACAACAATATGCTTTTCTTTCAAAGATTCATTAAAGCTTAAACCAAAATTTCATATTCAACAATTTAGTTTGTGAAAATAAAATACTTCGAACATTTCTCTAATTGAGACCAAATACAAACAAAAAAGCTTACGAGAAAATTTATGTTTACAATTTTGTTTTTTTTTTTTATTTTTTGAAGCAAGCTTTAGTTGTTTGGTGAAAATAAAAATTTGAGGTTAAGGTTTATGATTTGACAATTAGCTTATAATAGGAATGAAATGAACTTTTTATGTTATACAATTATTATTATTATTAGAAAAACGCAAAAGTTTAATTAAACTTTCTTCATTTTTTTGCGGCGTCTCATCCTCCATGGAAGACCGTTGCCAAGCTAATCAGCTTTGAATATTCACCACGGTCATTCGCAACATCCACATAGTTACCATAGCAGCCGATTTTTTTAAGATCGTTTATTACGTTTGTCTCCCATTGCAGTCGCCGTCTACATCGCGGTCGCCCACTTCCTAGGGTACTACTAACGTACATTTTTTTAATCAGTCCAGACTGTGAATCGGTTAATTCAAATCGGTGAATTATATGTTAATAACTAGTTATTTGGTATTTTGTTTTTTATTTCAAACTTTTCAAACTTTCAAAAAATTTTGACTCTTCAAATAAAAAATATTGATTTTTTTTTCATGATAAATGAGTGCGTTTAATACAATGCAACTGACAGACAAATTAAGATTGTGTTTATTAAATTTGCTCGACCGAACACTATAGGTAGGATTATAATGAGTGTTTTTTTTCTAAATCGCAGAGATCGGAGCGATGAAATCAAATCTGCATTAGAATAGATATATCATATAATTTTTTCCTCCGATAATTAACTGTCAGAAATAAAATATGTTCTCCGAGTTTTTGGCGGAAAAAATATAAATAAAATTTATTAAATAAATTTAAATTTTATTAAATAATTTATTTAATTTTGTTTTTTAATCGAAAAAAAATTACATAATTTTTTTTAAATATATCCTTTGTAAGATGTCTTCCAGTCGGTAAAAAAACATCTGTAAAACTTTTCAGCGAAAAAATATATGATCTGAGATATATCCGAAAATGAAAAAAACACGGAACAGATAATTTTTTTGACGTTTATAATATCTCTCCGATCATTTCGATATAGAAAAAAACACACTCGATATTGACAGAAAATCGAATCAAGACGCCGATAAAATAAGAAATTTGAACCTGACCTTGCCCGATTTTTTCGATACTGCGTTAATCGTTATTATAAAAAAAGAAGGCAGTCTTGAGGACTGCCGACACAAATGAAAACTGTAAAATAGCTATGTTTTTATCGTCCAAGTACAACAACATCTTTACTTACTTTACCACACTTCCACACTTTTATTAACTGAGAAAAACATCAAATTCAATAAAAAAGAAAATAAAGTAAATTATAAATCAAGAAAATGAGAATAAGAAATAAGAAAATAACAAATGATTACAATATCTCGCTCTTTTTTAATATTTATTTAGCGTGATGATGACTCTAATATATAAATTTTTCCCCAAACAAATTCGCACAATGCGCCTTAAGAAGTTGTCACTTAAAAAAATTAAAATGTGTTTTTTTCTTCGTTCGTTAGTTTTGACACAGGGTGGCTCGAAATTTCTTAAGAAATTGATTTTCGAAGGCTGGTAAATAAGTAAATGTAAAGATGGTAGCTAAGTCTTAATAAAAAAATTAGATTGAACATTTTTTTGCTTATTATAGGGCTTTTGCTTATTATTTTACATAAAAATCGAACAGATTTGGAGAAAATCTGACCGACACATCTTTGATTTGGCTGAAATTTTTTTATGGGTTTTATAGCGGTTCTAAATTTCGAGAATTTGGTGATTTTTGGATTGAAGACTAATTTTCGAAGATTCATAACATCGGTTCTGGTAAAGATAGACGATTTAGATAGACTGATAAAGATTTTTCTGTTTTCTTTAAAGATAGACTGATAAAGATTTTTCTGTTTTATTTTAAAGTTAAAGAATTTAAAAAAAAACTGATATCTATAAAAATTATTAACAAATTCATATTGTTATAAACAAATAAAATTTTTAGTCACTGCCTAACAAAATTAAAGAGTATTTAGTATGACCATCGTTTTCTGCATTCAATTTTCTATAAAAAACGTATATTTAATTAATGGAGAAATGAGTTTTACTGGTACAAATAAATTAATTTTTCCAGCGCAGGACGACAAAAATTTATGAAATTTTTTGTCGTCACGCGCTCGATAAAATACTTTATTTCTAACAGTAAAAATCGTTTCTTGATAAATAGCAAATACGTTTTCAATAGAAAATTTAACGTAGAATATGATGGTTATACTAAAACTCATTTCATATGTGGGGAAGTGACTAAAGATCGATTTGAATATTTTATTTGTTTATAACAATAGGAATTTATTAGTAACTTCTACTGATTTTTTTTTAAACTAGCATCTTCAACTTTAAAATAAAACAAAACAGAAGTTATTATCTTTAATAGAACCGAAGTTATTAATTTTTGAAAATAACTTCTCAAGCCAAAAATAACGAAATTCTCGAAATTAAGAACTGCTATATTGTCCAAAAAAAAAAGAAAAAAAAATCCTCGTATATCTTTTTTGTCGATATAAAACTCATAAAAAAATTTAAGCCAAAATCAAAAATGTGTCGGTCAGAAAGATGTTCGGTTTGTAAAAAAATGACGCTTTAACATGAAATATTGAGTTTCAGTTTTTTAAAAAATAGAATTTTTTTAAGATGCCGAAAACCAAAAATACGATGTTTTTTCTTTCTTTTGTTTCCTTAAAATTTAGTTTTTGAATCAAAACATACTTAAATTTCAGACATGCGTTTTGTTTCGTTGACGAGACAAACTCGTTAGAATATTTACTAACAAAGGATATGAAAGTTGTAGATTTGTCTGAAATTTGGCATGTAGATGGGGAATTTTCTTTTAAATTATCGTATATTGTAATTTAAAATAAATATTAAATACTTCAAGTAATTTTTAAAAAAAATTACAAAATTTTTAAAAATTTTGAATCAACATATGTGGTTTTCACATTACTTCACGATCATTTCAAGCAAAAGCAATACTATAGTGAAGACATAAAATATCAGAGAACAACTCAAGATTAAATGATTAAATTATAAACATTGAGAAAACCTAGCCCTGTCTATTTTTTAATGAATGCTCAAATGGGGGTTTCTCGTCAACTATTCAAAACGCCTGTCTGTTATTTGAGTATGTTTTGATTCAAATATAAGATTCAAATATTTGGTTCAAGTATAAAAACATTCAAACTTCTAATATATTCAAGTGCGTTTTTCTCGGAAAGAATAAAACGTTTTTCTCCGATAGACAGCAAATACAAAATTTTGCAGACTTATTTCAGTCAGCAAAGTGGCACTTTTCCTGCCTAGGCAGCAAAGCAAGTACTTTGCTGCCTAGGCAGCAAAATAATTAGACTTCATAGAAATAAACAGATATTTTTCCACTAATCTGGCAGAAATTTTTTAGTTTGTCAAACTATAATTATTATTACATTTCCATAACAACTAAATCTTCCAACAATTGCGATTTTTTTTTTCATTTTTAAAATTTTGCTTTATTTTTAAAGTAATAATTATTAAATTACATATCATTGTAATTAATCGGAGAAAAAATTATATGTTTAACTCGGCAGCAAGGTAGATTGACTGCCTTGGCTGAATTCCTAGCCTCGCTGCGCTCGGCTATGAACTTTCAGCCGCGGCAGTCAATCTACTACTTTGCTGCCCAGTTAAACAAATAACTATTGTCTGTAGTTTTAGTATGTTTTGAGTAAATAATAAATCATTAAAACACAAAAAAATAAAACAAAAAAGTACTTTTTGAGATCGACATGTTTGAAGAATTCAAATTAAAAACAATAATCTAAAACTGTAATTTTTTTTGTCAGTGTTATATTTTTATAAAGCCTCACTAAGTACCTTTCAAACAAAAAAAAATTACTTAAATCAAATAACCCATCCGAAGACAACTTAACACATTTAACTTTAATCTTTGATTGTCACTAAATTTCTTAAGAAATTTCGAGCCACCCTGTGTCAACACTAGGGAGCAAAGAAAAAACACGTATTAATTTTTTTTTATTGTACTAACGATTAGCGAAGTATCAGAAAAATCGGAAATGGTTGGGTTCGCATCATCGTCGTCTTGATTTGATTTTCCATCTATTGCTTTTTTTATTTTTTCAAACATTTTTGTCAAGATGTATCTGACATATAAAAGTAGTTGTTATTTGGAGGACATAGAATATAATTAAATGCTTTTTTGAGTGAACCCAATCACGTACGACGAATAGAAAAGAAACACACTTACTCTAAATAGAAAGGCTTTGTGAGAACATACCAGTCAACTCAATCTATAGGATTATCGCAAGCAGGCATTCAAGCGCTTTCGAGCGAGAGAGCCTATGTGCCGCTTTTGGGTCAATGGTGCTAGCTTACCACTATGTAAAATAACACTACAGAACTTTCAAAACTAAAATCAATTGCATCATAACAGTATTTCTTCAAAACTATATATTAAATCTTTAACACAGACCTTTCTCTTTTCTTTCTTGTTCTTTCTTTATTTTAGGTATACGGTGAAAAACACGTGAAATCAGCAAGTTCTGGAAATGAGGTTTTAATTTTGTATATATAGGTATTAGAATTCGTAGACATAAATATAAAAAAATTTTCTGTGTTTTGAGTTTTTTTTTTAACCCTGTCTTAAGATACAGGGTGTTGAAAAATCAAGAAATTGCTCGACCCTGGTGTATTGAAATGGCTCTACAGTCAAAACTACTGAGCTGATTTTAATGTTATATAGTTCAAAATGTAGGCATTGAACAGAGCTAATCAAAATAATAATTCACATTATATGACCTTGAACATTTTCTTTTAGAAAAATAACGGTAAAAAGTTCAAATTCGATTTTCTAGAAATGCGTATTTTTAAATTTTTGATTTTTTAATATGTGAAAGGTACATATGTTACTAACATTTTACAAAAAATTCAGGAGGGGAAAATTTTTTGTTTTTTTTTTATTAATTTTATTGCAACACGCCTTAAAATTTTTCATCATAAAAAAAAGTGGAGAATTAACAGTTTTTTTTGGATTTACATATATGTTTTTATAATAAATTTTTAATTTTAACTCAAAATATATACTTTACACATTTTTTATAATTTATTTAATTTTACATTACTAAATTCCGTATTGTTAGAATAACGTCTAGCTAAGATTGATCCATCATTTGTAGGAATGTATGAGTGATATCCTCGTGTTCCAGGAATTATTTTTAAATTGGCGTATCTATCAGCTAGTTGATTTCGTTTTGCAATGTAACCTGCCTCCATTACATAGAAAAAATGCATCTTGAAAATTGCCTGAAGCTGCTGCCCAGTTATATAACTCCAGAGGTGTTGATATAACTTTGTCGTATTCTTTCTTAAGACTCGCTCTAGCTGCTTTTCTTTTTACTATTCCTTCAATTCCATCACATCAGAACTGCTCTAACCAGGTAACGAGGAGGTATAGTTTACCAAGGAGTAGTTAGATGAAGACGTACAAACGATTTTTTTGATCGCAGTAGTGTAGCCACACTATATTCTGATCTAAGCTATAATCTTATCTGGTAATTGAAGTACACATAATATTTATTGTTGTGTTAAAAATAATATAATATTGGCTGTGAATATACTATATCGAATATTGAGTAATCTTGGACTAAAATTGCCCAGCTTTATTTTTTGAGAGTCAACAAAACATATATTGTGATTAAAAATTAACTAAAAGTCAATTTTTCTCCATAAAACAAAAACAATACTTCCACTAAGTGAACAAAAAATAGAAACTAGGGAAAAGTATAATATGAGTCTAACCAGGGATGGGGAACCTTTTTATTATTAAAGGCCAATTATAATTTTGCAAATCGCTAACAGGCCGCATTATACCGAGTATTGTTACCAAGTTTGGGGGGCTGCATCTGTTAGTATAATGGCTCTTTTAGACTCTGTTCAAAAGCGTTCTAAACGAATTGTTAATTTTTTCTGATCTCGTTGTTTTTTATAAATATCTTCATCAGCAGTGTTCGGATGAAATCAAACCCATTATGCCTGCAGACAGTCAAATTGTTGAGATCACTCACTCACCACTGTCATATAGTGACAGACTTCAGAGGGATTTCTTTGTTTGTAAAACGAAATCAACTAGCGCCAATTTAAAAACAATTCCGGGAACACGAGGATATCACTTATACATTACTACAAATGATGGATCAATCTTAGCTAGACGTTATTCTAACAATACGGAATTAAGTAATGTAAAATTAAATAAATGATAAAAAATGTGTAAAATATATATTTTGAGTTAAATAAAAAATGTGTAAAATATATATTTTGAGTTAAAATTAAAAATTAATTGTAAAAATATATATGTAAATTCAAAAAAAACTGTTCATTTTTTAACTCCACTTTTTTTATGATAAAAAATTTAAAGGCGTGTTTGAATAAAATTAATAAAAAAAAACAAAAAATTTTCCCCTCCTGAATTTTTTATAAAATGTTAGTAATATAAGTACCTTTCACATATTAAAAAATCAAAAATTTAAAAAATATGCATTTCTAGAAAATCGAATTTGAATTTTTTACCGTTATTTTTCTAAAAGAATGTGTTCAAGGTCATATAATTTTGATTAGCTCTGTTCAATACCTACATTTTGAGCTGTATAACATTCAAATCAGTTCAGTAGTTTTGACTGTAGAGGCATTTCAATACACCAGGGTCGAGCAATTTTTTGATTTTTCATCACCCTGTATCTTTTTACTGGATAAAAAAAAAACTGAAAACGCAAAAATTTTTTTTTATTGATGTCAATGAATTGCAATACTTAAATATTCAAAATTAAAACCTCATTTCCAAAATTGCAT
This sequence comes from Diogma glabrata, assembly GCA_963693315.1. Classification (NCBI taxonomy): domain Eukaryota; kingdom Metazoa; phylum Arthropoda; class Insecta; order Diptera; family Cylindrotomidae; genus Diogma; species Diogma glabrata. The sequence continues at coordinate 182,403,069 of OY856187.1, forward strand.
GTTTTTTGCTGATTTCACGTGTTTTTCACCATATTTTTTTTCTCATAAAATCCTTAGTACTTACAAAATGCATTCTGAAATTTTTTTACACACGCATTAACAATAACATAGCTTTCATTCATTTCCAAGTCACTTTATAAATCAATATATTAGTTACGTCAGGACTTTCAAGTCTGTTGTAATTGTTCGCTGATTTAATGGATGAATGTTCTTGTGATAAGTAAATTATATTATTTATATTATACGTTTTTTTCTCTTAAAATATTTATTTATATTTATTTGATAACCACGAATGTGTGTATGTAATGATAGTAATTTGTTAGTAATTATGCTTTTCTCCTTTCTTTTGCCCTTAATATTTATAAAATTAAAATTATTGAATTTCTAGTCTAAGTTTTTTTTCTAATGTAAAACTGAAATAATTTATTGAATAAAGTAAAAAAAGTCAGACAAGTGCGAATAAAATTCGCTCGTCAAGGGTTCCGTGAATGTAAAAGAAAACAATTACAAAAATTATTGACAAAAAGTTGTGTTGTAATGTCCTTATATTTCCAGACCGTAGACACATAACAAAATAAATGTTAAATTGTAAATGTCAATAGTAAATTACAATCAAATCTACATTGATCAAAAATGGCAAAAAAAAATGTTAATTCAGGTTAAATATTATCCATAGATGTTTTTGGTAACTTAAGAAAGATTCAATTACACCAGCAGTTATAAATGGATTAAATTTGATTATTTTTTCGGTCAATCGAGTGTTGAAATTTAGGGGGGAGGAAAGGCTACATACTAAAAATATTTTTTTTTTCAATAACACAAAATCTGTGCATTGCAAAATTCTAAAAAAAATTGTAATATTTCTTAAATTAAGTGCTCTTTCATATGACACCCCACTCATTTGGGTCAAAAATGGTTTTTTTTCCCTCCCCACACCCATCCCATAAACACACAGAAATATAATTATTTGAGCCTTCTCTATGATTTTCATTCAAAATTTACCAATATTCCTGTCTCTGTGAATATTTTCAAATTTTTCTGTCAATCATCGTCGAAACGTAAGGGGCGGCACGATCTGAATATTGCCAAAATTTACCAAATTTCCTAACTCTGTGAAATTTTACAAATTCTTCTGTCATTTAGTGTCGAAACGTATGGGGAGAACGGTCTGAATTTTGCACTTTTTCGACAATAACTCAAAAACTGGACACCGCAAAATTCTAAAAAAAAAAATGCAACGAATTCTAAATTAGGTGTTCTTACAAATGACACACCCCATTCGCTTGGGTCAAAAAAAGTTTTTTTTACCCCCTCTACCCCAGTCCTCTAAACACACAGAAATATAATTATTGGAGACTTCGCTATAGTTCTCGTACAAAATTTACCAAATTTATTAACTCTGTGAATTTTTACAAATTTTTCTACAATCAGTGTCGAAACGGGGGGGGGGGGGGGGCGGTCTGAATTTTGCACTTTTTTTAATATAACTCAAAAACTGGGCACCGCAAAACTCTAAAAAAAATTGCAACGAATTTTAAATTAGGTGCTCTTTCAAATGACACCCCACTCGATTGGGTCAAAAAAAGTTTTTTTTGCCCCCTCTACCCCGTTCCTCCAAATACACAGAAATATAATTATTGGAGACTTCGCTATAGTTTTCGTACAAAATTTACCAAATTTCCTAACTCTGTGAATTTTTACAAATTTTTCTGTCAATCAATGTCGAAACGTATGGGGGAGGAACGGTCTGAATTTTGCACTTTTTTGACAATAACTCAAAAACTGGGCACCGCAAAATTCTAAAAAAAATTGCAACGAATTCCAAATTAGATGCTCTTTCAAATGACACCCCATTTGCTTGGGTCAAAATAAGTTTTTTTTTACCCCCTCTACCCCGGTCCTCTAAAAACACACAGAAATGTAATTATTGGAGACTTCGCTATAGCTTTCGTACAAAATTTACAAAATTTCCTAACTCTGTGAATTTTTACAAATTTTTCTGTCAATCAGTGTCGAAACGTAGGGGGGGGGGGGTGGAAAGGTCTGAATTTTGCACTTTTTTTTACTATAACTCAAAAACTGGGCATCGCAAAATTCTAAAAAAAATTGCTTTGTTTTTTAAATTAAGTGCTCTTTCAAATGACACCCCACTTGACCACATTTTAAATGGTGTTTTTACTCCTCCTCATTTCCACCCCCTTAATAAATCTAATTATGAGAATATGACACTTTTTTATATTTTTTATTAAAAACGTACTAATTTTTCTATCATTTAAAAATACATTTGAAAATTTTCGATCAGATAGGTTCGGAGCTAATCGAGGTAAGAAAACACGAAAAAAACGTCATTTTTCAAAATTATACAAAAAATGATGAGGTGTAAAATTCTAAAATAAATTTTTAAGGAATACTGAAATGAAGCCCTTTCATATGATACCCTACTTAAATCTATAAAAAATGTATTTTCTCAAAGGTCTCACATCGTAGCCCTGTAAACCAAACGAGAACCACTTTAGTTTTATTTGTATCCGTCATTTCATGTGGACAGATTAGTTTTATACGCACCTCAAATTTCAAGTCCATAGCATTTATAATTTACGAGATAATCGATATAATGTGAAAAACTCGTTTAACTCTCACCAGTAGTGCTCCGTATAAAAAACGGAACCCTAAAAACGCAGACCTAAGTATTGATACTACAGCGCCTGAAGTTTCAGCAACTTCATTCTTTCAAAATTGTGTTTCTTGCCTCTCCAAAACTATTTGGTCTCACGCACATTATGCACACATGATGTTATTTTATCTAAATCGCCACCACAGTGAAATACATATGTCGTCTAAATAATTATGATATAATCAAAATTCAAATCTAACACTTCGATAAAGTTCTACATAGTGGAAACATAGATTAAAAATAATGTTGATGATGTTATCTGTAATTTTATGTCTTTATTCATTACAAAACGGTGTCAAAAACAAAAAATTCATTATGGGCAAGATAACAAACCAAATAGTCAAACTCGCTTCAATTATTTCGTTCTGTTTCATTTTTACTTCTCTTATTCGTAACACTCTTGTGAACGCCGTCGACACTCTCGACAGATGTGCGTACCATAATGAAGTGAAAATAAAAAAATAATAACAATAACGATATCAAAACTTTTGTAAATGTTTAATGAAAATCACCCACAAAACAATACAACATAAAAAAAATGAAAGTTTTTCGTGAGTTTTTCCTTAACTTTGTAGTCGTAATGAATGGAAAAGAAAAATTGAGTATAATCATCAAAATCATAATCAACATCATTAAATTTTTTTTCAGTTATTTAACGGTTTTATTTTTTAATTTTAATTTTTTATAATCGCATAATTTTTTTGTTTCTTTGTTTGCTCAAGTTGTTTTCATAAATGTATTTTATTTCTTTATCCAAGTATATAGTTGTATGCTATATAGGGTTTCGGGAAATTGTTGTTCTTTTTCGAACGTAATTGAGTTTTAAAATTAATAGGCTTTTTAAGTCAATTTATATACGAGAGAAATGTTGAGTGGAGATAAATTTTCTTGATTCAGAAAAAATGAGCATAGAAATGATTGATGAATAGTGAAAACACAACTTGAGCTAAAATTGTGTTGGTTTATCTTCTTATATAAAAGTATCAAAGTATTGGATCTATGAGTCTTAGAGTTTCAAAATTTAAAAATAAACTAGAAGAATAATGTCAGTGCACAACCCAATTAAGGCGCAATAAACACCAGTGGTTTAAAACTAATAATCAAAATAACTCGAACTTGAACCCGGACGATTGTTGGTATGAATCTGTATCTACAAAAATTCTTTGCAAGATTGTAATGGTGACTGGACCTTTTGCTAAGAAGATCATTAGGAAGAAATCAAGAGGATTGCACGCCTAGAGATTTTACGTTCCAGCTAGCAAAAGTCATGTGGATCTGAGAATGAACGTCCCTCATTCTAGCACAAATTATTTATTATGCTCGCATTCGAAAATATACAGACAGACCAAAAAAAAAATGATTAGAAGAGACTCTGACGACCCTAACAACGAAGAAGCCAAAACCGTCACATCTACACCAATACTATACTTTAGTTATATGAAGTGAAGAATAATATCGAATAAATGACTCGTCCCATGATGATAGAAGATCCCACCTCTCAACACCTTCTTTAGCCTACCATCTTACTGAGTAATACGGCTTACTAAATTTTGTTTCGTTGCACCCCAAACCTGTATGGGCGAGTGTTGGACGGCAAATAAAATAACGAGTTGATCCACTAAATTGTTGTCAATTATACCCATATAAACAGTTTATCCAGCAAGTTGTTGCGTCACAACGATAGTTGATAATAATAGGTATAAAAATATTTGATATATTGATTAAATAAATTGCAATTGAGACACAAAGATTGGACGCTAGTTGATAATAATAGGTATAAAAATATTTGATTAAATAAATTGCTGTTTCGTCACAACGATTGGACGATAGTTGATAATACTAATTACATGTTTGATCAAATAAACTGATGCGTCACAACGATTGGACGATTGTTGACAATAATGGTTAAATTACTTCGGTCTGAAAGACCTAAGTATTACATTCATGAGCTCAAAGTTAAATTCTTACCCCCACTTTTTTTGGCATTTCTCGACGATTTTGGACCTACTGGTTCTAAAAAAGCAAAAAAAAAAAGTATATCTGTCTGGCGGCCGGCGGTTACAACCGACGAAATCTAGAAAACCGCTGGACGGATTTGGAAATTTTTTTTTTCTAAAAATAGGTTTACTTAATGGGAAGAGCCCAAAGGACGATGTGTTCGATAACTGTACCGGAAGTGTGTCGAAAAGCGTCAAGTCTATCAAAACAAGGAAATTTGCATATGTTTTGCTTAAAAAACGTTCATTTTAAGTGATTACGACATTAAATTTGGAGAAATCTTGATGGTTGCGGGATTAGTATATGAGACCAAAATCTAGATTATTGCATTATAAGTTTGTCAAAAAAATGTTGTCAAGTGTGTCAAAAGAAAGATTTTTATTTATTTTTTTACCCAATTTTTTGGAAAAAAATAAAATTAATAATTTGTATAACATGAAAATATATTATTATTATAGAGAATTATGGCATTATAAGTTTGTCAAAAAAATAATGTCAAGCGTGTCAAAAAATGATTTCATTGATTTTTTTAGCCAATTTTTTGGGAAAAAAAAATGTTACTGTCTTTATGACGTAAATGTAATTGAAAATGAAATTGGACATGGAAATTTTTTAATTTGTTATAGTTTTTGAAATATTTAGTTTGTATTTTTGATTTAAAAAGTTTTAAAATTTTTTTTAAAAAGTTTTAATTTTTGATTTTGTAAGCATTTTTGGAATATTTTTGAAATTTTTGATTTTATTATAATTTTTGGAATTTTTAAAAAAGTTTCGATTTTTGATTTTGTAATAATTTTTGGAATATTTTTAGAATGTTGAAAAAAGTTTGATTTTATTATAATTTTTACAATATTTTTGGAATTGTGAAAGAAATATGAATTTGTGATTTTGTAATATTTTCTCGAATCGCTAAATTGAAGGTTTTTAAATAGTTTGCTGAAAATGTAAATGAAAATGAAATTTGACATGGACATTTTTGAATTTGTTATATTTTTTGAATATTTTTGGAAAAATAAAAAAGTTTCAATTTTTGATTTTGTAAGAATTTTTGGAATATTTTTAGAATTTTGACTAAGTTTAAATATTTGATTTTATTCCAATTTTTGGAATATTTTTAGAATTTTGAAAAAAAAAATTTTTTAATGTTATATATATTTATGGAATTTTGAAAAAAAGTTTCAATTTTTGAATTTTTAAAATTTTTTGGAATATTATCAGAATTTAGAAAAAGTTTAAATATTTGATTTTATTCTAATTTTTGGAATATTTTTGGAATTTTAAAAAAAGCTTCAATTTTCGATTTTGTATAATTTTTGCAATATTTTCAGAATATTTGAAAAAAGTTTAATCTTTGATTTTGTAATAATTTTTGGAATATTTTTAGAATTTTGAAAAAAGTTTGATTATATTTAATTTTTTCAACATTTTTGGAATTTTGAAAGAAATGTGAATATGTGATTTTGTAATATTTTCTCGAAACGCTAAATGGAGAGGTTTTTGAGTAGTTTGCTGAGTGTATCATCTTTTCACTAAATTATGTTAATTTATGATCTGTTATAATTTTCCGGCATCGTATTGATGTATCGTGTTAGTTTTGTAATAAATTTCTAACCAGAGATTAAAAAAAATACTTGTTCTTTAACAAAGAGTTATGTTTCATATACATCGCTGCCCAAAACTAAAAACCATGTCGTCATAAAAGTTTTTTGCCGAAAACTATATCAAAATCCTTAACCCAGACCGAAGTCTTGATATCTCAGAGCTGTGAGATTTCAGACCCTCCATAATTTTTACATTGCTTTGAATAAGAATTTGAATAAGAATTTCTAATTTAAATCACATAAAGTAGCAATTAGAATCACAAAAATAGAGCAAATGCGAAATTTTATTTTCAAAACACCACAAAATAGTTTATTTAGGTAGATTTCATATAAAAATCTACCTATATTGCAATGGGCTTCATCTCGGAATTTCGGAAAAATTTTTGTGCCAAACGACTATATATGATAAGCGGAGACGAAAAAACAAAAAAAAAAAAATTTATATATATAAATATATATATATGTATATGAGCAATTTCACGAAGATTCAACAACGTTTTGACTTGACCCCTTTTAATTTTGATTATTTTTTGTTTATAGATAGTCTTTGATAAATAAAAAATACAAGTTCTCTTAGAATTTTTTTTCTCGACCAGGGGTCTTCACAGGGTGCCCCTCAATTTTTGTTATTTTGTGATGTGAGTGCATTTTGACGAGCGATTGTAGAAAAACTACTGAATCGATTTTCATAAATGATATGTCGTTGAATAGGTATTAGAACAAAGTTTTTAAAAATGTACACTGTAAATATAATTTTTAACGGTGTAGCATAAGAAAAAAATGGTGTAATTGAAAAAAATATGGCATAGCCTTTTTTTTTTTTTTTTTAAACTAAATTGAAGCTTATTTTATATCTAACCACTTGTGAATGTTTAGGACTAGCTATATTTTTTGTTTTAGAGATAAAATTCGTTGTGCATATGACTGTCGGGAATCAGTTTTTTTTGTTCTAAAGGAAAATTATAAAAATGGTGATTTTTAGATTCAGATTTTTTTTTTATGTTAAATATCAAATATTTTATTATTAAATGAACTTTTTAAAAAGCAATTTCAGTCAAGTTCAGCAAAATTTTGCGACATTTTGACTCGACCCTTTTGAATTTGGTTTATTTTGGTCTATATTTAAAAAAATTCTACTTGAAGCCGTATTTTTCATTTATCAAAGGCTATCTATAAACTAAAAATAAACCAAATTAAAAAGGGTCGAGTCAAAATGTCGCAAAATTTTGCTGAACTTGACTGAAATTGCTTTTTAAAAAGTTCATTTAATAATAAAATATTTGATATTTAACATAAAAAAAAAATCTGAATCTAAAAATCACCATTTTTATAATTTTCCTTCAGAACAAAAAAAACTGATTCCCGACAGTCATATGCACAACGAATTTTATCTCTAAAACAAAAAATATAGCTAGTCCTAAACTTTCACAAGTGGTTAGATATAAAATAAGCTTCAATTTAGTTTAAAAAAAAAAAAAAAAAGGCTATGCCATATTTTTTTCAATTACACCATTTTTTTCTTATGCTACACCGTTAAAAATTATATTTACAGTGTACATTTTTAAAAACTTTGTTCTAATACCTATTCAACGACATATCATTTATGAAAATCGATTCAGTAGTTTTTCTACAATCGCTCGTCAAAATGCACTCACATCACAAAATAACAAAAATTGAGGGAAGACCCCTGGTCGAAAAAAAAAATTCTAAGAGAACTTGTATTTTTTATTTATCAAAGACTATCTATAAACAAATAATAATCAAAATTAAAAGGGGTCAAGTCAAAACGTTGTTGAATCTTCGTGAAATTGCTCATCTATATAAACGATATGAGATATAACGAAAACGACCGGCACTCTCGCGGTCGCATTTGTTGAGGTAGATCAAAAAAATTTTCTGTACTTGTGTGTTCTAATAATATCTTGGACAAGTTCGTGAATCAGCCAAATCCGACACGTGGTTATGAAACTAAAGGCTTTTTTCTGAAAAAATTGAATTTTTAAAACCGTTATAACGGCCGTTTGGATACTAATATTTCAAAAAATTTAACAAATTTTGAATTTTTGGAATTTTTTTTATCAATTTATTTTAAAAATAGACCTCTGCAGTTAGAGGTTCCTGAGTGAGCGGCTCCAACAAAAAAAATTTCAGAAAAACATTTTTTTTTGAAACAACCGGCACTCTCACGGTCGCATTTGTAAGGCCAGATCAAAACACCTTTTTTAAAAATGTGCGTTTCATTAATATCTTGAACAAGTTCGTAAATCAGCCCAATCCAACACATGGTTAAGAAACTAGAAGCTTTATACTAGAAAAAAACTCTGTTTTTTAGATCCGTTATAACGGCCGTTTTGATAATAATATTTTTAAAATCTTCATAAATTTAGAATTTTTGAAACCTTTTTAATCAGTTTCTTTCAAAAAAAAGACCTCTGCAGTTGGAGGTTTCTGAGTGAGCGGCTCCAACAAAAAAGCTTGTAAAACACAAAATGCGTTTGAATCAACCGGCGCTCTCACGGTTGCATTTATGGAGCCAGATCAAAAAACCTTTCTTACAAATGTGTGTTTTATTAATATCTTGGACAAGTTCGTAAATCAGAAAAATCTGACACATGGTTAAGGAACTATAGGCTTTATACTAGAAAAAAAATGTGGTTTTTTTAATCCGTTATAACGGCCGTTTGGATACTAATATTTTTAAAATCTTCATAAATTTAGAATCTGTAGAAACATTTTAATTCGTTTCTTATAAATATAAACCTCTGCAGTTAGAGGTTTTTGACTTGTTGGCTTCAACAAAAAGGTTTGCAACAATCCCCAACTACAATTTCCAAAAACCTTATAACAGTCAATGTCAACCTTATAACAGTCAAAAAAATAAAAGATTTGAATAGAAGAAATTAATTTTTTTTCTTAGAAATAAATTATTTTAGTAATTGCACGACATATGATATAGAATAGGTTTGTGTCATAAATTGTCACACACATGTTCTGTGGTAGATTTGATATTTGTTTGTTGCAAAATTGGATAGATATAATTTTGCTTGTAGGTAGCTAATTTTCTTTTTAAAATTTGTTCGATATCTGTTTGAAATTAGTTTGTTTTGTTTAAACTTATCTGATACATCAGATTCTACTGGCACACAAAACTGTCTGATCTCGAAATCTACCTATTTCTAGCGGATATACGTGCCGCTTGGACTTCTTTTTTTCTTATATAAATTTAACATTTTTACGTTTTTTTGTGTGTTGTAAATAGTCCAGTCAATGAACATGAAATACAGCAAAACTGTATAATTCTTACAAGCAAAACCGATTTTAACAACAATTTGAATTTAAGCTCTTCGTTCCTTCTACTTCAAAGTTGACCAAGTGCTGGTGGTTGCTTAATTTTTTTAAGGGTCGAAACAACCCCTAATCGAAACTAATTTTAGAATTGTAGATTAAAGCTTGTGATCGATTGAAATCATTTTTAAATAAATTGAATGAAGGTTAATTGTTATTAAGGGACATAATTTATGATTTATTAAACATTTTTGACCCCTAAAAGTCACCCCCTAGATCATTAAAAAATAATGGTGGAAAATGTTATTTATCCAGCAATTTGAAATAATTTAATCTCATAGTGATAATAAATGAAGATTTTCTTTTTTAATTTTAATCATTTATTTGTAAGTTTCAACCCTTATAAAAAACCACCCCTTTAGAAAAAATTAAAAATTACAGCTAAATGTTTTTTTAAATTTAAAATATAATACTTCTATTATCTTTTTATTATAGGAAATGAGATGCATTTTTTAACAATTTTTAAAAAACAACCCTACTGATCAAAGTTTGCAATATTTATTTTAATAAATTCACACTCCTGTTCCTTTTCCTCCTCGTCCTCATTCCTTGCCGCGTCCACCTCATTTTCGTCTTCCTCCTCGTCCTCCTCTAGGTCTATAATTGGAGCACTGTTTTGACAATTGTCTCCGCTGCATATTAAACATGTCGAATTGCAAAAAATTCCTACTTTTCGTCAACCGTGCGCTGTACCGCATCCTTTTTTGCAGCTACAAGAAATCGTTTTCAACAGCTCTTCAGGTTGAGGTTGATTTGGAGTTTTGATTGGATTTAATACTCCTTCAATATTAACCCAACCCCAATCAAGTGGATTATTATTTTTATTTTTTAGCCATAACTGGATTTGTAATTAAACTCTTTTTATGTGCTCATTTTAAGCACCAATTGTTGGAACCAGCGAGGACAACTTAACTGCAGTTTTTTCGTAGTGGCCCTCAGGAATGATTCATGTCTCATTTTTTGGAGATATGCAGGTAAGTCTACCTTTTCAATTTGTTCAATTGGGTGTCCTTTGGCAGTCCGTACATCATTACAGTATATTCCTGACCAGCTTGCAAAATCTCGTCTGTGGTTGCAAGATCATTGTAAAAAATCTGCTGTTTTTCTCTTACGTCCTTATGTTTCTCTTACGTCCTTACGTCGTTTCCTAATATCAACGTTTTTTTCCTAAGAAAAAAATTAGTAACGACATAAAAACTGTTGGATTAGGAAGAAAATATTGCGCAAATGATGGGAAAATTAAATTAAATGTGATCTGAGCTACGAGGGTGAAATGGGATGAGCTTTTTGGGGTGGGAAATTTTCATCGATACGATTTTCCGCGAAACTAGACCATCTATCAAAAAAAGTTTAAAGTAAAAGATTCGACCCCAAAAGGTTCACACCATTGCACCCTCGCAGCTCGGATCACCTTTAGTTTAATTTTCCCATCATTTGCGAAATATTTTCTTCCTTATCCAACAGTTTTCATGCTGTTACTAATTTTTACCATTTTTTGCCTTTTTAAAAGGTATCTGCACTGGTCTAATATGTATCAAATATCAAAAAATTTTGAAACATAAGATTTAAATTTTAATTATTTACGTATACTGATTTATTTTTTATAAAATTAATGAACACTGTTTAATAATTTTATGGTTTTTTGTACGTTAATACACGGTGCACAACATTGACCTAAAATAAAGGTATAGTATGTATTCATCAATGCGTGTAGTACGTGTTCATCAATTCTTAAGAGCTATAAGCTCATATAAATTAAATTTTCGTTTAGTGCTTAGTTTTAAAAGGGTTTGGGCTGAAAGGGCTTGAAGAAGTTACTGTTTACGAACGTATGCAAACTGTAAACGGCCATATCTTACTTAAGTTTTATCCTGAAGAAAAACAAGGGATACCAGACTTTTTAGAAAAACATAACCTAGAATTATCTGGTACTCAAATTTTACGTATCATGAATAGTTTTGTAGTTATTTTGAAGAAAGGTAATTTTTTTCAAAAGTTCAAATATTTCTTTTCACTTCCACCTCATTTTTTTTCAAAACTAAGCACTTTAAACCTGTCAACCTTCTATAGCATATTATTAGTACATTAATAAAGAGAATTCTTAAGCGGTACCAATTACTTTTAATTAGGGTGGGTGATTTTCCCTTTTTTATCGCCGAAAAAAATAGAGACCAACTTTGTTTTCGTCATAACACGCTTAGTATTGATGCTAGGGTCTTTTATAAAACACAAAAATAATGGGTTTTAATACACTTTAAATAATATTATATCAAATTTACCCCAAAAATGCATGGTTTTTTTGTTTATTCACGTCGAAACTTTCAACTTTTGAGTTTGGCGCAATAATATAAACTTACCTTCAACAAGCTATTACTCCGTTTGTATTGTGTCTACAGACCCTATAAACCCAGCATTGTTTGTTGTTTTATAAGCTACATTATAGCCTAAAATTATTTTTACGATAAATACTTACTTTTTGAGTTATTCATGAAAAACCGTCTGAAAGCGTGGTGTTTTTAATGAAAAATTGAAATTTCCACTCGCGAATAAGTTGAAAAGTATCGACTTTCAGAAAAATATTTCTATGACAAAAGTTGCTTAAAATTAGTCAATCTATCTATTCCCTACTTATTTTTAATATAATATTGTTCTCCCTGAGAAGGGGTGGCATTCACCCCTAGGATTTAAGCAACCATCGGAATGGAGTCAAGTTTGAAGTAGAGGGCAAGCATCACCTAAATCCAAATTTTTGTGCAAATCGGTGTTGCTTGTAAGGATTATACGGGAAAATGCTCATTGACTGGACTAAAAAAGTTTCTTTTAATAAAAACAAACAACACCAACTTTTCAAAACAGTTGCACCCAAAAAATAATTTATTTGTGTTTATTTTATATTATAGGCTATCCGATTTTTTTATTAAGAAAATAGTGTATAAATACAATATAAATTGTAAATAGAATTTTAAAGAAAATATTTTAAACAATAAAAACTAAGACTGCGTTTCAATTGCTGCTAAATTGTACTAAAAGTGCTAAATCAATTTAGTCAACTTTTTATTTGACTAAATAAGAATTTTGTTTCTAAATGATTGTAAAGAAATTGATGTTTTTATCAATATCGGACAACTTAATAACATAAATTAAAATTAAAATGGGACGATTTTGTTAAATCAAATTTAGAATTAGCAGTTTAGTACAATTTATCAGCTAATTGGAACGCAGTCTTAGTATGGTTTATACTTATAAGTTTTATTTAATACCTTTTAAACAAAAGCGAATTGAATGGAATCGGTAAATAGTTTTAAGTAAATCACACAAAGTATCAAAAAATTCAAACTAATAATACAGTCACATGCCCTTTTCCTAAAAACAAAAAATAACGCATATGTATCTGTAATTTTAGTATGTTTTGAGTAAATAATAAACCTTTAAAATATAAAAAATGAAAAAAAAAAAAAACAAAAAAATACTTGAAAAAGCCGTGTTTGAATAACTAAGATTAAAAAATTATCTAAAAGCATAATATTTTTAATCATTGTAATATTTTTATAAAGTCACATTAAGCACCTTTCAAACAAAAACAACTTAACTCAAATCGAATAATCCGTTACAACACAATTTAACTTTAATCTTTGATTATCAATAAATTTCATAAGAAATTTCGAGCCACCCAGCCCATCAAAACTGGTGAAAAAATAAAAAATACGGATTTATTTTTATATTATAGTAACGATTACCGAAGTTTCAAAAACATCGGAAAAGGTCGGGTTCAATTTTCTTATTTTATCGGCGTCTTGATTCGATTTTTCATCCTAATATATATCTCTCTCCTCGTCCTTTTCCCTTATACAATCCAAATCGTTGTATGGCCATATATCAGATACATATGGCCATACAACGATTTGGATTGTATAAGGGAAAAGGACGAGGAGAGAGAGATATATTAGGATGTATTGCCGTATGTATCTAAAGCTTGCTTAAATAAGCCCAAAAATAACACAAATTTAACGAAAACCATTCACGGATTACCTAAAATAACACCGATTTGTAAGAAATAACCATCATTTAAGACTTTTTGAATTATTAATCAAGGAATTATTAATGTCAAGTATTATTCTCTTCTGAAAAGAGCTATATCATCTTGAAAAAAAAAACGAAAAATGGGTGTGGATTGTATTGCATACCTACACCGTCTACAAACAACAAACGTTTCAACACTTGGAAACTGAGTTTTGACAAGATCATTAAAGCCGTAAATGATTGTTCAAAAAACAAATCTAGACGTAGCCTTCAAAAGAAATTTCAACAAAATGGTGGCACAAGGTCGCAACGAAGAAAAAGGAATAAGCAATTCGTTCATAAGCTTTCTAGTTAAAAAGTTTATCGTTGAGTGATCCACTGTGAGGTGAACCAAGTTAAAGCAAACTAAAGGATTAAGGCGACAAAGTGGTGTGCGTGGTAAAACTGCCAAATACGATATTATATTGGACAACTAAAATTAAAAAAAAAAACACAAATCTGGAAATTCAAACAGGTAATTTGCGTAAAACTACGCCCTTGACTGAGTCCCCTTGGAATAACACGTGAGCGCATTTGTTGTGATTTTTGGAAGTAGGGTTAAAATTGCCCGTCCAAGAAATACCATGTATTGGAATATGTTTTTGTATGAATGTTGAAGTGATGGTATTTGCAGTTATTCTTGTTATTACATACGTGCGTGAATGTGAATCGGTATACTGAGGTTAGTATTTATTTATATCTATTTTCCTGTAGTAATTGTATTCGATAAAACAAATTGTCCCAAAGAATAGACACATAAATTGTTGTTTGAATGGACGTGTACATATATTGTTCGTTTGTTCTGATTTGAGCGAGTGTGACATTATTCTTTTTATTTGCAGTTGAAACGTAGACACCCGGTTTTCTTCTTTGTTAACGCACACGGATTTTTGCTAACGCGCGCTGAGAATGAAAGCAGTTCCTGGTAAGCAGTTAGTCCTGTGCTAGCTAAATCTAGCGGGATTATTCACTCCTAAGGACCCGGTATAGTGTTAATGTTTCATCAAAATGGGTTCTGAAAAGAATTATTCTGAAACAAGATTTCTGGGTAAAGTTCAGTAGAGTCAGCCTACCTCAGTAATGCCTACCTAAAATAATGATGCCATATTATAAATGACAGTAAAATGTTGGAAGGCTTGGGCATTATTGGCAGCAACGTCCTCGCATGGTTAATATACGTTGTTTGAATTTGAGTTGACGATTCCTGAGTATTTACTTTTAACAATTTTTTTCAATTTTATAAGTCTATATTGTAATGAATGCAGTTGAAATCAAGTAAGGACTCCTAAATTTAACAAGAAGAGATTCCAATTTATTATTGTTTGGTTTAATTCAATAACTAGAAAATTTTGATTTTGGGCTCAATTATACAAATATGTAAGTATGCAAATCTAGAGTTGTAAACCCAACCAGATAGTTTAACATAAAGTTTAAGGTTGCATAATGCAACATTGTAACATGAACTAGGAACAATAAAGGTCCTAAAACCGATCACAGAAGAAATCCTAAATTAGAAGTAAGCACTGACAGATTCATTAATTTTATTTTGCTGTCTTTGCAAACAACAATAAACAAATAAAAATCCTTATATATCAATAAAAATGCTGGACCATTACTCTTTAGCCATTAAGCTGAGAAATGATAACTACACACTATTTTTCAAACTGTATATTGCATCTAAAATGAGCATACCTCTGGTGAAATTTAATCAAATCATGATAACGTAATATTTAAGTTCAAATTAAAGCATCAGAGTCATAATATGCCACTACATGTTTTGGTCATAAGAGTGTCAGTTATAAAAAATAGTCCGCAGAAAACAAATGAAATCAATTTTATTTCATTTTTATTTCTATCTTGTTTGTTCTGTCTATCTTGTGTGAAGTAGCGATTTTTTTTCTTAAAATGCGAAACCGTAATATTTATTTACGATATGAATTTCGTAACGAATCATATTACGACACGAGATGGAAAATTGTCAATCGTGGCCGTAGGCCGAGATTGATAACCCATCGAGGATCGTAATATGATGTTACGAAATGAATATTGTACAACGTTTTATCTACTATCAACTTTTATATTAATTTAAGAAATAAAAATAATAAAATAAAAGAAATAATATTATTATATAATAAAATAGTAGGCCGGTGATTTGTTTACTGTCATTGTTTCACAATATTCTGTTCATTGCTTATTAGCACTTAGTATCAACCAAATAATAGTTAAATATGTGTGATTCGGCAGAAGACTTCGATGTGGAAATTGCGGCAAATAGGATATAACCCAAAGAAATCTTGTATATTTTCAAAAGACGAAATACATAGATTTCTTTCAGAAGTGGATGACCAAAGCTATTTGATGACAAAGCTACTATTTTCATATCATACACCTCCAGGATTCTAGCCCCCCCAAATATTGATTTTACAATGTTTGATATATGGAATTGTTTCGTCATCGTTCGGTCAGGCAGGAAAGTTCACTAGCTTTTCCTTTGGTCGTGCCCCATTTTTTTTACAGCCTTTTCAAATTTTGAGCTTTGGGGGGTTGTAATCCACTTTCCAGCCCCCCAACCTCGTAATCTAAATAAACCCTCCAATCCTCGTAATCTAAATTTTTTATTTGTTTTAGATGAGAAATTGTTAGGTCAGGAAAGGTCACTAGTTTTTAAAGTTTGGTCACATATAATTAAGTAATTATAAGGAGTAAATCATTTCAAATGGAACAAAATTACAAAAACACAATTTGCGCCTAAATGTTCTCTTGACACAATTGTTAAAATTCTTGAGCTTTATTTATTGCATTTCAAAAATGCTGTAAATATTGGATTAACCTATTTGTAACCGATATTTTAATACATTTATTTATTTAAATATATAATAAATAATTTTAAAATAATTCGGTAAATTGTTTAATAATAATGGGTACATAATTGTCTGGGTTAAATTGTGGCGAACATCTAAATTAACTTAAAAAATTTCAAATTTAGTTGGCGATGTTTTTTACGTTACATTATTAGAAAAAAAACAAAAAATGATTCATTCTAATTTTTCGGCAATTAAAAAAACTTCTTCATTTTTCAAAAAAGTTATGATTTTTTTTGTAATTAAAAGTTCCTGCTATAATTTAATTTATTAATAATTGTTGCGAAATATAATTAAATATATAGTTTAATTGCTATTAATATTAAACTCAAATTAATTTGTTAAAAAATGGAGTTGCTTATTATGTTTTTAACATTATTATATTGCTGAGAAATATAATCTAATATATGTACTTTAATTGATGTGTATATGCATACATTAAAATTAATATGAATTAAACCAAACTCAACCTGTTATTAATTTGGTTTTTTAAAAGAATATTTTTGAAGAATTTATATCATTTAAATATTTGTTGCATCAATAAAATAAATACGTTTAATTCAAGAAACCCAAAATATGATTCAAGAAAATTGATTTATCTTTAAAAAATACTACATTATTGGGATTAGTTTGTCAGAAGATTTTTCTTAGAGGAATGAAAAGGATTAATTAGAGAGAATTACTAACTACAAACTGGATACATATAGAAGTGATCTTTTAAATATTTATTTGAAATTATATAGCGAGAATCTTTATACAAGCTATAATTTGGTGACCATCCGACTTAGAACAACTTGCAATTACGGATTCAACAAGTATCAAATTTATTTTTTAATATAATTTTCAAATTTTAAGTAGTTGTTTGTTTCATTTTGTTTTATAAATTTTAAATAATTTTATCAAAAAATATGTTCATATTAAGGGAATTTTTTATTTGTTTTTTGGTGTTGTTGGTAGCAACTTTTGGAATTATTTTCGCGACACATCACGCCACTTTAGTTTTGTTCGCGGCAACACTTTTCTTCCTAGTTGTCGTCATAATTAAACTTAATCACAAGGTATTCTTGTTCCCAGCAGTTTCAGCAGGTAACCCAGAACCTGAGGAAACTGCTGCATCTTCTGGACCCCCAACCTTTACATTCACACAAGACCAGCTTCAGGCACTGGTCGCAGAGCAGGTCGCAGCTGCTCTTGCTAATATGAACTTTGGAGGTACATCTTCAAATCCTCCACAATCTCCACCACCTCCTGCTGCGTTACCTCCACCTCCCACAGCTTCAACTTCTTCGGCAGCTATGCCACAAATTGATCACGTAGCTATCAAAATTCCTCCTTTCTGGTCTGAGACTCCAGACCTTTGGTTCATAACTCTTGAGGGGCAGTTCTTGTTGGGGCGTATCAGGTCCCAACAAACTAAGTATGGCCACTTACTTACCATGCTTACTCCCACACTGGCGAAATTAGCCAGTGATATCTTGGTTAACCCCGACCAAGATTTTCCATATGATAGGCTCAAAGAGGCTCTTATAGCTCGCCTATCCGGTAGCACTTCAGATCGCATACACAAAGTGTTACGCGGTATGGACCTTGGGGATCTTAAGCCCTCACAATTACTCCGGGATATGACTACCGAATCCCGTAATACGTTTTCAGAGGCAGCTCTTAAAGTACTTTGGGTGGAAAAACTTCCACCTGCTGTCCGCGCTGCTATCGCTACTGTCAATGATGATCTTCAGAAGACTGCAGAGATAGCAGATAATGTTCTTAATGCCCTAAGGGGTTCGCAAGTTAATGCGGTATCTAACCCTGCCGCTTCTTCTCTCCCTTTTTCTTCTTCTTCCTCAAGTGAAATCATATCACTTGAGGAAAAATTCAAAAAACTGGAGGCACAAAACGTGCAACTCCTCAATGCCATTCAAAGGCAAAATTTCTCCCAACCTCCTCAACAATACCGAAGTAGATCTAAGGATCGAAACGGTAATCATAATTCAAATTTTAATCGGAATTATCGCTCTCCCATGCGACCTCGGTCCAGGTCACGCGTGCAAATGTTTGATGGTATCTGCTACTACCATCACTACTACAAGGAAAATGCTACCCTGAGTGTAAATATTATTCTGATCACTCAAATTCCATTGCCTCAAAATCTTCAAAAAACTATTAGATGCATCACATGTGACGGCATGTGATGACAATCATTCTCAACTCCGTCTTCTGGTCCTCGACATTTCTTCATGCAAGACTTTCCTCGTTGATACAGGTGCCGAAGTTTCAGTTCTCCCCGCTACTATGGAGGAAAAAATTTCAAGAAAATCAGACTTCTACCTCTACGCAGCTAACGCGACTAAAGTTAGCACTTACGGTACACGGTCTTTAAACTTAAACATTGGTCTCAGACGAGTGTTCTGTCAGACCTTTGTTATAGCCGATGTTACCACTCCTATCCTTGGAGCTGATTTTCTTAACAAATATGGTCTTTTAGTGGACATTAAAAACCGACGTCTTGTCGATCCACTAACTTCTCTATTTACTTTGGCTAAACTCTCCACTTCTCCAGCACCTTCTTTAACTTTGATCAACGATTCGGTCAATGTAGAAATTCTTGATTTACTCAAAAATTTCAAGGACTTAACGTCCAAAAATGATCTTGTTAAACATGTGAAACATAACGTAACTCACGTTATTGAAACACGTGGTCCTCCCGTTTCTTGTAAGTATCGTCGACTTGCTCCAGACAAATTGGCTATCGCAAAGGCAGAATTTAATCTTATGTTATCCCAAGGCATCTGCCGACCTTCTAACAGTCCTTGGGCTTCTCCTCTCCATCTCGCTAAAAAGAAGAACGGCGAGTGGAGACCTTGCGGTGACTACCGTGCTCTAAATAACATTACAATTCCGGATCAATATCCTATTCCTCATATTCAGGATTTTTCGCATCAACTACATGGATGCCAATTTTTCTCCACAATTGATCTCGTCCGCGCATATCATCAAATTCCTATTGATGAGCGCGATATTGCAAAAACTGCAATTTCAACTCCGTTCGGACTCTTCGAATTCGTTCGAATGACTTTCGGATTGCGAAATGCTGCGCAATCTTTCCAACGGTTTATGCATTCCCTTCTTCGAGACCTAAATTTCTGTTTCATCTACATAGATGACCTCTTAATTGCTTCTGAAACCTATGAGGAACACCTCAAACATCTTAGGACTGTTTTTGAGCGTCTTTCTGACGCTGGTCTCATCATCAACGTTGATAAATGCAACTTTGCTAAATCCAACGTTGACTTTCTTGGACATTCCATTGATTCAACTGGAATCAAACCTACTTCTGAACGTGTCGATGCTATCAACTGTTACGAACGTCCCGAAACAGTTATGCAACTCCGCCGTTTTCTTGGAATGATTAATTTCTACCGCAGGTTCATTCCTCACGCTGGTGGCAATCAAGCCATCCTAAATGATTTTCTCAAAGGTTCCAAAAAGAATGACAAACGGGTCATTCAATGGTCTGAAGACGCCATTCAAGCCTTCGATCTTTGCAAGCGGCAACTTAGTGAGGCTACAACTCTTTCTCACCCCTCACACTCTGCCCAACTTGCCGTTATGGTCGACGCTTTCGACAAGGCACTTGGCGCCGTTGTTCAACAAAAAATTAACGATTGTTGGACACCTCTTAGTTTCTTCTCTGTGCGACTCAATGAAACGCAACAGAAATACAGCGCTTATGATCGCGAACTCCTTGCAGCTTACTCTGCAATTAAACATTTCCGGTATCTCCTTGAAGGTAGAACCTTCACTCTTTTCACCGATCATAAGCCACTCATTTACGCTTTCTCGCAGAATCCTGCCAAAGCTAGTCCTCGCCAATTCCGTCATCTTGATTTTATCAGTCAATTTACGACTGATATTCGTCACATTTCTGGAATTGATAATGTAGTTGCCGACACACTTTCTCGTGTTGAGCAAATATCAATTCCAGAAAATATTAACTACGACGAAATTGCTGATGCTCAGTTCAACGATAACGAACTAAAGGAATTAGTGGACACTAGTCCCACACTTCAATTCCGTGCCTTTCCATTATCGTTTGGCAATTCTAGTGCCAAAACTATTTTGTGTGATACTTCTTCTGGTAATCCACGACCCTTTATTCCAAAGCAATTTCGTCAGTCTGTTTTCGAAAGTCTTCATAATTTATCTCACCCAGGAGTCCACAGTTCTGTCAAACTTCTTTCTGAAAAAGTCATTTGGCCATCCATTAAGAAGGATGTACGACAAATGGCACAGAACTGCCTGGCTTGCCAAAAGGCAAAAGTTTCTCGCCATACTCAATCTCCTTTAGGTAACTATCCTCAAACTTCTCAACGATTTGCCGAGATTCATATGGACATTATTGGTCCACTTCCTACCTCTGAGGACAAACGTTATTGTGTCACTATTATTGACCGTTATACTCGATGGCCTGAAGCCATTCCTATCTCGGATATTACAGCTGAAACGGTAGCATCAGCTCTCTACTCCAATTGGATTGCTCGTTTCGGAGTACCTTCAGTAATCGTCACTGATCAGGGCTCCCAATTCGAATCCAATCTCTTTAACGAGTTGTCAAAACTTATCGGTTTCGAACGTAAACGTACTACTAGTTACAATCCTAAATGTAACGGACTAATTGAACGTTGGCACCGAACTCTTAAATCCGCGATTATGGCCTACGACAGAACGGACTGGACACGAATTTTACCGTCAATACTACTTGGTTTACGAACCACTTTCCGTGAAGATTTCCAATCTTCATCGGCTGAGCTCGTCTACGGTACTAACATACGTCTTCCAGGAGAATTCTTTAGCCAAAACTCTAACTCCACTCCACAATCTGATTTCGTTTCACAGTTGAAACAACATTTTACTCACCTTCGTCCATCTACTGCGTCAAGACACACTTCTCCTAATGTTTTCGTTTCCAAAAATCTCCAGTCTTGTTCGCATGTCTTCTTACGTATGGACTTAGTACGTAAATCATTACAACCTCCATACGAAGGTCCATTTAAAGTCATCAGCCGCGATGATAAAAATTTCGTTATTGACCGTAAAGGTCAACATATTCGAGTTTCCATCGACAGATTAAAACCTTGCTTTAGGGAACAATCTGAAGATGACTCATCTCAAAACTCACCTACTTCGAGTACTAATCTCAGTCGCGCAGACGAAACTTCGTCTTCTACAGATATTGTCCATCCTACTCCTTCGGACACATTCCTGTCTTCTCCTTCTACCTCCGCAGAAGCGAGGCAACGCGACGCTAAGGCAACTGTATCACCTAAAAGGGTTAGATTTAATCTCACTCCTCAGACTCAGATATTCCATCCTGCATCAACAATTACGCGAGCAGGTAGAACCACTCGTACCCCTGCTCGTTTCCTTCGTGCTCTAGCACAATAATTTTCTCTTTATATCGTCCCATCTTCGATGGCACTAGGGGGGGAGTGTTGTGGCGAACATCTAAATTAACTTAAAAAATTTCAAATTTAGTTGGCGATGTTTTTTACATTACATTATTAGAAAAAAACAAAAAATGATTCATTCTAATTTTTCGGCAATTAAAAAAACTTCTTCATTTTTCAAAAAAGTTATGATTTTTTTTGTAATTAAAAGTTCCTGCTATAATTTAATTTATTAATAATTGTTGCGAAATATAATTAAATATATAGTTTAATTGCTATTAATATTAAACTCAAATTAATTTGTTAAAAAATGGAGTTCTTTATTATGTTTTTAACATTATTATATTGCTGAGAAATATAATCTAATATATGTACTTTAATTGATGTGTATATGCATACATTAAAATTAATATGAATTAAACCAAACTCAACCTGTTATTAATTTGGTTTTTTAAAAGAATATTTTTGAAGAATTTATATCATTTAAATATTTGTTGCATCCAATAAAATAAATACGTTTAATTCAAGAAACCCAAAATATGATTCAAGAAAATTGATTTATCTTTAAAAAATACTACATTATTGGGATTAGTTTGTCAGAAGATTTTTCTTAGAGGAATGAAAAGGATTAATTAGAGAGAATTACTAACTACAAACTGGATACATATAGAAGTGATCTTTTGAATATTTATTTGAAATTATATAGCGAGAATCTTTATACAAGCTATAAAATAATTAAAATAAACAACTCAGTTAGTTAGCTTTTTCAGACGATTTTATTGTTTTAACTTCAAATCATGTTCACATTATCACAGCCACCTAACTGAGTTGTGTAAAATAATTCTGTAATAATAATTTGTTCTCTAAAATTAGACCTTACGCAATTATTTCAAATGTCATAAAGTTTGACATTACAGAATGATAGTAGATAGAAGAGCTTTATTGATAAATTAAATTTTAAATATGTAAATATAAATTTATAGCAAAATAGCAAACTTACCTTTAACCCATTTCATATTTTATCTCTAAAACGAGTTTCTCTTGCTGTGATTATTGTTGTGATTATTTGTTGAAATAAATTTCATAACAGCCTTAAACTGTCACGCAGACAAAAACAAAAGCTTAAATCTGGCTTTATATAATTTATATTATATGTATACAAAGCTGTTGAAGTTGTTTTTGTTTTGTTATTGTACAACAAAACATTGCATCAAGTCTACTAAATCATTAAAATTAAATAAAAATGGCATTAACAACCACACTTCACGTGTTCTTCAACAGTTTCCTTGTATACATAGCTTATTTCCTTCTTCAGAATTATGTTAGCGATAAAAAAAAATCGTTTATTAAACCGTTGTTTTCAGTTTTTTGGTTGGTTTCACCAGAATTATGGATCGCGTACACATGTCTTTTTAATAGATGAAACAAAATAGACCAAAACAAAAGATATGTAAACGCCTGTGTGCGAATAAGACAAAACATAATCACTTTTTTTTTAAAAAGATGTCAATCGTGTCTATTTCGTAAAATTTTGTGCCGACTTTGTCCGAAAAGATGAAATGTTTGTCTTTTTTTATATTTTTTAAACATGTGTTAGTTAAAAAAAATTATACACACTATGATACTTTTCTAAAATAAATTTTGGTTCTCGATAATTATGATTTATATGATCGATTCTCAAAAAAAAATAAATGAAACAAAAACTTATTTTATTTTACACAAAATTAAACAAAAAATTTCGAAATTCTATTTAATAAAATAAAATTTTTTAGGTTAAGAGCATTTTATTATTTATTTTCGGATAACATCGGTATAAAAATTAGCGAAATAGACACGATTGACATCTTTTTTAAAAAAAAGTGATTATGTTTTGTCTTATTCGCACACAGGCGTTTACAAATCTTTTTTTTTGTCTATTTTGTTTCATCTATTAAAAAGACATGTGTACGCGATCCATTACCGTATTAAGTAATCAAGTTTTCACATGAAAATGTTTATATAAAAACATTTAGGAAAAAAACTTCAATACAACCACATTTAATAGAAAGAACAACATTTTTGTTAGTGGAGACTTTGTGAGTGAGCCTTAAAGTAAGTGGTAAGGTAAGTAATGCTTATAACTTAACTTAATAGCACGAGTTTAGATTTTGTTTTCATAAAATTTCTTAGTTATTTTAAACCGAAAAAGAATGGACTTCATACTTTTAGGGAATTGCTGGAGTAATGAAACATCAAATTTTTTTAATAATAGTTTTAATGTATCGATTTCAATAATTAATTATATAAATTCTTTTTTGTTTTAAATAAATATTTCATTTAATTTTTTTTTCAATTTAACTTAAGTATTAATATTTCTTTATAGATAAATAAATTAATTATATAATACATAAATATAAATATATAATATATTTCTATTTATATATATTTTTTTATTTACAAAAATTGTTTTAAAAACCAACAGAAAATTCTAAATAAAAGTTTAAAACTTTTTTATTCTAAATTTTTATTTTATTTTATTAAATATTTTTTTATTAATTTTATTTACAGAATTAATTTATTCTAATATTTTTTACAAATCGTTTTTCTAATTATTAAAGGTTTAATTTTTAGTTTGTGCAAAATTTTGATTTTTCCTAATTTAAAAACTGATTTTTGTTAATGATCCTGTAATGCGATAAATGCTAGAAAACAAAAGTAACTGTTAAAATTGTTGATATAACAACCAAATTCAATTTGTATATTAAGTGTGTTCCATTTACCACATTTTCCTTTACTTTTGTACTAAATTTCGTTTTCAAGTTAACCATATCAAATGATGGTAAAGCTACGTGACAAACTTACGCTTCTATTCACCGCCAGAGTTTTTGTCAGTTTAGAGAATAATTTCAAATATGTTTGCCCAAATGCTTATACAAATTTAGAATTCCTAGCCTAAATGTCATATTTCTGTCCAGCTTTCTTTAATTGTTTATATTTTGCATGAATCATAATTTTAATTTTCAGAAATTTTTTAATATTTAATTAATTTTCTTAAATTTAACAAACTCAAAAGAAAATTTAAACTTAAAATTTTGTCAAGCTAATAATTTTCTTTTACGTTGTTTAGCAATACTGTTTTTTAAAACTGTCAAAACAATTTATTGTCAAAAAAAAAATGTCGGAAACGTGTGGTAAGAAAGATTTTGAGTTGTAGTAGATCAAAAATCTAATACACCTCACATTTAAGTCGTTCCATTTAAAATTTGGTTCGGAAGTTTACCTAAAAGGAACACGGGTATTGTATACATAATCTTATTGAAGAAAGCGATTAATGTAATACCATTATCTAACTCATTTATCCCTTTTTCTTTAACTTTAAAATATCTTAAGCTCAAAATCTAAATCCAACTTATGACAAATCTTAAATCCTTTTTTGGTTAACAAAATACATCTTTTTATAACTTAACCTCGAAAACATCTAATTATTCCTTTACAACATTCTTATCGTTTAAAACATTATTAATTCCTAAATCCACCTGAAAATAAATTTAAAAAAAAAAGCAAACAAAATTAAATTATAATTTTCTTATGTTTAAAAAAAATATTCGAAAGAAAGTCTTGAAACCATTTTTCTTTAACTTGCGTTGCGATTTTATTTTTGCTTACAACTTAATCTGAGGTAATCAAAATAAAATATAAAAGCTCAATGAAAAGAATTATAGAACAAAAAAAATCTGAAAAATTTTACTTTTCCAATTAACTTAAATGTATTTTTCTCCGATAGACAGCAAATATAAATTTTGCAGACTTATTTCAGTCAGCAAAGTGGCACTTTTCCTGCCTAGGCAGCAAAGCAAGTACTTTGCTGCCTAGGCAGCAAAATAATTAGACTTCATAGAAATAAACAAATATTGCGATTAAAAAAAAATTTTTTTAATCGATTTTTTTTTTCATTTTTAAAATTTTGCTTTATTTTTAAAGTAATAATTATTAAATTACATATCATTGTAATTAATCGGAGAAAAAATTATATGTTCAACTCAGCAGCAAGGTAGATTGACTGCCTTGGCTGAATTCCTAGCCTCGCTCGCTCGGCTATGAACTATCAGCCGCGGCAGTCAATCTACTACTTTGCTGCCTAGTTAAACAAATAACTATTTGTAACGTGTAACTTTAAATATATATCTTGCAACTTTTAACTTAAATTTTACAAAAAAAAATATTTGTTATATACAAACAATGGAACTTTTTTATCTGCTGCACAGCTAACGCTCGTAAGCCTGAAATTTATTGCTGGATGTAATAACAATAACAAGCCATGATCAAAATTTTTGATACAAAATTAATTGGAGAAAATCATATAAGCGAAATAAATAGTTATCATATTATTTAACAGATGGCATTTATATAATATTGGTCAAAGTTTATTAAGGAAGTGGATTACCTAATTGCGCATCTATTCAGGGTCTGGTGTTCCTTTTCAGTATTGTGACTTGGTCACACACAAAACACAATACCAAAAATAAGTCGACTTTATGGAGTTGAAACGTTTGCATATTGTGAAAATCTAAAAACACTTTAACTGAGCATATTCGCATCGTTTTATCCGTTTAACCATGTAGGTCAGCAACTTTTCTGTACAAATGAAATGTTCCATAAAAATTAGTCTGCTCTATTTGTCTGCTTTGGAGCCCTATACCATGATATTTAAGGACTTTTATTGACAATGCTTGAGGTAGTACAAAAGCTGGCCTGCTTCTAATTTACGAGAAATGAAAACCAAACCGATCTGACAATACTGGTCAAACACTCAATAACTTCCATGCCTTAAATAAAAACCGAACGGCAAGCGCTAGCGTATGTAAACAAACCAAAGACTGTGAAGTCACGATACCACGGATATCACAATGTGGCGCTACAAATCGATTGAACTAGATGATTTTCTATCGGAGGATTTGTACCACCAAGCACTATGAAATCGACTAATGGCTTAGAAGTAAACGAAAAATAAAAAGTTTTGATTACAAAAAAGAGAGCATGAACTTTTATGCAAACGCAGAACTAAACAAAAGTTAAAAACACAATCGTTTTGTATGGCTTGAATTGAGTCAAATGTTTGGGCGTCATTTGAGCAGAATAACCAGCTGTATGTAATGGAATACCACGATAAACACAATATGAAAATGATATTAACACATCGCTAAATGATATGGCAAGTTAGTTCTACTGAATGTGTATACCTGAACTTGGATGATAAGGCTTTTCATAACGATTGCTATTTAACCGTAATAACACAGTGACAAAGTGTTAATCATGAAACTCGTCGATGAAAAGATCAACATTAACAGTTGATCAAATGACCTTGAGTTGAACGACAGCCTTCTATGGAAAGTCATTTTTAGAGTTCTTTAAACTATGTTACAAAGCACTTGTAACTGAAATAATTTCTTCCGCATTGAAAAGAGTATTTTACCGATTTAACGTTATCGATATATTTTGTACCGTTAATCTTCTCCATAATGAACAATTAGTTCAATTGTTTTTTTGTTTCATTTTCTTTCCACGCGCTTTCGTATTTTATTTTGATATATATATATATATATATATATATATATATATATATATATATATATATATATATATATATATATATATATATATATATATATATATATATATATATATATATATATATATATATATATATATATATATATATATATATATATATATATATATATATATATATATATATATATATATGGGGGTGCGAGTGTATAAGATCAATTCATTCGGTTGAGTAAAATTGTTGAAAACTCTATAAAGGGCCGATTGTATGAACGTGAATAGAAAATATATCCTAGGATATAACGTCGTTTGTATTGTATGAATCACGATAGAACAAAAAATGTATATGAGGATTTTGTTCTATCCTCATCTTATTCTCTGTTTTTCTTGTATAGAACAGTGGATAGAACAATTTGTTTTTTTTTGGACATGCGCATAGCAAGATAGTTTTGTTTTGAATTTGTGATTTTTTGGAAAAAAATATTGAACATAAATACCGTATCGTGACGGTACTTTCTCATGACGGATCTTGGAAACTTTTAAGGTCAATAATAGTATGCTGTCATGAAAATAAATTAAAATTAAACAAAACTACAGGTATACCTTTTAAAGAAAAAAATAACCCATAAATTAGTATTCGAGGGTATAATAAAAGAAAATAAATTATATGTATTGTTCTTGTCATTAATAACCAAATAAGTAAATTTTGTTTCTAAAACGAATATCCAAACTGTAAACATAAAACTGTAAAACATAGTAATGTTTGATGTGAATAAAAATTATTTAGTTTATTAATAAAAACACAAAAAGTAAACCATTGAAAATTAAGAATTTTTCTTATTTCTTGAGGAAAATAAATGAAAAAAAAAGGAAAAACAACATATTTTTTGATATTAATCTATTACACAACTAAAATGAAGTGTAATTCGATCGTCATCTATGAAATCATAAATAAATGAAATCTAACAGCAGACGGATAAAATAAGACATTGGGCTAAGGAGATTATTATTAATCACCGGATGTGGATATGTGTTGGTATTTCATTATATTTGTTCAGCATTCGCTTGTCCATTGGCGTAATTATTTTGATTGTTGTACTGCACTCTTCGTTATTTAGTATTTGCTGGGACTGTTGGCAATACTATATTTTTTTAGCATTTTATCATATAGTCATCAAGGTTCATCAATCGGGGGATCCAGAGGCGTACTCTTTTAATTGTATATTATTTGAATTCATGATTGATGGAGAGTTGCAGTCTGGAAAATCATAGGCTGAGTGTAACATTTATCTAATATTTGTAAAATGTAATAATTGTAGTCACAGCGTGTGATGATCTCGGTTTCTTCGGCCTTTGGGGCCGTCAGAGTCCCGTTCGTTTTCTTTGGTTATTTCATTCCGTTTACACAGTCTCATTTGCGTGCATATCTGATAATGTGTATTGAACTGGGGGAAATTGCTTCTCGGACACACATGGCTGAACCCCGCTGGAACAGAAACATCGCTAGGCACGCAGTCCTCCGATTGCTTCCCGTTTGTAGCTCACTACCAAGTCCAATGTTTAAATCAACTATTATCATTCAACGAGTTCACAATTTATTGTTCGCATCGGATACTGGTGCCGCTAAATATTTGAAGTGACTTAAACGTTCTAAGATGCATGCCGATGTCAGGAAATATGTTGCAACTAGGATACCTGCAAGAGCAGTTAAGCCAATAATAGCTGCGTTTTAAACATTCTGTTCAGTTTCAATGTTTGAAAAAAAAAACAATGTGCGTCACGCAAAGGAAAATATTCAAACATGTTCTTTGACCATATAACCGCGGTCAAAAGAAAGAAATTCGTATAAATATATTGCCCTCGATCATTTTTTACTATATCTTTTGATCGAACCTTTTCGCAACTCTACTGAGATTGCAATTAAATTCTTGGAAAATAGAATTTCTAGTATGTATGTGGTATATATCAAGTTTAAAGAACTCTTTACAATCTGGACACACGCGCCCGTAAACTAGAACCAATTTTAGTTTTCCCAAAGTGATACTTCAAATCGATTCTCATCCAAGTTGTCTCCTGAATTCATCATAAGAAAATTTTTCGGTCGATTGGCAACGTTGCATATGAGTTAGCTGATAAAATTGGAAGAACGCCAAGCTTTCATCTTCTTTTCTACTCATCCTCTTTTCTACTTCTACTTTTCATTCATCTTCTTTTCTACAAACCCCCGAGTCCGGCTTGGAGACATCTTCCAAGTATGGGAAGTCCCCACGATTTATTGCGGGGAAAAGGAAACCCTTTTTATCTTCGTCACAACAGATTAAAATTTTTTACCTTCTTAATAATTAATTACATAAACTTTATTTGGACCAATTTCCTAAACTATTCTACATTTCTTAATCTTAATTCTTTTCTTCAGTATCACATATATTTCATTTATTGGATTTGTTGCCTGTAAGATCCAGGGCGTAAAAGCCGTAAAAACTGCTACAGATATTCTCGGATACCGAGACCAGACCCGAAAATCATGATGAGTGATGATATACCTGGAAGAAAATCGTAGAGCGTCGTTAGCTTAAAATACAACTCTGTCACTACAGCACAACGGAAATTCGAATGAAGTATGTGAGTACAGCTAAATAAGTAAAAAATATGGCAAGAAATGATCGTAGAAGATATACGGAAAATATTCACAAGACTGCTGAAACAGCAGCTGCTAACAGAAACATGCACTTACTACATCAGTATGTGAGAAAGATCACTAACAAATATACAAACACACCACCAATAAAGGATGAATCTGGTCAAACCCTCACATCACAACAATAGAACAACAGCTTAATAGATGAAAAGAATACTTTGAAGAGAGCTGCCAAGTAATTGAATGAATATTAAAGTCTCCGGATGACAACTGAACGTCAAACTGAGCGTCAAACCTGAAATCGGAAGGTTTATTGCCAAGTCCGATAATGTATCCGATAATCATATCAATCGATCTATCACATAAATTAGAAGTGGAATCACATGATTTATTTAAATGGATTTTTATTGTAGAGGATACAGCAACTAAATGGGTTGAGTTATATCCACTTAAACAAGCAAGTACACAAAATTGTGCGTTGACATTGCTGAATGAATATTTTCTTAGGTATGGTAATACCTAAGAAAAATATTCAAAAAATACATAAGAAAAATATTCTTAGGTTTGGTAATACCCACCGTTTAATTTCCGATAACGGAGGTCAATTTATTTCAGCGATTATGCAACAGTTAACTTTTTGCTTGGGGATAGAACAAAAGCTCACGCATCTATATCATGCCGAAGTTAATCCAGTAGAACGGCAAAATCGAGATTTAAAGCCGCAATTAGCTATCTCAGTGCAACGGGATCATAGGGAATAGCCAGAGTCTTTAGCTTCCATTCGCTTCGGGATGAATTTTACTATATGTGCGTCAACAGGGTTTACAGCAGCCTATTTAACGTTTGGTCGCCAACTTCGTACTCTTCCTAGTATACAACACATGGTCCATATAGGATAAAGTTTCAAAAGTCTGACACATCTGAAATAATTGAAACAGTGGGGATGAGTTGGGTTCTTTTCATGTATCTCACTTGCGATCGTATGATGGGAAGGGGTCTGTCACACCAATTGTACTTCGTCGACCACAAACACTACCCAAAAGTATGACGAAACTGGAAAATCCGGTTATTGCTACTGAACCTTCTGTTCCAACTAATTCTGGTTTGGGTCGCGTTATAAAAAAGTCTGCGCGATATAATGATTAAACATACTAGTTAACTAATTGAAGCAATCTTAAATTTATTTTCTGTAGTTCGCTTGGACAATTCACCATCTTGTATCTAAGATAATATATTCTTCAGGTTCACTCCAGAGGGGGAATATGTAACACCCTATATATACAGATCTCTCTATTTTTCTCTATTTTCGTTTCGTTTGAGATAATAATTAAAAGAAAGACTGAAATATGATTGTATTTGAAGATTGAAATAAAATAAAATCTTCTTGTGAAAAGTGACAATAATGTATGAATTAAATAAATAATGAAAATATTTACTAATAAAAAACAATGACTTTAGTTTTCCCAAAACAAAAGTAAAACGGGTTTTACAAAGTTAGTAAAGTAAAATCGATTGGTATAAAGGAAAAGAAGTTAAAAATCAATCGAAGAAACAACTGACTAGACACGAAAATCCCTGAAAAAATACAAAATGGAAGAAAAACAATATTATCAATTGTGTGCAGTTTTTTCTAGCAATAATTTCCCATACCAACCAAAGGAAGCAAAAAAACGAGAAATAATAGTTAGACATGTTGTGACTGTTTCGAGGTCAGTATTGCATGGCAATATACATCATAATTGTTAACAATCTTCAAAATTATAATCTATGTAATTGATAGGTTTTTTAGATTCCGACAATATCATGAACGGTGTTCATTTTGAGAATCAAATTTAGAATTTGAATTCAGCTACATTAAATACAGGAAAGCTGAAAGCTTTATCTTTGACAATTTGATTATCGCAGTCAATTATGTGACCAATCACAATTTAAATTTTATGTTTTAAAAATTTTAGGTTGCAAAAGAAACAAACATTCAATCAGAAAGAACAAACATCGTGTGTGTTTCGTCATTCTTGTTAAAACAATCATTCGTGCAACATAAAAGCGTGTAACAAAATCATCTTATCTTTGACAATTTGATTATCGCAGTCAATTATGTGACCAATCACAATTTAAATTTTATGTTTTAAAAATTTTAGGATGCAAAAGAAACAAACATTCAATCAAAAATTTTAGGATGCAAAAGAAACAAACATTCAATCAGAGAGAACAAACATCGTGTGTGTTTCGTCATTCTTGTTAAAACAATCATTCGTGCAACATAAAAGCGTGTAACAAAATCAAAGTTCAAATTTATATAATTTTCATGGTTGTAATAATAAACATAATTATATTATTACAATAAACTAAAGAAGTTTTGTTACAGTCCACTTTCATTCTATTCAATAAACGGCATATAATTTATTTTTTACACGAGTTGTATATAAAGTTCAATTCCGCTCCCTCATTTGCGGGAACGGGTTGCATCTTTTACTTCATAAGGAGTAAAAATTAACAAACCATGACAACAATGAATGTTTTCATGGAAACAGAGAATTTGTATAAAAACCGCTGACTATGATAAACATTAAAACTTATAATTTTCGTTCTATTTAAATGATTAGCTATAGTTTTTAATATCATAATTATATGTGATCGTCCAAAAAATAGTATATACACCTTGGAAGAGAGTATGTCATCTCCCTCAGTTATATGTTAGTAGCCCTAAAGCTTCGCCTTTGGACACCAAACACACCTCGGTAGAAACACATACACTTCTTTCCATTGGTGTACAATCTACTATTTCAATCAAAAGCCGTTAGGTGAAAGTTTTATACTTTTCCTGAAAACATAATTTTCCAACTACTACAAGGGTATGGTGAATTACTTCTCTTCGATAGAAATAAAAAAAACGTTAAATAAATCTCTCTTCTTGGTTACTATGTTATTTTCTGTCCATATTTATCTCAACTTGCATGTTAATTTCTTTCAATATTTTATGTTCTGATTTGTAGAAATAAAGACAAAAAAATAGAGAAAAGGAAGAATAAACTACAGAATAATAATGTAAGTTGAACATAATGAAGCTAGATACGTTTGGATATTTTTATGTCTTCGAAATGTAATGATTAATCGATGGGTGTTAATTTTTTTTTGTTGGTTATCGTATCATTTGTCATCGATATTTAATGACTTATTTATTTCTTATGTATTCACCACCCATATCTGTTATTTTTAATATGCTTACATTTATTGGTTTTTTATTATAAATGTTGAGTGGAAATTGATTTGATACTCATGATAGTAAAGTTTTAACTACAAAATTTCACTTTCACATCATAAAAAAATATTCAAACGATAAAAATTACGCATTAATAAAATTTAATTACTAGATTAACATCAAAACTGTTGAATAAAAATTTAAAACGAAAAACAAATAATTATTTTCAAAAATAAATCCACCTTGTTATTCACTCTCTTAATTAAATTTCTGCATAACCGTGAATGTAACATAACCATATACATCTTCTATGTACCTTTGCAGCCATTATCCCAATTTAATCGTAATATTCCTTTTTAAATTTTCTTTTTCTTTAATTATAATTATAATTTTTATTCTATTTCGCAGAATTTAATTTCTGTTTTCAAGCATGAATAAAAAAATTAATACAATAAATGTAACTTCATTACGATTAACCCTCTTATCTTAATTATTCAAAACAATTTTCATCCCTTAACACCGCTTTTTTAAAAGCTTTGGAGAGTACCAACAACTAACAAAACGAAAACATCAAAATCAAAAATATTAAAATAATAAAAACTCTTTACGAGAGATATTTGATAAGTAGCTAGCCTTACATGTAATCATAATGAATTTAAGCACTCGGTATCGAATCGTAAACTATTCGTTTTAATCTATTATTATTCGGTTCACATTGTCATTTTTACTTTTATTCTTTCTTCTAATTATAATTAATTAGAATTAATCTTTGGTTGTTTTTGTAAAAGAAGAACATTTGTGCCTTAGTTTTTACCCTGTTTTCAAATAGATTTTTTTATGAGCTATTATTTTTCACTAAATGTAACCTATAAATACACTAATTCATTAAATTTATCACTTAAACTTTTGTTCACTTGAAATTTGAGTTCATTCTAGAAACAGTAAGTTCGACTTGATTGACACACAATTGGATTTGATGTTGTTGTTGGTGGTGATGTTGTCGATGTTGTACCTGATTTTGATGCTGTATTCGATACAGGTAATGATGATATAGGTAATAATTGTAGTTTGTTATTAATTGTATGTTCATTTAAAAGTTGAAGCGATGGTTGATGTAATATTGTTATATTTGATTGATTACTATAATGTAATGGCGCTTCTTTGAATTGGACTGCTTGATGTGATGAAGCGGGAATTAAATGTCACCCATAGAAGAATTGTGCATTATCACCACTTCGGGTTAAACTACGTGGTAAGGTTGTGTCTAAATCAAAGCTGTTATTTGTACTCATTTGAGAATGGTTTATATATGGACGTCGTAATGTACCATGCCCAACAATTGAACCACTTAAATAACTTTGTTGTCCTAATATACTACCACCCGTGCTTGGTGTACGATTAAGCGGAAGTGTTCCTGTCACATGAGGTTGCATACCCATTGGTCCTGAACAGAACGAAACAAATTATTTTTGTCAAGAAACCAATTAATTTTAACTTACCTATTGAATGTGAAGGAATAAAAAGTGATCCACTTCTCAATGCTGATTGTGGAGCACCTCCACCAATAATCGAGCTTGATGGAACTAACATTGGTGTAGGGTGGGTTGATGTTACCGATGTTGTTGATGATATGTTATTGTTTGTTGGTGAAAAATTAGATGATGATGTTGGATAATGTCCAATCATGGACGGATAAGCGTTATACGTTGACTAAATAAGAATATAAATAAAATGCAATAACAGATAATATTATACTTTATAAACATCAAACCTCATTTCGACTAACACTTGGTATTGGTATTGGTGTTGTTAAATCAATATCAGCATCAATTTCTGATATATCATCATTAAATCCATTCGGCAATGTAGTTTCGCCCGTATTTGATTGATGAATTTTTGTTTCATCAACAATACGTCGACGTTGTATTAATAAACGCCCAATGACAAGAGTTAGACATAATAGAACTCCAGCTGTTACCGAAATAAGTAGATATAAATAGAATCGTTCTTGATTTTCTGTGAAGAAAAGAAAAAAAACAAATAAATTATTATTTCATATTTCTGTGCTAGATTGAACCACCAAACACTTAATTACTTATCAAAGTTTTGAATTTATGTTAACGTGTGAACAATCTAAAAACATAAAAAAATTACGTAAAACAAAACATTCCACTTACTTGTCATAAATAAATAAATACCCATCCATTCGGTAAATATTCCTTTCGGATTATCACGATTGTAACGCCCACGCAATGTTGTATTATCATGGTGATAAAAATTATTATTACTATTTTCAAATTTATTGTATCGGTTAGTATTGTTTGTTTTTGTAACTGTAATAATAGGGAATTCAATTTAAAAATTTGTTTGTTTTTTTAGTATTACTTGTTAGTGTATTTATTTACAATTGTGTTATTTGAGGGAAAAGTGGACTAGTGAAGTTGTCACACCCATATGTAATTAGTAATTAAAATTTTATGTTAATTCTTATTTCGATGATTTGTGATTTATTTGTCGAAGATCAGAGTTCAATATTAATGTTTGTTTGTAATTTGCTAAATTGTTATAAGCTAGACAAAAATTTTATGTTATGCTGTGGTGGTATCATGTAAACCGATAACGATAAGTTTTGGACAAAAATCTTCCGGTTGTATTAAAATCTTATATTTCACTCACCACATTTTCCTTTACTTTCGTACTAAATTTTGTTTTCAAGTTAACCATATCGAGGAAAAGCTGCATATCAAACATACGCCACCAAACATTCACCACCAGCGTTTTTAGCAGTTGAGAGAATAATTTCTAAACTGTCTGCCCAAATGTTTATACAAATTTTTAATTTCTCGCCCAAATGTCCGATTGTTTTCTTTTTCTTGTTTTATTTTGTATGAATCATACTCAATTTCAATTTAAAATTTCTGACAAAAGATTTTACAGTGGCATTAATTCTTTAAACTCTGGTTCTAAATCTTCTATCCCTCCTACCATTGATGGTGACTCGATCGTTACTGACTCTGCAAGGATAACTACATTGTCTAACCGATACATCTCGGTATCTATAGCTGACTTTTCTTCTAAGTCTAAATTAATTAACGCTGGTGTACCCCAATACTCAGTTTGTACTGAGTTTGTTACGAACTGTTGAAAATTACCCGTAACCCAATAAACAGTTTTCCAGATTATTGTTCACTTCACAAGTCATTCGTCCCCTATCTTCAAAGAGTAAAATGCATGAACTAATAAATCCCGCCTGGAGAGACGCTGTTATGAGTGTTAACGAAGATCTAGAAAAACTCCAAAATTGGGGTGACAAAAATTTGGTCAATTTTAGTTCCACCAAAAACACAACTATTCATTGCTTCCAGATCAAATAGACAAATATGAAAACATTCGTTTATTGGGAGTCACACTGCCCAAAGACTTACTCTGGAGCCTCATATAATGGCCATGGTAAAGAACGCGTCAAGAAAACTCGGCCTCCTCAATAGATGTAAAAATATTTTACTCCGCATCAATTACTCCACATTTATAAGTCCTATATTCATCGCTGTATGGAGCATTGTTGTCAAGCTTGAGGCGCTTCATCTGTTACCATTCGGGCTCTTTTGGACTCAAAAACGTGCTATACGAATCGTTAGTGATCGAAATTAAATCGTTAAATTTTGAACCACTACAACATCATAGCACTGTTGCTGATCTCGTTGTTTTTTAAAAATATCGTCACCAACAGTGTTTGGCTGAAATCAGATCCATTATGCCTCAAACATATTCTTTTCCCTGTCTTACTCGTCAATCGGTTTGTGCAAACAGTTAAACTGTCGAGATTACTCACTGTCATAATAACAAAATGCAAAAAGACTTCTTTGTTCGTATACATCGTACAAATGGAATGCTTCGCCAAAATCAATAGTATGGAGTGCCAAAATCAATAGCCTTAAATCCACAAACATTTAAAAAGCGTCCACCATCACCTCAGAACGCATGTTGTTGTGGGACCTAGGTCTTAAAAGGTATCTTTGTATTATATTTGTGTTAATTATATGAAAAGGTAAAGAAAGTTGTATACAAAATTGTATAAAAAGTTGTATACAAAGTTTTATGCAAAGTTTTATACAAAGTTGTATTCAAAGTTGTATGGAAAGTTGTAAGCAAAATTGTATACAAAGTTGTATACAAAGTTGTTTGCAAAGCTTTAATCAAAGTTATGCAGTACAGTTCAAATACAATTCAAATTTGTCTAAAAAGTTGTATTCAAAATTGTATACAAAGCTGTATTCAAAGTTGTATACAAAGTTGCATGCAAAGTTGTCTAGATAATTGTATTTAATGTTGTATACAAAGTTGTATGCAAGGATGAATACAAAGTTTATACAAAGTTGTATGCAGGGTTGTTTACAAAGTTGTACGGAAAGTTGTATAAAAAGTTGTATGCAAAGTTGAATAAAAATTGTATTCAAAGTTGTATACAAAGTTGTGTACAAAGTATATAAAAAATTGTGTATGCTTTACAAATATACTTTATATATACTTTATTATTATACTTTATTATACTTTACAAATTTGTAAGCAAGGTTGTATACAAAGTTGTATGCAAAGTTATATACATAGTGGTAATCCAAATTTTATTCAAAGTTGTATACAAAAATGTATCAAACATTGTTTACAAAGTTGCGAACAAAGTTGTATTCAAAGTTGTTTTCAAAGTTTCAATGTTTTCAAAGTTGTTCGCAAAGTTGTATAAAATGTTGTATAAAAAGTTGTATACAGACTTGAATAAAATATACAAAGTTGTATGTAAAGTTGTTACCAAAGTTGTATTAAAAGTTACGGAGTAAAGCTAAGGTGCATTTAAAGTTGTTTTCAAAGTTGCATACAAAATTGGTTTCGAAGTTGTATTCAAAGTTATATACATTGTATATATACAAAGCTGTATTCAAAAGAACTTTGTATGGGAATGTTTTGGACCCACCTTTCCGTTTATATGTCCCTCGCCGACATTTCACGACAACTCATTTTTTTCGAAGAAGGGATAGTCCTTTGCATATTTTGCGAAGTTTTTGTAAAAAAAAATTGAAAAAATATGCTGGCAGGAATCTCTAGATATCCATTTAAACGAAATTAGTCAATATACAACGTTTACAACGTACACAACTTTATGACTGGTAAAGTTGTATTCCAAGTTGTATGCTACTTTGTATTAAAAGTTGTATACGAAATTAAATACAAAGTTGTATGCAAAGTTGTATGCAAAGTTGTAAGCAAAGTTGTATGCAAGGTTGTATGCAAAGTTGTATACAAAGTTGTGCACAAAGTTGTATTCAAAGTTGTACTCAAAGTTGTCTACCAAGTTAATCCAAGTTTGTATGAGAAGTGTATACAAATTTGAATACAACTTTGAATAGTTGTATGCAAAGTAGCTGTATGCAAAGTTTTAGACATAGTTTTTTACAAAGTTGTATTCAAAGTTGTATGCGAAGCTGTGAACAAAGTTCTATAAAAAGTTGTATTGTTTACAACTTTGTAACTTGCAGTGTACTAAGTATACTATACTAAGTAGTATTAAAGAAAAGGCACCTTATCCTTGTTTACTGAGTTTTATTATTTTTTATTTTTTACCATATACGAATTTCGAGAGCTATGCTTTCATCATCTGTAGTATATAAAAACTTTTTTAGCAATAAGGTACTTTTTCATTCATTATTTTAAAAAAATTATATTATCTTGTTTAGTTTTGAACAACCCAATAAATGTTGTGTTCAAGGTTTAATACAACTTTGTAGCTTGCAAAGTTGTATACAAAGTTGAATTCAATGTTGTATACAAAGTTTTATGCAAGGTTGTATACAAAGTTGTATATAAAGTTGTATACAAAGTTATTCAAAGATATATTCAAAGTTCTATTCAAAGTTGTATAAAAAGTTTTATTTAAAGTTGTTTACAAAAATGTATACAAAGTTGTATTTAAAGTTGTATACAAAGTTGTTTACAAAGTTGTATTAGAAGTTGTATGGAAAGTTGAATAAAAAGATATAAAAGTTTGTATACCAAATTGCAAAAGAAGTTGCAAATGTGTATACAACGTTGTATTCAAAGTTGTATGCAAAGTTGTATTCAAAGCGTTATTCAAAGCTATGTACAAAAGTGTATACAAAGTTGTGTACAAAAGTGTATACAAAGTTGTATTCAAAGTTCACCGTTCAAAGTTTATCGGGATTTAAAGGTTAAAATCTATCACTCTAAAAATCCTTAAACTTTTAAAGGCCATTCAAAGGCTAGATTACCAGCGCACTGGCGATCGAACTTGGATGACGGTTTTTGCATTCAAAGAAAGGGTATAGCTACTCGCCCTATTTCTGAGATTAAAGCATACTGTAATATGAAGAACGTAGATTTAAAGGCATTAGTTCTTCTAGATAATGCTCCTGGTCATCCGTTGTACATTTAGGATTTGTCGGAAAAAGTGATATATATAAAAGTGATATACTGGGTCGCTTATTCAGCCGATGGATAAAGGAGTAATATATACCTTCAAACCTTATTACTTACGCCGATAAATTTAAGCTGCTTATAAAACGATGATTAAGTCTAACTTTATGATTTAAATCATACATTATTTAATTAATGGTTTAATTTTTTAACTAAGTAATGACAAATGCTGAAATTGAGAAGTGATCATAAACATATCTTAATCTTTCGATTAAGACATGCAATTATTTTTACAAAAATTCTAATGTGAATATAAAACGCACTTGTGATTTGTGAATGACTTTGAAAAATTATTACTGTGGTTTGTGACATCTTTGTTTGAATATCAAAAACTATCTATATAAAAACAATTGAATAAAGTTACGCCGAAATCTCGATGATATTTTATAAAAAAAAACTTTTACAGTGAAACTTCTACGTAGTAACCACAAAATCATCGTTTTCAATTGAAAAAGTTTTAAGTCGGCTAAAACTTTTCAAAGTTGATTACAAATTTAATATATTAAATTTTTTGAAATTTATATACAAGAATGAAATCTTCCGGTCTCTATAGGGTCAAGGTTTATTGTTTGTTTCGTAATATTTAAGTACTAAAATTGTTAAACATAAAAGTAAAGTTTTATTTATAAACTGTTGTAGTTTCAACCTTTTCTTTAATTAATTTTCTTGAAGTTGTTGTTTTTCTATTCATCAAATTTAGATAAAAGTTTCCAAGTTTTAAAGAGAGCAAGAAATAGAAAATTATAATGGAAACTTTATGACAATCCCTAATCGTTAAAAAAATTGGAAAGATACATTATATAATTTTTCATTTCCGTAAAAATGGAAATTAATCGCAAGCAAGATTAATGATAATTTTCTATTTTTAGACAAAAAATATGCTGATTGTGTTATTTTAAGTAATTTTATTTTAAATTTTTATAATACTTTATGGTTTGAAGTTGTGAGCGGTTCTTGACACTGTGCCAAATTTGTAAATATTAGTTAAACTTGTGCTCTAAACGCTCTTTAATTTAAGAGCTTGCAACTAATTTTATTATGGCGCAGTTCAGACGTTAAAACTTATCCTTGAACCTACAAAAATCCATCAAAACTATTGATATTGGTTCGAGGATTGGTTGAGGTTGCAAACGCCTTTCAAAAGTCGTTATGGATAAATATTTAAAAAAAGTGTGAAATCGAAGCAAATTAATTGCAAATTTGCTTCTGTTTTTCAAAATTTGATGATTTGAAACAAATGGTGTAATTATCTAAATATTTTTCATTTAGTTTTTTTGAAAGGTGATGAAATTCGAGATCTGGATTCCGAGACGACCCAAAAAGATCAAATTTTAACCGGACTATTTTTGATCGAATTCATACTTGGAATATAGGTAGTATTTATTATAAGTCAAACCAAATGTATTTAGTTTGAGTACAGGGTGGTCCAAAAATTTTATGGAAATTCAAATTCAGGGTAATTTAGAAATCAAATCGCGAGAGAACGGCTCACCGGATATCAACAATTTGCAATGTGCAATGTGAAAGGTAAAAAACTGACCTTTCAAAAATAAACTCAGATTAAATTTTTAGCTTACACTGTTAAAAATATTAAGGAAATAAAAATTTTAAAAGATGACGCTGGTGTCGTATAGGTCAATCATTTTTTGAATTGATTAACATTTTTTAAAAAAATTTTATTTGGAGTATCATACTTCAAGATGGCGTGAAATTGTTTTAAAATTTTTTATATTGAGTTTTTGTATTTCAAAATAGCACTATAGCCTATAGGTTCACGATATATTCTAAACTTTGGCGTCAGTTTCGCTGAAGTAAGAATATTCTATTTGTAGAAAATTGAATTGGCAGCTTCAAACCTATAGTGTTTACACAACGTTCAAAGCAACTTGAGAAATAATTTTACACAAATTTTTATGAAAACAGCCAGTAAGTAGAAAACTATAAAAATATTCACAAAGTTTCTATTACTATTATTTTTTGTATTTATTCAAACTTTTTTTTGGAATACTAAACGACTGTTTTACTGACTCCTTATGATATCTAGTTCAATTTGCCAACTTTTTTTATTATTATTTTTTGTTATACAAGAGACGAAAATATTACTTGCAAGATAATTTAATAATAAAAGAAACGGGTGTTGTTGAAACTTTAAAGATTTTATTTTGGAAAATAAAATATTTTCCCATTCAAAGATGAGGAAGAAAATGAATATATTTTGTTTGAGTTTTTAATGTAATGGATAAATATGCAATCTAAAGTAAATAGTTATATTGATAATGTCATCATTTATTGTCATCATCAATTTCATAATTTTGAAAATAACTCGGAACACAGATATATTAAGTTGTAATTACTTGTATCTATTTCATCTAAAAACAACTGTAGTCTTGATCACTTCAAAGAAAGTGAACTAAACCTTAACACGAATTCAATATTGATTTTATTCAATTTTATTTCTATTTGCGTATATTATACTAGGCATCGTTGGTCAAAAGTTTACTCAATACTTTTCAATAGCTATAAAAGTTTTATATTTTTATAAAGAAAACTATGCAAAACTTTTCCAATTTATATATTTTTTAATATTTATTCATATTTTAATTTTTACAAACAACAATAACGATTTCACAAGAAAGGCAAACAACAATAAGGAAAAAGGAAATTTAATTTATTATTTGTTGAATGTTTAAATTGTTGCAGAAGATAAAAAATTGATTAATTAAACAAAAAACTTTTCAAATCATTAAAAAAAAATATTGCGACGCTGATGCATATAGGCTGACTTCACCACAGCTCTAGAAACATAGTGTTCTGGATATATATAGTGAGCTAATATCCATCAAATAATTTAATTAAAGGCTAACCAATGTTATAGATTTCGCGTAGTTCTAATTATAAAAATATTAAAGAAAGCAGTAGTATCCCAACAAACATAAATTCTGTTGTACGAGAAAAAGTAAAAAAAAATTTACCGGAAGTGATATATCGAAAGTTGTGATACAGAACTGTTGTGAATCGTACTAAATGTTTATATACCAAGTTTCATCCAATTCGATTATCAAGAACAGATGTTATTGAGCTTTCAAAAAAACAGGTGCTCGGGGACCCCCCCCCCCCACTTTATTCACTATCGCTCAAAAACTAATCAGTTCCTTTCCATAAATATTTGAATCTTTTTTCAAAGTGTCATCAAAATTCATTCACGAACGAATGTTGTATGCTCCTAACAAGCATTGAAAAAATGGTGACGAAATAAACAGGTATTCGGGAGGCCCTCATCACTTATTCCAATATTATCCAAAAACTAATCAGTTTTTTGTCATTTAAGTCTCCATCTTTTTTCAAGGTTTCATTAAAATTGATTAATGAATAAAGTCTGTATGCTCCCAACAAACTTTAAAAACAAAGTGTGAAAAATCAGCAGTTGTATGGTAGACCCTCGCCACTTCGATCAATATGTCCCAAAAGATGATCATTATCTTCTCACACTAATTGAAATCTTTTTCATAAGTTTCACCATAATCACTTCATTTTCGTAGACTGTAGTGCGTGTGCATAAAGACGTTGAAAAAAATTCAAAAAATTGGAAAAAATTTTTTTACCGGAAGTGAAAAACTGGCAGTCGGGATGCAGAACTGTTGTGAACCGTACTGAATGCTTATGCTCTATATTTCATAAGTACAAATTGCAATTTAATCAGATTTATTAAATTAATATTAAATTGCACAATTAACAATTAACGATATTTAATTGCAATTTAAATTTATAAAATATTTGCAAACAAAAAAACATTAATTTCTGCTGACTCGAATATGTCGTATATCACAAATCTAATTAACAAAAACTAAAAAACTCGACACTCTGATAAAAATCATCAACTCTTTGAATCACAAAAATATATGTAATTGTGTAAAATTTACTTGTTATCATTTATAAAAATTGTAAAAACTGTGAAGTTATAAATAAACAATAATCAAAATAAAATGATTTGTTATTAAATATTAAAATTTCCCGTGCGCACACAGCTTATTTACCAAGTTTCACCCAATTCGATTATCACTCATATCAGGTACATATGTTATTGAGATTTCAAAAAAACAGATGCTCAGGGGACCCCCACCACTTTTTTCAATATCTCTAAAAACTAATCAGCTCCTTGCCATACATTTTTACATATTTTTTCAAACTGTCATCAAAATTCATTCACGAACGAATTTTGTATGGTCTAAACAAACATAAAAAAATGGTGAAAAAAACACCTGTTGTATGGTGGACCCCCAACCTTTTATCCAATGTACTCTATCGTGAATGTAAACAATATTAATTTTAAAGGATTTAATTAGAAAACGACAACAAAAATTGAAAATTCATATTGTAGTGTATCCATAGTTATGGGTGTCCTCTTAAAAAATACATCGCTGTTTTTATTCGAAGTAAAATATCGGAACCCTGCATCGATGTTTTTCGATACATCGCTTAAAAGTATCGATGTTTTTTCAACATTGAATACTTCCCACAATATTTTGATAATATCTTTTTCAAGTTGACCGCAAAAAGTTGGTTTTCTTTTATTTGAAACGGTACGCGTGAACGCAGCCTCAGAGTAACATAGGAATACCGAAAGTATAGCTGTAACGATGTGTCTAGTTCATGAGTGTTGGTTTAGTAGAATTG
Organism: Diogma glabrata; assembly: GCA_963693315.1. Classification (NCBI taxonomy): domain Eukaryota; kingdom Metazoa; phylum Arthropoda; class Insecta; order Diptera; family Cylindrotomidae; genus Diogma; species Diogma glabrata. The sequence continues at coordinate 182,447,598 of OY856187.1, forward strand.
TATAAGTGAGATGGGTTTTTGAAACGATTGGACTTTTTTATAAATCAAACGGGAATCCTGACTGGGATATCTCTTATTTGTAACCAAAAAATATTAACTAAAAATCATAACATGCATAACAAAGAAAATAATTTAATAAAGAAAATTAACAAAAATTATATAAATTAAAATCCACAGAAAAATGCTTACATTATAAGTATATGATTATCCACATCAAATCTCATCCGTATAAAACATGAGCAGATAAATGACTTTGATGCTTTATTCCATGTATACTTCCAAACCCCACAACTATTAATCTTTTTGTATTAATCATTACATGCACTGATCCTTTCGTAAATTTATTTTCTCGTCCATGCACCAATACAATTGTCAGCCAATTTTTCACTACATCTGGATTACTTATCAGCATTTTGTGTTGTTCGAACCACAACTTTTAAATTTAAGAAAAGTTTAGTTTTTATTCCATAAACCAACAAACTAAAGCCAAATTGCTTCTTTAGTTATTTTGTAGTTTTAACAGAAAAGCACAAATGGAAATTATTTCAATAAAATTTGGTAATACAATTTATTTACACTTTTGATTTGTAAAATTTTACCTGTACATTTCAAAGTTGAAAATTTTATTGATCATTGTGTAATTTTTTATCATTTTTGTTTTAATTTTAATTTACATCGAAGTTAACCATTTGATCCCATTTCCATATATCATCTCAATAACCAGCTTCTCTACAACTGCACAAATCTGAACAACCATATTACATCTGCATATAACTATAACTACGACACTATAACAAAGCCTTTCAAATGTTCATCATTTATGTAGACAGAAATTTGTATTATTAATTAAAAATGTATGGTGAGAGTGACGCATCAAAGCAATTAACTGATGAATATTAAAATATTATTGACTGACTTGTAGCACACATAAATATTTTATGTTTGTTGAAATGAATTATTTCAATTTAAAGGCTGGAACCGAAACAAATTAGCAAATCATTAGCAAATTTCTTTAAATATGAATATTCTCATGTTAGAGTAAAACTCGAAATAGTTCGTCGTTACACGTTTGAAAAAGAAACAAATGAAACAAAAAGTACAAATAGAAATATTTTATTAAAACTTCAGACAGTTCATTACAATAAGAAGAACAAAAAGAATTTCAAAGTTAAAATTAACCATCAAAATAACAAGACAAGGAAAAAATAACAAAATACAGGTAGTATATTTGAAATGTTGCTCCATATATGATATGTTGTCCATACCAATGTGGTTGAGGCAGACTGCAGAAACAAAAGCTTACTTAATCGTTTTCCTTTCATTCTATTTCTTTGTTGATTGACTATTTTGGGCAGCCTATGAAAACAAACGTTCAGATGGACAAGAAGTTCCTTCAATAGTTAAATGCAGCTTGAAAAACTGAATTCTTAGATCATGTCAGATTTCCAAAGGATTTTCTTTAAGTTTTCCTCCTCCTGGACTACGTAAGTAAACAGATAATTCATCAGAAATTAAATCCTCAGATTGTGTTAATTCTAACTCTTGTTTACTAATTTGTGATCTTCCCATAAGGAATAGCTATTTTCTTGTTTTATAGATTGATCTGTAGCGCTGTACTTTCGCAAGTGCTATCGCAATGAACCCCTTATTTTTTGGGTTCCCCAAATATTAAATGCATTAGAAAAACTTCGCCTATAGTAAAAAATCACAAGAGCTGAAAGAAAAATCAAAAATGAAAATTCAAAATTCGTTTAGTTTTCAAACAAATCTAGTTGGCTACGATTTAAATTGAAACAAATATCACTCCAAATTGTTTTCTTCTGTCTTTTTATAGCAAGTCATTAGTTTTAATTTTAATTTCAAAGTTATCAATAGAAATATAATTTTTGCACAAGTAGTATATAAAGTTCAATTCCACTCCCTATATTGTGGGAGCGGATTGTTTTTTTCACTCCCTGGGTAGTAAAAAATAACAAACCCTGACAACAATGATAGTTTTGATGGTAAAAAAAATATTTACGATAAATTCAAACAAATTTGTGTAAAAACAGCCGACTAAGATGAACATTAAAAATTATAATTTTCGTGTTTTTAAAATGGTAAGATGTAGTTTTTAATGTCATAATTAAAAAAATAGTATTTCCACCTCGGTAGAGAGATTGTCATCTTCCTTAGTGATATGTAATCCAAACACATCTCTGGAGAAAAATATGCCCTTCTTTCCCTTGGAGAAAATTTAGCCAGCCGTACTCCTATTCCGACATTTCCCTGTGAATTGGGAGTTGAAAAAAGTACAATAAATGGAATAATAAAATTTTAATCAATCAGTGTGTAATGAAATAGTTTATTCTCAAGCAAAACTTTAAAATTTGAGCGAGGAACGAGCGAAAATTTTTAATTTGCGAGAGAATAAAATTCAATAAACACGAATTGATTACACTACTTTATTCTCTGACAAAGAATTATGTATTATATAAAACAAAAATATTTTATCCACGACTACTACAGAATATATGCTTTCCATGTGTATGTATTCCATTGTAATTTTATACATTCTCTCACTTGAAGAAGAGTGTGATTGTGATGCAATCGTTACATTCTACAACAGTTCTATAGTTTATTAAATACTCCCCTAATATAAAAACAATATATAAACTTAACATTTGTTGGTATAATAATATCAAAAGCTTAAAACGAGAACAATACATATATAAAATAAAAAATTTATCATTTTCCGTTATTTCAATTGTTTAGTTTTTCTATGCTATCTATGTTGTATTTCAATATGGTGATAAAATCTTTAGCAGGCAAACTGGAAATTAATCGAAATATTTTGCAGTCGTGGATAAAATAGCATCTTGTGCAAAGGATGATGGCAATTCTTCTCGGATGATTCCAGCTCCACCCGCTTCGCTCGTTCCGGGAAACTTCATCCGCGTGAATAATTGCCATCATTCTAAACTCATACAAGAATCTACTATTCTTCAATTAAAACAATAAATGTTTATTGTTTTAATTGATAAATCAATTTTCTGATTAAAGAAAACCCCGAAGATAAAAAAACTCTATCCCATACAATCTTAGAGTATATAAAAATATAGAGATAACATAAAATTAAATTTGTATGGAAAGAGAATAAGAGAGTGGCTTCAGTAAATCTGTCAAACTAATTTTTTGTTGTTGTTAATTTACAAAATTATTTTTATAAAATCATAAGTGAAAATTAATAACATTCTTAAAATCCCAAACTAAATAAAATAGTGTGTTCATAATTTTAAAATAATCTTTATGAAGTGACTGAAAATAATTATAAAAATAAGTTAAAATTAAAGAAGTTTGTGTTCAATATAAGAAGTTCATGTAAAGTTCATGTATGGATATTAAAACATTGTGTGTTTTCTTGAATCTGATTATAAATAAATGCTTACCAAAATAGTTTCATTATGGTCCAATTAATTTTTAATTTATTATTTTCTTAAAAACATATTTTGTTTATCAAAAATAAAACATCATGGCGGTTTATGTCATTTAAATGAAAAAAAATGCAGTGCAGGGCAAAAAATATATTTTTTTTGTGGGGTATTTTTTTTCATAAGTAATTGTTTTTGAAAAATTATTATAATGTTAATCGTTCACATAAATTAATTGTTTATTTCTTGTAACAGGTTAACGAAAAACAAAGCTTTTGCAACAAAAACCTATAGTGACGGATCATCAAAGGATTCAACTTTAAAAATGCATTATACGGAACGAGAGGCAAAACCGGCAGTCAAATGGCAAATCATTAGCTTTAATTACAGTGGGCGAAGTGAATAAAAAGTAGAATATTCTAAATACTTAAATTTTTAAGCATTTTCTGACAAATCAGTGAATAAAATAGTTTATAGAATATACTATAATCCAATGAAAATTTTCCAAAATATTCTTGAAATCGAGTGAATAAAACCAGGGATATTCTAATTTTTGACATTACTATACTTGATATTTTCAAGTTGCTATTTGTGCAACTTATTTATGAAAATAATGAATGAATTTATCATTTTAAAGATTATTTAAGTTTTTTAAATTAAGTTTTAGTAATATTTTACAATTGAATTGTTGTCGGTTATTGATTTCAGATTGATTGTCAACTCAAAGAATTTTTCTGCACTTATCTGAAAGGTTTATTAAGCGAAAGCCAAAAAAGATTTCGATCTGAAATTAAAATATGCCCGCTTAAATAAACCAAAATTTTAAATTTTAAAACAACGACAACTAATTAAAGGAAATCTAAGATTTTTGTGCGATAACATATTTTTGTAAATAAATAAATATACTTAAATACAGTTTATGACAATTTATGATTCACAGAAGATTGTTTCAGTTTTTTTTCAATTGAGGAAACGGGACAAAACTTTATAGAGAATGGTTCTCCAATCATTTAGATTAGATAAAAAAATTAGATAAAAAAAATTTTAAAAATTAACAAAGATTTTTAAATTTGTATTCAAACCTGAAGAAATCATATCCTTTTCTTCAGACATTTTGAGATTATTTTGAACTTTAACGTTTATAATTTTCAGTATATTCTACAGTTTTCTAATAACTACTAAAAAAGATAGGAATATTCTTATTCACTCGAAATAAGGGGTAGAGTGAATAAAAACTAGAATTAACTAAAAGTATAAACTAGTAAGCATTAGCACATTCCTTATTACGAGTGAATAAGAATATTCTAATCCTTTTTAGTATTTGGTAGAAAATTGTAGAATATGCTGAAAATTATAAACGTCAAAGTCGAAAATAACATCAAAATGTCTGAAAAAGATACGATTTCTGCAGGAATATAAATTTGAAGATATTTGTTAATGTTTTAAAAAAGATTTCTACAATTATGAGTCTAAATTATCGGTAACTAGGAATTCAAAAAATGCGGTAACCGTAGTGTAAAGAATTGGAAGAACCATTTCTCTTTAAAATTTTCGCCTGTTTCCTCAATTTAAACAAAGCCCAAACAATCTTCTATAAATCATAAATTAAATACTGTATTTTTAAGTTTATTTATTTATTTACAATAATATGCTACCGCACAAAAATCTTAGATTTCTTTTAATTATTTGTGGTTGTTTTAAAATTATGGTTTTATTTAAGCGAGCATATAATTTCAGATCGAAATCTTTGTTGAACTTTGCTTAATAAACCTTTCAGTTAATAACAGAAAAATTCTTTGAGTTGACAATTAATTTGGAATCAATAGTCGACAAAAATTCATTCGCAAAATATTACTAACACTTAATTTATATAACTTAAATAACCTTTAAAATTAATTATTTTCATAAATAAGTTGCACAAATAGCAATTTGAAAATATCAAGTACAGTAATGTCAAAAATTAGAATATTCTTGGTTTTATTCACTCGATTTCAAGAACATTTTGGAAAATTTTCATTGGATTATAGTATATTCTATAACCTGGTTTTTATTCACTGATTTATCAAAAAATACTTAAAAATTTAAGTATTTAGAATATTCTACTTTTTATTCACTTCACCCATAGAATGTGCTAATGCTTACTAGTTAATACTTTTAGTTTATTTTATTTTTTATTCACTCTACCCGGTATCTAAAAATTCTCGCCCTTTATAGAAGACATGGGCAAAGCAAATTAGAGTTAAATTACACTTCTTTTCTTCACTTATGAAATAAACATAAAAAAGAAGTGCATCAAGTTAAGTAAATTGTACATATTAATAAAAATATAGTTAAATATCATAAATTTTTACATAAATGTGTTTTTTATTAAACGTATTATTATTTTGGTGCCATAACTCGTTACTTTTCTAAAACCACCTAACTTTACTTACGTATCCCATAAAGTATAAACTCTTATAGTATGTTTAAATGCAGGTCGACTTTTTTGTTCCGGTACTCATAGCACAAGCGCTACAGATGGAGGATAAAAGGAAAAATCATAAAAATTTTATATGGGATTCTATATAAAACAGCACTTGTGTAATTTTAAAAATTATTTATGAAATTTCTTATTCTACTACATTTTAATTTTCTTATCAAGTATTGATGACTATATATAACTAATATTATGGAATATATTGTTCATATAAACATTTTTATGATAGTTATATAAAATTTCTAAAAAAAAATTTGTGATATTATAAAAACATAAAATTTTTGTGATATTTTATTTTATTTCGTCTTTGCGGAGAGCACCGAAACAGACAAATTAGTCTAAAGAGCGATTTTTCTGTTCCGGTGTTTGCCGCCATGGCGCTGCAAAAAGGGGATAAGAGAATAAATTCAAAAAAATTTATATGGAATTTCATACAAAACACAACTTGAATAAATTTAAAAATTATCTATGAAATTTCTCATTTTACTACAGTTAAAATAGTTATTAAAATAGTTTATTTGTGGTAAAATGAGAAATTTCGTAGATAACTTTTAAAATGATTCAAATTGTGTTTTTTATGTAATTCCAGAAAAAATTTTTGTGATTTTTTCTCTTATCCCCCATATGCAGCGCCATTACGGCAAACACAGGAACAGAAAAATCGCTCTATATCGCAATTTTTCTGTTCCGATGTTTGCCACGATGGTGCTACAATAGCTTGGAGAAAAATTTTTACTTAAGCACTATTGCGGCAAACATCGGAACAATAAAATCGTCCTATAGAAAAAAAGACGCCAGTCAAAATTAGTTGTTTTGGTCTCCATTTTTAAAATCATTTGTTGTTTATCAATTGATAGTGAAATACATAGTTAAATTTGTGAAGTTAAAGTGAAAATTGCTATATATTATAAAATGCCGAAAACTATTAAATGTTGTGTTAATAATTGTGATAATTTATATAAAGTTAGTAGAAATAATATCAAGAATAAGCTGGCTATGATAAGTTTTTTTCGGTAAGATATAAACTACTTTTTTTTGTTTTGGAAAATCAGATTATTTAATGAAAATTTTTTGCTCTATTTTTATTTTTATTTAACCCAATGAAATTCTCTAAAATGTAATGACATCATTCAATTTGTCCAATCACATTTACGTAATAAATACATTTCCAATTTCATATTATATTTATCGTTTACATTTATGTAAATTTTAATTAAATCACATTTGAATTATACTAATCACAAATAATTATACGTCTGGCCTACTGCGATATCAGTTAATTATCAAATAATTATGAAATAATTAACTGATATCGCAGTAGGCCAGACGAATTATTCCTAAAAAATATATAAAGAAAATAAAAATGGCAAAAAATTTTCTAAACGAATTCTCCTTCGGTGATAAATTCTCATAATTTTTTGGAAAATTCCTCAAGCAAGTTGTATTGATAATAGTCCTCGGCATACGGCCTCGTGATTTTATCAATAAACTTTACTTCGAAATTTCCACAAAAAATTATTTCGAATTATCACCGCCCTTGGGAAATTACTACTGATAATTATTATAATCAATCGTATATAAACCAGAAAACATAACCTCAAAAATACTACTTTTTTTTATTTTGAATCTATTCTATTTAAATAAAATTTAAGTCTAGTTCAAATCTAAACATTATTTTTAAATTTCAAGAATAAAATAATTATATATTGGTTAATCCATATCCACGGGACATCCACTGTAAAGTACTGCATATAAATCTCTTAAAACCTGCTAGTATGGTATCAAAACCCCCGATATACAAGCCTTCTTCATTTTTTAGCACAAAAAAAATCGGGAACTTGTAGCGCCATTTTGAAAATAAAAATAAATATAAAAAAATCAAAAAATCGCCTTAACGCCAATAACGCAATCTAGAAAAGTAAAAATCCATATAAAACAAAATCAAAAACACTAATCCAATTTTTTGCATTTGGCAATGTTCATTGTTTTTTAAGATGGCGTGAATAAAGAGGGCTTAAAGAAATTCGGGGGTTTTGATGGTATGTAAAACATAAATAAAACATTATTGCTAAAACATAAATAAACAAATAAAGAGCCCTCACACATTTCCTCAGCGCAATTGTAAGCTCAAAATATATCAATTTTTGGGGATATATTTGCGCTAATTTTCTAGAGAATATGTCTTAATTTGTCGTCGCTAACATCATTATGCCTTTTAGTTTTGAAGTGAAACTGTTTATATTTTTTTGAAGTTGAACACAGTTAAAGTTTAAAAAAATCGATTATTTTAGCTTTTACGGAATGTACATCTATACATTTCTTCAATATACTTAAATTCTCTGAAAATTTCAAGTCGATTCGGCAAATATTCGTTGAAATACACGCAACTACGCATCTTTGTAGTGACATAAAGCTGTCACATACTAAAAGTATTAACACTTCTTGTGTTTGTCAAATAAAATCCCTTTTCAGACAAAAATCATAAATAAACCACTTTTTCTAATTTAACGGTACTAAATATGAACACGTTTATTTATGAAATGAAAATGTTTCATTTTATTCTACATTCAGTTTTGCTTGACTGTGGATTTCACGTCAAATATCTGATCCTATACCCTACTCTGACAATGCATATAACTGATTTTTGTCGTAAATTTAATTAATTTTGTTAACTAATGTTAAACGTTTGCTTATCATAATTAAATTGTTTGTCTTTTGAAATAGGTTTCCTAAGAATACGTTATTAAAAAAACAGTGGCTTAGCTTAATAAATAAAAATCGAGCTAAAAATACGGATCGAATTTGCTCTTCTCACTTCGAGTCAAAATACATAAGTGTAATAGGAGCATGTAGAAACCTAAGTGAAAATGCTGTACCGACCATTTTTACTTCAACTAGCGTCCAGGAAGAAGCAAAGACAGATGCTCAGGGACAAAACACTTCATTCGATTGCAGTTCTGGAAATTCCTCACCAATTATGGAAAAAATGAGCAGAGAAGATGCGCTTGCCCCAAATGTAGTGATTCAAAAAAAGGTAAATAATAATTTTTTTGTTTTTTAACAAATTGTATTTTTATAAAAATTGTTTTATTTTTCCAGCCCTTTAAAAAAATTACACTTCAACATGCCTTAAAAACTTCTACATCAGGTGACTCTTCTTCACCTAAGAAGATTCGTCGAAAATTAAAATTAAAGAAGCTGAGATCATCGTATCATCAACTAAACCAAAAGCTGCGCCGCACGAGACAACAGAGTTGCCGACAAAAACGGAAAATAAATTCTTTAGAAAGTGTCCTGCATGATTTAAAAAATCGAAATCTTTTGCAAGAAGAGCAATTGATTAATTTGCTATCCGGTTCAGAACCAATCAAAGAGTTATTGAAACGGCAACTTCGCAAGTCTAAAGGTTTAGTTTTACCAAAATCCTACCCCCCAGAAATACGGACGTTTGCTATGAACCTCAATTTTTATTCTCCAAAAGCATATGATTATGTTAGGAAGGTATTTCGTTTTCTATTACCCCACCCAAAAACAATTAGTGAATGGTATAAGTGTGTTGACGGGAATGTTGGATTCACAGCGGAATCGTTCCATACACTACGATTACTTGTTGAGAAAGAACAAATAGGTAATAAAAAGGTCTTTTGTAACGTGGTATTCGACGAAATTAATATTCGTAGTCAGGTAGAATGGAATGGGTTACGTTCTGTCGGTTGTGTGGATTTAGGCAATGGCGATGAAAGTGAAGTAGTCGCTACACAGATTCTAGTCTTAATGGCTGTCGGAATAAATAAAAGATGGAAATTGCCTCTTGGTTATTTTCCAATAACATCTTTAACTGGCGAACTGAAAAAAAATTTACTCTATATGTGTTTGCACAATCTTTTCGCTACGGGGGTGGAAATTATTGGGGTAACGTTTGATGGCTGTCCGGTAAATTTTTCTGTAGCAAGTATATTAGGATCTAAAACAAATATTGTAAAATATGCAGAATGGGAGAATTTAGATCCAATGTTCGAATTCAAAATTGACTCCAATATAAAAAAATTAGTTGTTATACCAGACCCTTGCCATATGCTTAAACTGATTCGCAACACATTTGCTGAAAAAGGTCCCTTATTTGACGATAATCAGCATGAAATTTCATGGCATTATTTGGAGGCTTTGTTAGAGTTGCAAGAATCCGAACAACTTCATTTGGGGAATAAGTTACGACCAGCGCATTTGTATTTTGCAAATCGAAAAATGAATGTTCGGCTTGCAACCCAAGTTTTAAGTAATTCTGTTGCAGATGCACTCGAATTTTGTAAAAATTCATTACACCTACCCGAATTTCATGACTGTTTACCTACTGTGAGGTTTATTCGAATGATTAATAATATATTCGATATATTGAATTCTAGAAGCATGGCTCAGAGGGGATTAAAACAGCCTATATGTGAAGCGAATATAACAGAAATTCAAGCATTTGTTAGTTGTGCCGTTAATTATTTAGCAACATTGAAAATAAAAAAAACTGATGTTTTTCAGCCCGTTATTATGTCTTCTCGCAAAACTGGTTTTATTGGTATGATTTTGTGCCTAAAGAGCATACGTTTTATTTTTGATTTTCATATAAGAACTGAATTTCTGAAGTTTGTTCCATTTTATAAACTAAACCAAGATCATCTTGAGCTTTTCTTCAGCAGTATTAGATCTCGTTTAGGTTCTAATAATAATCCCACGGTACGACAGTTTACGGCGGCTTATAAAAGATTGTTAGTGCATACACAAATTTCTGAAACGGGCTTAGGAAATTGTTTACCCTTAGAGGAACTGGCAATATTAAATCCATTAACTGCTTTAAATTTAACAACGGAAAGATCCTTATTACTGCAACCAACTAGCAATTTAACTAACAGTGTTACAGACAATGATACTGCGTTTCTGTCAAGTAATGACGATTTGTTTGATTATCCCGCTTTATCAGAGTATGTTGAAAATGTGGTTGAGTATATAGCAGGTTTCATAGTTTTTCGATTGAAAAAGTCTCTTCACTGTTCGGAATGTATATCATGTCTCGAACGGCCTGAATCATGTGATTCTCTAATAGCATATAAAAATAGAGGAGGTCTGAAAACTCCAAACAACGATATCGTTTCAATTTGTAATGTTGTTGAAAAGGAAGTTCGACATTTCGTGAAAATAAATAATGAAAATCCGATCTCCCTTTTAAAAAATTCTATTTTTCAAAAAATCATGATTAACGTTCAAGGGAAGTTGTTAAATAGAAACCTTTTGAGTGAGTTACGGCATCATGACCATTATATCCTACTAATTAAATCTATAATTAAAAAATATATCGATATCCGACTTTATTATATCTGTAGTAATACTAAAAAAACTATAAGTCTTAGAAATAAGTTTAATCGTTTAGTAATATTTCAAGGAATGTAAATAAAATTTAAAATAAGATTTCTATACTGTATCTATAAGGATTTATTATTATAAATATATATGTATAATAAATATATGTATTTTTATAAAACTTGTTATTAATTTTGATCACCAAACTTGCATTATTTTTCAAAAACAATATTTATCTAACTTCACTTATATATTCCTATATCCCGCAAACTAATATTTACGCACGACTATGAGAAGAGATAATAGAGAAAATGCGTAAACAAAAAATAGATTTGACATTAGTTTGACACTCTCTAAATTGGTTAAGGTGATCGGTTGCATACAATCAACCAAATGCAACTAAAAGAAATAAGAGAATTTAACTTAAAATTTGATTTTGAACAAAACGTATCCAAGTCATTGTGATTATAATTTGAAAATAATTTTAATAAAATCAAAGCAATTTGACCAAATGGAATCATGCCAATTGAATAATGATAATTTTTTTTATAGGAAAGGTTTCATTAGAATAGGTTAGAAAACAATATAATAATACATACTATTATTATAGAAAAAACATACAAATAAAGCTGATATTAATAAATGGAAGAGAATAGAGAAATCTTTTCTATTACGAATTTGTTTTTTGCCGCGACACGGAATACCAGTTATGAAAAAATTGTTATAGTTGTTTTCTCAATTCCCATTTCACGATGTAAACGTAATAGGCCTACTGGAGAAAATTTAACAAACTGAAGAAAATTTAGCAAACGTCCTTATTGAGAGGAATCGTCAAAATTTTTTGATTGTATGTCAATTCAAGCAATATGAATGGAGAAAATAAACTCGAGTAAAAGTCGCCTTTAAGAAATCAAAAAGAAAGGTTAATCCCGGTAGGTGAACACAACATCAATTTAGTAACAGCAGATAACAGCGCTTGCCAATCGAGCGAATTACTGAGTGATTCACATAAACTGAGTTGTGTTTCGGCATTTGCATGTTCCAATGGTAATATTCAGTCACACTGAACGTAAAGTGAGTTAAAACATAACGTATGCAGAGGCGTAGCTAGGGGGGGGGAGCGGTCCGCCCCGGGTGTCACCCGTTTTGGGGTGACACCCGAACGTAAAAAACTTAAACAAACCATCTCGATGTTTTCAACGATAAATCACTTCGAAACCGTTTTGGGGTGACACCCGAACGTAAAAAACTTAAACAAACCATCACATGTTTTCAACGATAAATCACTTCGAAACCGTTTTGGGGTGACACCCGAACGTAAAAAACTTAAACAAACCATCACATGTTTTCAACGATAAATCACTTAGAAACCATTTTAACCAGGTTATCCATATAATTTTAATTATAAATTGTGATAACTTATAAATGTGTCCTATAAATGTGTTATTGGTTCAAAAAGCATCTATTCTACTTTTTAAAACTTTTGAGTTATTACGTGAAATAAAATTTTAACAATATTAATCGAATCAACATGTTGCGCATTGAATCCCATCACCACAATTACTCAATAGCTTTGAATATTCCTATAGATACCATATTGACCGTTTTTTACGATATATTATTTAGAATGCAAGCATGATTATTTAATGACCAGGTCTGAAAACACATATGCTGAATAATGTATAGGAAAAGTGGTTTACGTCGATAATGTGGCACCCTTTGTCGATAGGGTGGCACCCTTGAGTTACAATGTCTCTATTCCAAAATTATTTCTAAAATATCCGCTTAACCTTACTACCTAATATATGTTTTACATTTCAAACAAATTAATTGCAAACACCTAAGGAAACTAACAAACAATCAAATTACCGTGTTTGTAAATGATCTCAAAATAATTTTGTTTTCCTTTATCTTGAAACTCAAAGAATAAATTGAAATAGATCGTTTTTCAACGGACACAAAAATAATTACTGTGTAATAAAATAGCAGTTATGCAATTACTGCAGTTTTGCAAATTTTTGTAGGTTGATACATACTCATACTGTTTGTTTTCAGTTTTATATATTTATATATTTGAAATAAATGAAAGTTTATCATTTAAAATTACATTTTGTTGGGTTTTAAATCCCTTGGAAATTTCAAACTCATCAAGTGATTCTTTTAAAGATCCTTGGCTACATAAATTTAAAGCCTTCAATTTTTTTTAAAAGTGGTGTAGCTATTGTTATTAACTATGTAAATGGTTTGCAAAAATAAACTTTAAATTTTGTTTATTTTTCTTCTTAGGAAGGTATTCCTTAAATCAGTCTTTAAAACATTTTCCGGTTTTCCCGATGTAAAATTTTTCACAAAAACCACATTTGATTTTGTAAATTATTGAGCATGATTCTAATTGGATATTTAATTTTGGTTTCAATTCTTTATATAAAATATCTTTTAGGATTTCATACTTATATTTTTTTAAATAGTTCCTTATAATATTAAGCTATGATTTATATCTTCCATTTTATCAAATATTATTTAATATAAGTTGTTACAAGGAAATTTAAATAAATTAATTTTCTTGGCGGTGTATTTAGTCGTTAACACAGTGTACTTATTATGAACTATGTACCTATTATGTATCCTACAAATATATTTAGAATTAATGCTTTGCTGATACCTATACTATAATTAAAAATATTTTTTTAGATTTCGTTTAGCAAATATCCCAAAAAATAAATATGCCACGAGGAGTTCATACTTTTTAAAGAAAACGTTGGTTCCAGCAGAGAAAGACCAAATCTATAAATATGTTACAAAACCCGATGATATCCAAGGTTCCTCAAACGAAACTGATTATCACGTTGATGCAACGAATGTTTCAGAGAATATTGGCTCATCTTCGGAAAGTAACAACAACAATACAGAATTAATAATGATAACCTATGATGACGAATTAGAAAGGAACAATGAAAATGACAGTGATGATGCCGCTAATGCTTCTACTATCGAAGACAGTATTTGCATGGGTGAATCACTTTAGGACTTAAGAGATGTATCACATTGGAATATACTCGTCTCTGGTAATGTTCGCATTAAAATCATAAAAAAAGAAAGTGAACATTTTCAAAATAGAGAAGGGTCGTTTGTTACTGTATCTAGACACGGGTTAGACATAAAAGGTGATGTTCGCCATCTTTCTAAAGAATGGTTTTATAAAATGATGAATAATGGTGAAAAAATTCTATGACCATGTATTGTTTATTCTCCTATAGATAATAACTTGCGTCCTGTATTGCTTCTGTTGTCGTGTATTTGCTGTCACCAATAATAATAATACAAAATAAACATTTACTACTGGATATCAGAAGCGGTGGAAACTAAATCCCAAAGTGGCCGACCATGAAACTTCAAATGAACATCTGGAGAATTTTGAAAAGTGGAAAACTTTGGAAATGAGGTTAAAAATTCATAAAACGATACGAGACGCAGCCTTGCAATTAATATATAATAAAAAACAGAAGTGGAAACATCTTTTATTAAGATTATTGGATATATTTTTGTTTTTATCTAAACAAAACCCAGCATTTCATGGACATGATGAAGGACAAAGTTCTTCAAATAAAGGCAATTTCTTAGAACTAACCAAACTATTGTCAAAGTATGATGTAGGGTTAAAAGAACACATTTTGAATTTGGTGCATGGTAAATCACCAAAAGTATCATATTTGTCACCAGATATACAAAATGAGTTCATAAATGTTTTAGCGATCCACGTAAAGTTTAAGCTTGTCAACGAAATTAAATCGGTTAAATATTTTGGAATTATGTTTGATAGCACACCTGACATTTCACATATTGATCAAATGTCAGAAGTGATTCGTTATGTGAAAATTCCTTGGATTTTTTCTTTTACATGGAAAAAAGCCGCTGATTTAAGCGATGAAATTCTTACACTGAAAAAAAAATTGAAGTAATGATAACCTCATCTCGAAGATGGCAGTTTATTATTCATGCAAAGAAAAGATATTTACAAACAATTTCACCGTGATTGGGACAACTACTCAGTACTCAGTAACATTTTCCTGATAACAGAATGAGGTGTAATTAAAATATAAAGTGCCGTCCAATATAACAGTAGTTGAATAAAGTTAATAACTATTTCCATGAAAACATATTTCTTTGGCCTTATATCATGAATTTTTCATTTTAAAATTTAAGTATTTGAGATTAATTGAACTATATTTTACTTTCACATAAATATTTCATGTGATTGTCTGAACTGCATCGGCTTATCATTGTACGGTTGTTGAATCAATCTCGTATTTCGATTCGCCATATCTGCCCGCACGGTGAGGTTGAGACAACTGCATTTCGATTGGAAATAGGACATGTTTTTTTCGGTGTAAAAATCTTGAAAATGATGGTATAGATGTTATGAATTGTCACTCCCAAAGGTTATGATAATGCAGCTGTTATGAGTAGTTTACATGAAGAAGTGCAAGCTATTATTAAAGCAAAAAATAACAAAGCAATTTTTGTGGGCTGCAAAGATCATTCAATTAATTTATACGGCCAACACTCGTCAGTGGAAGCCATTTTTACATGTTTTTCTGCTTCGACTAGCCGCTGGGAAGTACTTGCTAAACACAACAAAGCAACTGTTAAAATACTCTTAACAGCGCATTGGAGTGCTCATTATGCTGCAGTAAAAGTATTGGCCGAAAACTTTGATGGGATTGTGGCTGAAATTGAGAAGTTAAGTGTACAACAAGAAAATGTAGACACTAGAGGCGCTGCATAGAACCTTATCAATGCAGCATGTGATTTTTCGTTTCTTTGCTATCTTTTGTTTTGGAATGATATTCTAAGAGAAATAATATCTGTGCTCAGATTGGATTGCAAAGCACGGGCTTGAATATTGATCAATTAGCTACAAAAATAGATTCAATTCATAACGAAGTCTCATTGTAGAAGAGGCAATAGATCTTGCTGCGAAAAAATCGGAGGACTATGACATTCCAATGGAAAGCCGAATTCGTCATAAAAACGCAAAAAACGAACGGGTGGTGAGTTTGCACCTGATGTTGGACTGACACTGAGAGCTCAACTTAAAAAGGACATGTTGGAATGTCTTGACCGATTCAGTGTTGAACTCCGAACTAGACTGAAGTCAGTTCAAGATTTAGCTTCATTGTTCGAGGTTGTGCAGAAAAACGCTTAGCTTTTGGCGAACAATGAAGAGTTAAAATTATCGGTATCAACATTTACTGCTTTTTATGATGCGGTATTGGCAACAGAACTCCTCATAGAGATACAAAGGGTGAGGAGGCATTTAAAAGCGGCCAATGTTACAGTTTCTAACTGGGTGTACCTAGACTTTTTGAAATTCATCGTAGAATGGGATTTTTTAGAATTTCTTCCGAAACTTACGGTCGTCTCACACGAAGCCACTAATACGCAAATAGTCATAAATAACTTTATATGACTATTTGCGTAGTAGTGGCTTCGTGTGAGAGGAGTTTCAGCAAATTAAAATTAGTTAAAAATTACTTGCGGGCTTATAATAATAATGCTCATTTGTATTAATTAAAAAAAATTATAAATTACGTTTATCGGCTTTTTATTATTATTGACAGTTTTTATTTTTGGTGTGACACCACAATATCCGCCCCGGGTGCCACCCATGCTAGCTACGCCACTGAACGTATGTCTATTTGAATTGAATTGAATAAAGTGAAGGAAAACATACGTTCATCAGTTCAACATGTATATGCATATTTTGTTATTAACGGTTCGTGATCAAACGTTAGAAGTAATAAATAATTAAATCGGTACATATTTGTTTGTGTCTATATTTTCGATATTGTTTATGTTTTTTTTAAATGTCAAAAAATATCAGTTTCTTTTGTTTTGGCTCTTATTTACTGAATATTAGACCAATTGACTACAATCAATTCACTCAGTAATTTCACTTGATTGGAAAATGGCTATTGTTACAAATACTATTAAAAGTCAGAATTGTTTTACTGTTGTGAAATACAATCGTTTCAAATAATGTATTGTTACGTTTTTCTAACCTTACTTCGAATTGGCCTTAGTCTCAATTCGATAATTGTAATTCCCAATCTCTTTCTGAGTTCGATCACTGATTAGTAAGAAAACACACCAGGTTTTATTAAGTATTCAACCCTTTAATTGTTCCACAACAACAGGAAACAATACAGCAAACAATATTCCTAAGTAGAATATTCTTTCAACAGCTTCAGATGCTCCAACGGTTTATTGTAGAAATTTCCAGTAACACAACGTTCAAAATAATCCACAAATTATTTCTACTCAATAACACTTATAACTTTATTCACAATAACTAATTTAAAAATCACTTTTATAATTTTAACTTTACCGTCGAAGGTTTAAAATAAAACTTATTCCTAATCTACAAGAGATAATTGCTTATACATATATTATTCTGCTTAATTTCTAGATAATCCGAGGTCACTTTTTAGAAACCTTAAGAAAATAGTAGAATATTCGATTACTTTACGTTATGCTGATTTGATTCATAAAATCATTCAATTTTATTTATTGTTGACCCAAATTTCACGAAATACAACAACAACACTATTCATTTCATTAATTGGCTGTTGTGTTTTGTTGTGATTTTATTTTTCTGGAAGTCACTGTAATCGTCTGGATTTTTCTGTAATCGTAACAGTATGTAAGATTTTTGCCGAATCCACAAAGTGGTGAGTTTTCAAGCAAAATATTTAAAAACTAATCTGAAAGCGTTCAGCGATACTCGATGGAAATATTGCATTAAAGGTATAAAAGCCGTGAAATACCAGATTAAAGAAATTAATCGTGCAGGAAATTAAGTTAAGAATATAGTGTCTGCACAGGACCCACAAAAGTTACAGTACGGCGCTGTTGATCTGAATCAGATTACGAATTTCGATATTTTTGTGTAGCCTTTTCACAAAGTTTTTAATTTTTTATGACTGTTGTAGAGCAAGCAAGTGCATCCCTGACTGAAGTGCATTTTTTAGACCTCGAATCGGATCCAATATAGCGACTATAGCGAGTGGAGTCACTCTTTCACAACCGCGCGTAACTATAAAAACCTATCAATCATATAGTAAGTATTGTTCCATCTTGTCGGCCATCTAAAGAAGCGTTGATAAATGTGTTGCCTTTGATTAGCGAGTTTGCCTATACAGACAGACATTTTAATATGCCTGTAGAATAACTTCTGCAAAGACAGTATAATGAAAGTATGATGAAAAACCTATTGGTCTGAAGTTTTTCGTTTCCCAATAGTTAATTTTTCCTGATTTGGGATAGAGACAATCCTCATGGTTTTCAGTCCTGTACCACATAGCCAAAAGCTATGTACGAGACGGAAATCCTTGAGTGCCTATATCTCCTATTATTTCCAAACACTGTTGTATGATGGATCAAATCCTGTCAAGACCTGGTCATTTGTAGGACTTAAAGGAGTTGATAGCCCAAGACAGGGCCTAAAGAATACTTAAACAGCGCTTAAGTGGTCTAACACGAACATTAATACTTTTACTGCACAAGAATGTTCTAGGCATTTGAATTCTGCCAGGCTTGAGAAAAACATATCTCTGGAATAAATATAGCAATACATTACGACATACTTGGGAATAAAAAAACCAACGATTGTTGTATCCGCAGTAAGAAAAAGATCGATTGCTAGTATTTTCTTCAGAGTATCAAATCATAATGGAAAAGACAGGTGGCTGCTGGCCTTAAAGATGTTTCACCCCAGGCAGGACATTTTATAATATCACCAGATACTGTTAATTCTGACAAAAATGGTGAGGCTGCTACCAGGGGTTAATTGTAAATAAAGTTTTTAGTGTTATTGAATATAAATATTTTGTGTATTATTTGAATAATTTCTACGTTGGTGTTTCTGAATCTGCAGAGGAAGGAATATTGCATGCAGTTTTCTTGTTGTTGTGAAACAATAAATGTATTAAAAACTTAATAATAAAACTTGGCGTTTTTATTTACTGATAAGTGATCGAAACTAGAAGAAAATTTGGAAATTACGTTAACCTTAAATTGAGGGTTAGGTCATTTTAAGGAATGTAGAACAACGTGAACATAAAAAAACAGTTTTTGTTAATATAGTTCAACGTTGGGATTTGGGACCAACCAAAAAATGGTACTCCCCTATACGTTTCTTCGTTGGTTGACAGAAAAATTTGAAAAAATTCATAGAGTAAGGAAATTTGATAAACTCTAAATAAAAAAATATAGCTAAGTCTCAAAAGATTTTATTTATGTGTGTTTAGGGGATGGGAGAGGGAAAAGGTGAAAAAAGGTTTGTTGACCCACGTGAGTGGAGCATTATTTAAAAGAGCACCGAAATTTAGAAATATGACAATTTTCTTAAGAATTTTGCGATGCACAGTTTTTGAGTTATTTTCGTTATAGTTATCGTCGTTGTTTAACAGAATTTTTTTTCCAATATAAACCAATTGGTGTAATTGAGTCGTTCCTTAACTACCATAAACAGCTATATGGATAACATTTAACCTAAATTAATATTTTTTATATCTTTTCGATCAATTTAGATGAGATTGACATTTACTATTGATATTTACGATGAACCATTTATTTTTTATTTGTCTATGGTCTGGCAATATAAACACTTTACAACACAACTTTATGTCAATTATTTTGATATTGTATTCTTTACATTCACGGAACTCTTGACGAGCGAATTTTATTCGCACTTGTCTGACTTTTTATACTATTTATTGGTCTGGTGACAATTTCAATGTTGTGTTTCTTAAAGATATTTTGTAACTTATATGTTAATCTTCGAACATGGTATTGTTCGGAGTTTATGGTTAACCATTTAACTAACTCGACCAGCGATGAGATAAAAATTTGTTTTTGGACGATCGACAACATCACAATTATTTTAATTCATTTTAGTGTCAATTTTTGTCTTATTTTTTATTTATCTTACGAACACGTTTTACCAAATTTTTAACCATAAGCTCTGATCAGAAGAAAGAATTTTGATAAAACATTTGTTACGGATCTTTCGTTTTTCAAAGCAATTTTTCATTCTGTTCAATTGAATACATTCATTTCACTAGAAATTTATACTTTATACCTTATAATTACTTATACTTTTAACTCTCCGTTTTATCCTTTGTTTATTAATCTTATCATTAAATAAATTTCGTTTCGCTTCGTCTCGATTATTCGTAAAACATATTTTACGACATGTGCACGGTATGGTGCACGCATCATGTGCATGACATGTGTTATCCACAATTTTGTGCACAGAAATTTTGTAACATGCACAATTAATTGTAACATGCACAATGTAAGTTTCTTTGCAGAAAATAGTTAGGTAGTTATTAGTTTTGGTAGTTTTGATGGTATTTATATTTGAAATAAACGATACAGCCAGCTTTTAAAACGCCATGTCTTTTTATTACTATATTTCATAAGATTTAATTTTTATTAAAATATGCAATTGCTGCAACGTATCAAAATTTATCGTCTTTTAAGATTATACTACGCAAATATCCCTTCACAAAAACACAATTTTAAATTTTAATAATCAATCGAAAACTGTGCTTTCGAAAATTACAAAAACGTGGAAAAAATGTGGAATAGAAAAATCACCCTTCATATGAACTGTCGTGCTAAGCACGGAAGTGGTAACTTGTATTTTTGACATTTCGAAATATTAACAATTTTTAATTTTTAATTTTCAATTTTCACAGTCAAACTGATCAAAACTATATTTATAGTCGAAAATACTTTAAAATTTGGTTTGAATCAATGAGATAGAAGGTTATATTATTTGTTAATGTTAATAAAATATTAATTATTGGATAATTTAATAGTAAATTTGATACTTTTAAAGAAGATACGGCATATTTAACGAGTAATTTATTAATGAAAAAATTAATTAAATGGTTTAATTATAAGATGCAAATGTCCATCGACTGTTATTATATCATCTTAGATTCATAACTCATTTTTGACAAAAAATCAAGTTACCACCTTTGTGCTTAGCACGGCAGTGAAATAGTTATAGTTTCCTATAACCGTGAATTTTTTCAATTGTGCTGTTGTGTAATGTTTGGCGGGGTGGGGTACATGAAAAAATTTCACATTTTTAATTTAAATTAAAAACTGTGGTCTATGGCTGACTAAGCGGTTGAAAATTACAAAAAAAATTGGTGCGGCCGGAATAGAAAAAAACCTTTTATATGACACTCGTTAAAGTCATAAATAATTTGTTTTCAAGAGAGGGCCGATTGCTATGGTTTTCGTTCAATCCTTACAACATTTATTATAACCATGAATTGTTTCAATTTCATTGTTTTGTGGTATTCGGCGATAGGGGACCGAAAAACACACGTTTTTGGTAATATGTAACTCTAAAACTAAGCAGTCAATCATTCATTGAATTTTGTTTGAAATATTTCTTAAACCAAACTCGATTCCTCAACAAACATTTTTGTTTTACTATCCGTTATCATGTCCATCAAATGATATCAAAACAAATATTTGCATATATTTTCAGTAGGTGTGGACGTTTGATAAATTTTTCTTAGTCTATACACAACACACTTTGTGATATTATTCCACAGAAACCATAAAATCAGAGTTTACAATTTTATTTTATTCGAGCGCTCTTTCTACTCATCAAAATAGTATTTACAGGTTAAAATTTATTTATTTTTGATATCGTTCTTACTCGCAGTAGTAAAATTTTAATTTTTTTATTTAACTCCTTTGCGGATGATCATATTTTTATTTTTTTCATTCCATGTGCAAATGAAAATAGTACTTTTTCGTCATCATTTTTATTTTTATAACAATACTTTCATAATTGAACAAAATATTTCATTTTTATTTTGAAAATGAAGGAAAGTAGGAATTAAATTAAAAATTAAAATGAGGTGTGGGAGCCTTTGAAACAAAATATTTATTTCGATTCAGGAGCAAGAACGAAATTTTTTTATTTCCAATCTTTCAATGGGGAATTTTTTTAAGGTTACTCTCTCTATCTATCTCGAAGTCAAGGAGTGGTATGCATAGCGTTTTAACTCTTCTTAAAACACATATTTACAAATTTGAGTCAGACAAAATTGTACCAACCTAATAATCAACTATATTACCGGCAATTGTAATAAGACAATTTCAAAATAGGGCAAAAGTTTGAACCAGTATCTTTTTATTCTTTATTCAATCGAAATATAAAATTATTGCTTATATTATTTATAAATTACTTTTGGTTGGGTTAACGAACCTTTTATTAATGGAACGAAAACAATTCTAATATTATTAAATTGTTGATTGATTAAATAAAAGTAGTAAACAACGCAATTTTGGTTTAGTTCGTGCATTGTTTTCTAAAAAATTTTCCTTTAATCCTTTTATTTTTATTTCTTTTATCCTATCATAAAATATTGGCCAACGTGATATTTTGTTTTATGATGAGATTTATTGTTTAGTGATCCATTCTTTAAAAAATTAATAAAAACCAAATTAAAAAAATATGCATCTATCAACGCGTATGTTGTGGTGGGATCTTTAGCTTAAAAAATATCTTAGAAGCATAGGCGAAGCGTCTTTGGATGCTGGGGAGCACTGCTTTCCTTTGAAACAGGCCGGCCTTTTTCAAATTAATGATTGTTTTTTAATAAAGATTTTATCAACCATCATTCAATAAATTTTAATAAATTTTCA
>OY856187.1:182470771-182658730 GCA_963693315.1 Diogma glabrata
TCAACACTTTAGTAATTATTTAAAATAAATCTCGATATTTTCTGTTAAATTAAGAAATATTTCCATACAAATATATATTATTTTCATTATTTAATTTCCAAGTTCCTTATATTTATAAAAAAACTTCAACGTAATCAAAATATTTATTTATTTCGTCCAAATAATACACAAGAAACTGTTCAACTTGCAGCGTACTGAATTATATAATTTGTATGCAAAAAAAGAACAAACACAAACAGGCAAATGAAAAACCGAAAAATATCAAACAAAAACCACAGCAGTAGATGCTGTGTTGCTTATAGCTTAAACTATCATAGGAGCACTATGCTAAATTGGTTTTGCTTTAGGTTATATGTACTGGTTTAATTGTTTCAGCTAAGTTTTAGTACTTTACATAAGAGCATTGATTTTTAATAAGAACTTAGATTTTTTGTTTTAATTATAAATGTCTGAATAAGTAATTATTCTGCATTACTAATTAAAAATTATTGCAGAACAGTTTCCAACAGTTCTTTTAAAAAATACAAACATATTTTTCAATAAGAAAATAGAATTCCTTATCACTGAATTCTAAATTGTGTAAACTCAAAAATCATAACTACTAAATTGATTTAAACAATTTTTTCTACACCCGTACTATAAAAATACACTTATATGACAAAAATCCGTTTTATAATGATATTCATTTCGATACAGATTTTATTACGATACAGATTTTTAATCAATAGAAAGAATCCCATGGTTTTTCAATCAAACATGCTATGCATTTGACGTTTGTTGAAATTTTCGTATGGGAAAAAAAATTGAACTTTGAAATTTGAAAATTGAAATTTTCGTTGTAATTTTCGTTCTTCGTTATTTACCGGGTGTAGAAAAAATAGCGTATGCCACTTTCATGTAATGGTTATTAATACACTCGCATATACCATACGAAACTCGCCTACGGCTCGTTTCGTATCCCGGCTAATACTCGTGTATTAATAACCGTCATTACATGATCGTAGCATAATATACTATTTTTTTAATTATGACGATAATTTGTTAATCAAATTATGATAGCCGATGCAACCGAAAGACTCATTCGTTTGCCATACTAATTAGAACTGGAAGTTGTATCTGCAAGTTGCTGATATGTTGCAGACACAAGCTGCAGATAAAAGTTGCAGATACAAGTTGCCGATACAAGTTACAGACACAAGGTAGAAGATGTATTGTTATGACACATATGGTAATGCCCTCTACACTACACGTTTTAGTAAAAAAATAAAAATAACTGTTTGTTAATATTGGCTTAATATTAAAGGCAGACCACTATACCACTTCATCCCATTTCGGAAAGAAGCAAATTTACATATGTGAACCTGTATCGTGGATCTAAATTTTATCAAAAGTTGTTGCGCAGCTTGCACCCATTTATTTTTTAACACTTAGTTAAAATAAGAGTAGTTTAAAACGTAAAACAATTTATGGATATGTAGATTTTAAAAATGTTCAAACCGATTGCATTACCTCAATACATTCATTATATGTGATTTGGGGGTAAAAATTGAAAGTTTTGTTTTGCAGAGACCGAAACAGACCCTCACTTGGGCGAGCTTATTTTTTATACCTTATATACGGATATATCCTTTCTGTAAAGAATACCATTGTGGATTATTGACTTTTTGCAAAAGGTTCTTAGGACTTGAGTAAAGAACATAGTAGTTCAGGTTCCAGACTTTAGTATAAAGTCTTCTCAAACAATAAAGAAACGTATACACTTAAACGTGTCTTAATATATGATCCTCTGACATGTGTATATACATACATGAATCAAATTCAGTATAAAACTGATTTAATAAACCAAAACACAAACAATATAATTTAACATAAAAACAACATTTCTATAGAATTTCTAAACTTCTCTATAATAAAAAGAGTTAAAGGAAAACCCAGTTTTGCTTTTATTTATTTTTCGTTTATCCTAAAAATTACATCAACTGTAAAACAATAAAGCTTTTTGCTATATTTTCTTTTAATAATAAAACAAATATTGTTTTTTCTGTTCGTTCTATTCTTTTTATATCGTTTTTCCAAACAGAACATATATATAAAAAGCTTTACTTTAATATCTCTTTAAAAAGCTTTATGTCTTTGAACTATGAAGAATATATAGAGATAATTATTTTTTCTACTTTAAGCTACGAAAATGTTATTTTAATATAGAGTAAAATCTATGTGAAAGTGAAACTTTTTCTAACTAGTGACTGAAATTTTTTCCTCAGTAGTGAGTGAAAATAAATAAGTTTCGGTGGTCGCCTACAGGTGGTGGTAAAAACCAAATATTTAAACATGATAATTTTTATTGTATGCCAGTTTTCGCCTACAGATGGAAGACAAAAGTAAATATGTCAAAAATATAAATTTAGTTTCACACATTATTAAAGATTCCCACTGTCAAAATCAGCTATGTCGTCTTGTAAGTTTTTGGTAGGAGAATTTGTAAATATTATCATTTATATTTACAATCGTAGAAAAAATAGCGTTTTCAAACCGTGCAGTCACGCAAAAAGAGACGTTTTCATCACTTGTTGAAAAATCTAGTATATCTTTTTGTTTTTTTGTCATGCAAAACTGGAATTTTGATCTCACAAAATGCAGATAATGCATTCAATAGAAACTTGGTCTTATTATTTTTAATCCTTGCAATGTAAAAAAAAATATAATGAAATTGATGAAAATGTTTGGTAAAATGAACCAAGAAAATGCTTACAACTCTGCAAAATCAAATTGCTTTTCTTTAAACTTATAAAAAGAAACTTGGCAATTTCTTTGATTTAATTTCATGTTGGCTTGGTTAATAGAATCTTCTTTTATTTAAAATTGGTTTATTGAAAATAGTTAGATATGTTCAGATATAGAGTAACTTGAAATTTTAGAAGTTTAACACATAGAAGTGAATATAACAATATACACACTATGAAAGGTTTAATCTAGGGTTAACTCATTTTGTTAAAGGGTTGTACTATATTTTGATACACTATAATTTGTAAAGTAAAAAGAAATCACAAATCTCACAAAATGAAAAAATACGCCAAAAACACGTTTTTTAACCTTTGGTTTTTTTAGACCAGTTCCTGGTCCCACCCATTATGAGTTTAGTTGTCAATTTTAGTTTCAATCGAGAATTAGTTGTGCGACAACAGGAAATGGAGTCGATAAAAAAAGTACTGGGTACTTTTGGACGATCTGGAGCTACATTAGCTTATTTTCAGAGTACTTGAATAACTTTATTTTCTCTTATTTTGATTTGTTATATTATGATTTGAATTTATTCAATGAATTGTATGCCGAGTACCAAATTGAATTGTTCAATGGCAATCGTTATCGTATAGGTCCTCTATACTACACGTATTCATTAGAATATTTGCATCATTGCGAATAGGTTTGATTTTCTCTATGTTTGATGTTGTATTGCCTACAATGACATTATTCGTAATGCATTGTTGGCAATACTATGTTAAAAACAGAAAATTAAACATTTAGCAATGATATTTATATACCAAATAAATCCAATTTTCATTTTTCATATCAAGGTGTTTTTGTCTAATGACAACAGTAGAAATTTTGAATATAGAGTTTTTTCCAATACAGAGTTTCAATCCTTGATTTCCTAAAAGAAGCTATTTTTCCAGCACTGTATTGTACGTAATACCTTCTGCCGCACCAAACCAATTTTCTATAATTTTTCCTTTTGTATGATTGTGATTATGCATGTGAGTGTGTGTATGTGTGTGGGTGCGGTTCTCACCAGAACGAAGGGATGCCTTGACGTGGCGGTTGAGCTTTAAAGTAAACCTTTCAACAATGTTTATTTTGATTTTCAGAAAATTTCGATTCGTATTTCGTAGTGAATGCAGTGGCGTAGCGACAAATTTGAATAACGTTCTTACTCATAAGAGTAAAATTTTTGTTTTTTCGATTTTATTCCTTTGGAGCAGATTACATTTTCCTGTTCTTTCATTCGATTTGCAAAAGAAGAAAATTAGTCACTCTACGTCATCCTTTATATTCATTTTTCTAACAATACATGAATAATTGAACGAATCATTCGAAGCATTTTACGTTGGAAAGCATCAAATTTGACGCAAAAATAAATGTTTTGAGTATTTGAAAGAAAATATTTATTTCAATTTAGTAGCAAGAATGATATTTTATTATTTTTACTCCTGTATGCGAGAGTGTTATATTTTTTTTAAGCTACGCATTATGAAAGAACAAAGTAAAGGAGTGGTATAGGTAGCGTTTCAAACTCTGTTTAAAACACACTTTAACTAGGTAGCTCAAAAGTAAAATTATTATTTTCTAATTCTTTTTCTCAATAAAGAACGAACAAAGTAAACAGCATAAAAACTTGATAAATGGTATAGATTTGCAAAAGATAGAACGAGAAGTATACTGTATACCTCTTATACTTACAGAATACAGAAAAGATATTAATTATTTAGCAAAATTAAAATAAATTGTTTCAATTGTTTTGCAGTCTTTAATTGTGTAACAAAAGTTTTAAGCTACTATAAAAGGTAAATTTATACTAATTTTTAAAATTATATTTAAAAAGTTCTCCTGCAAATCAAGACGGATAGAAAACGTTTACGTAAATTCTTATACAATATTGAATTGGACTATCCTTTTATAAAAAAATCAAAATATAACGACGCAAAGGTTTATTGTATTACCAGTCGGAGTGAATTTGCAAACTAACAGTGGACATTATGATATTAAAAGACATCTAGATACAGATAAACATAAAAAAGCGTTGCCATAAGCCACCAGCTCCATTAGCTTAAACAAGTTTTGTTGTTATTTTGTTGCAATTTGCGCTGATAACACGAACACCGATTTTAGTGGTGTCACGTCAAGAGGTGAAAGTTTAAAAACAAGCTAAACTCGAATTTGAACCAGAATGTATTGGGTATTGGATTCGCAGCCCATATTCTAAATAATGCAATAAGAAATGCTGCTGATTTAAATTGCAGGGTTAAAAAAATTTGGATATTTTACTGTCTTTGCTGAAGACGTTGAAGGAGTTCTGCGGCAAAAGTAATGTCGAACATAACCAACTTATTGGATACAGTGAAACTCGCTGGCTGGCGGTAATGCCAGCACTAGAAAGAATTTAGAAAATGTACGAACCTCTGCAAGCACATTTCCTAACGGTGGAATGTCGAATTAAAATAAAAGAATTTTTTGAAGAATTAAATAGTAAACAAATAGTAAAGGAAAGCATTAAATAGTAAATTTATACACAATCTAGTTAGCACGTTTTCACCGTTCCACTTTCTCGCAATAGAAATTCTAATTAGTTAGTATTTGGAAGAATGTTTGCATTTTGTCCCACATTTTAACGATTTGGCTCTGGTCAGTTTAGGGTAGACATAACTCTTTCTCTCTGAGACAAATAAAGGAAAACAAACAAACAAACAAAAAAACGATTCGACATAAGAGGAGTCACGTAGGGATTGCAGTCCCGTGGTGTTTTATGGATCCTGGGACTATGTGACTCATAAATTTTAAATCCCGGGATGTCCGGGAGCTAAAAAATCGTATTGAAAAACCATCCTTTTTTTCTATGCAGCACGATCCACAGTGGGATTTGTTCATACAATGTTTGGCAAAAAATATAAGGAGTGCTCGTAGAATGTTGAAATTTTGCTCTGAGCCTTTGGTTAGCTCAATTAAGAAATATATAAAGTTTCATCAAAATTGGCCACGCCCACTACCCCACCGCCCATAGAACCCATAATTTATTTTTGGCCCAATGTTTTTGAAATTTGGCACAGAGCCTTTTATTGCCTCAATTAAGAATAAAATAAAGTTTCATCAAAATTGGTCACGCCCACTACCCACCGCCCATAGAACCCAAAATTTCATGATTTTATGATTTTATAAGTTTTATGATTTTATAAAAGATTATTAATTATTTAAACTTTTTTCTTTTTAATTGATAGTATGGAGTCTTACCTTTCATTTTATTATAGCGGGAGCACCTAGCACGACCGAGCAACCTTTTTTTCTTCCAAGGAAGTTTGCAATCACGGCATATTATAGAACCAATTTTATTCTATCATATCTTTTAAACCATATCAGCGATCTTTATAATTTTTTTTTAAATACGCAGAAAAGGCTATATTTGAAAATAATCACTATTTAAATTAGAGCAATAAAGTTATCTTACGTACAAACTCTATAGAAGTGCGTAAACAGTTTTCAATATTTTGGACCAAAATTTACATGTGACTTTACTTCATTATTTCAAAGACAAATAAACGTTTTTTTGGGATACAATTTATGGATTCTTCATACTGAATCAATTTTCTACAAAACTGCATCATTACATTTTTAAATTTTATGTGTCGAAAAAATTACTTATTGCACAAAAAATCCCACTGTGCGATCTGCTGTCGTTTACAAATTCACTCTCTGAACAGTTACAAAGCAAAGATATAATAATTTCTAGCACAAGCGCTTTAATTAAAACAACTTTTTTGATGCTTAAACGAATGAAGGGATTTTGCAGAACTTTGCGGCATTCTCTTCGATGAAACAACACCAGCAGACTAGCAGAGTAACCAATGTAGCTCAAAAGCATTTTATTTTTATTTCTAAGTCGATGCATTTAAATGCTTTTAAATATATGTGTGTATAAAAATGTGTATGTTATGTTTTACGAAAAAAATCTTTTTATGTCCTTTAAATTCTCGCCCCCCCCCCCCCCCCCCCCCCCCCAAGATTTTGGTGAAATGACGCCACTGGCGATACTCTAAGAATTAAACATGCTATATCCACTGCCTATCACTATGAAACGTTGGGAAAAATAGAGAGAAATCACAGGGAACAAAATGTAATCTTAAGAAATTATATGAATTTAGAAACCAATGATTGGGATGATTAGTATTAAACGAAAATGCATATATGGGCATGCATTTTCGTATAATACTACTCCAAATTTAACCCATCTCTACAGTCTACACACCGTTTGAATTAATATTTTGTAATAGAGCTAATTCAATAGAAGAAATGTTTAATGATAAAGTTGACCCTCTTTATAACCCTGATGATTATGTAAAACATTTAAAATTCAAATTACAAGTAGCCTTAAAAAGAGCCAAAACATTAATAGAACAAGAAAAGATAAAAACAAAAAATTTATTACGATCAAAACATAAACCCATTACAAATATCAATTACAGATAAAGTATTTTTAACAAACGAAAATAGACATAAGCTAGAATCCTTTTATACGGGACCATATATTGTAAAAATGATCCTACCAGAACACAATACATTGATTGAGGATCCCATAACAAAAAAAAGAAAAAATCGTTCTTAAGAATCGATTAAATAAAAATTAAGAATTAATAAAATTTAATTAAATATAAAGAGTTAGTTAATTATTATTAAAAATAGAATTTCAGTGCTTGGTTTTTTCAGAATTTGACAATTTTTTTAAATGTATACTTTATGCATTATTATTTTATTTAAGAATTTAAATAGCACTATTAATTAAACTAAGCCTTCGCTATTCAAAAAAAAAGGAAGGCAAGAGTACTTAGTGTCGAAGTACAATCAAATCATACAAACAAATCATAAACATAAAAAAAAATTGTTTTGAATTTGTAATTTTGTGATTGTTGTTATTTTTAATAAGTGTAATACATTTCAAATATAATATTAACGATAATTGCATATACAATAAAATTTTCATATTAACGATTAACATGAATGATGTAAACATCATTCACTAAAAGAAGGGAGGTGTAGTGAGTCTTTATGAGCTCACTATATTTCATTATTAAAAAAAAGTAAAAGGTATATTTCTTTAATAATAGAATGCAACGGTAAGCAAAATATGCTTGGCGTGTGCAAGCGAGCACCGGAAAGCAAATAATATATACGCAAATAATATATAATATATACATTTGAAATAAAAATATGTATTATTAAAATAAATACAGTATTTTATAAGACGAGCAAGCGTACACACTTGTTAATAAATATGATTCATTAAATATAATAATAAACGCTAATAAACTCAATCAAAGTGTTTTAATTATTTGTTAATAAAAGATTTCATTAATTCGCATCAATCTTCAATAGTAACTGCAGACGTAATCTTCCTCTTTCAGCCATCGATATGTTACATCGATACCATAACTATTCCGTCTAAAATTATATGCAAAATAAATTTTTTAGTAAAGTTTAATGAAAGCAAACACAAAAAACAAACTGGCACTTTGCATAATTCATTTCAGTAAAAATTCATTTTAGAAGAGGAAAAAACAATTATTTTTACTGCAACCGGTTTCATTTGCAATTTTTATTTGAAAAAAGAAAATAATAAAATTATTACACAAAATTATTACACATACAAAAAATGCAAAAGGTAATAAATATTTAGTATAGGCATTGAGTATAATAGCATTGATTAAGTATTATAAGATAATATTACTATGAATTACAACAACAAAAATTATTTGCCGTTGCTTCTAACATAATTTTTTGTATATTTGTTTACAAACTCCAACTTTTCATTCAATTTAATAAGCAACACTTAAAAATTTTAAAAAATAAAACAATAAATTTCAAACTTTTTAAATGACTGTTTATTTTATTTTACACTACTAGTTTCAATATTCAAAATATTATCGACAGGTGTGATTTTGCAACTAAAAATTAATTCATAGCAATAATTGTATTTATACCTAAAACTATTGACAAAATAATAAAGGATTAAAAAAACACAAACAAAAAAGGAGAAATGGAAATGAAAAAGGAACAACATTCTAATTAGTAGGCGTTAACTATTTAATGCTAGGAAGATTTTTCTAAAAACTATTAACTATTCTACTATTAATTATTACTGTGACAGATGTTAAATAAAGGTGAGGTAATTATCGCATCATCCGTATTCATTAGGTCTTCTGTTTTTGAAATATAAAGCGATTCGAAGGCATTTAACTTCCATCTTTGAATAACTGGTTTTATTATTTTTGAGTTGGCTTCATCTTTTTTGTGATTTAATTGTACCATATGTTCTGCAACGCTTGATTTGTTTACATACGAAGATGATGTAGTTTTTTTGTGTTCCTTGAACCTGGTATCGAATTCTCTTGATGTTTGTCCTATGTATGTTTCTGGGCAATCTAAGCATTTTATCTGGTAGATTCCCGATTTTTTATTTTTTCCCTCTGTATCTTTGAAGTTATTTAGGTGTTTTTTGATTTGTGTTGAAGGTCTGGTTACCAAATCTATATTGTGTTTTCTGAAAATATTTTTTAGTTTGTTGGTGATCTTGGGGTAAAATGGAAGACTGACTCTGGTTTTTTGTTGACTTGAAATTGGGGCTAGAGTGGTGTGTTGTTGTTTAAACTGCTTGGTTTCATGTTTGTGGATGATTTTCTTGGTTTTTTCTACAGAATATCCATTTGCTAATGCCATATCTAAAATAATTAGTTTTTCTTTGTTGGATTCTTCCTTGTCCATTGGTATATTAAATAGCCGATGAGCCATGGAATGAAAAGCTGCTTGTTTATGTACTGAATGATGAAAGGAATCGTTGGTTATGAATCTTTTATTGTTAGTTGGTTTTCTATATATGCCAAATGAAAGTTTGTTTGAGCTGTTTTTAATGATTTTGATATCTAAGAAATTTAAAGTGTTGTTTTCTTCTGTTTCCATAGTGAATTTAATAGTCGGATGTTGATTGTTGATTGTGGAAAATATATTTTGAAGGTCTGATTTTTGACAATCGCAAGAATGTCATCAACATACCGATACCATATTCTTGGAAATAACTCGTATCTTTCCTTTAGGTTTTCTTCTAGCTTATTCATAAAGATGTTGCTAATATATGGAGCGAGTTTACTGCCCATTGATGTACCCGAAACTTGTTTGTGGTATTTATTTCTAAATTTAACAAAACTTTGATCCATACATGTTTGAGTTATTTTTAAATGTGCTTCAATTTTTGGTTTTGGTAAAACTTCTAACATATTACAAAAAAAGAGTATCACTAGTTTAAAAACTTATGGTTTAAACTTTATGGTGGAACAGGCTGAACAATTGTAAAACTATGATGCGAAAACGAAGTAAAACATTTTATTTTTTTATGCTCAAAATTTACCAACACTTTGATAAAATACCATATAAAAATCATAAACTTCATTTACAATATTTTCTCTTTTTTTTCACAAGAAAATTAAAAACCCTATCTCTCTCACTAAGGAACACATTTCCAACAACGAAAACAAATACAAACGACTTTTAACCAATATATTGAAATTTATTAATTTACGGAAATGAAATTCCATATTAAATTAGGTAAATAATGAGGAGAGGGTAGCGACTATAGGTAATTAATTTTAATATTTTAAAGCGATCAGTTTTGTGTTTTGTTTTGATAATGATTATTTGTTTATTATTATTTGAACTATAATTGGGGAATCAGTTACATAATTGTATGTACAATCATCTTCCATTTATCTCGTTTCAGCGCTATTTGACTTTAGTTTTCCTGTAGTGAACGTCTTGATAGTTACGTCGTCAAGCCAGAGTTGCCCATGTTTCTCTCTCCTCCGAACACCAACTGGTTAATGGGTTGTTCTTTCTAATGTGGCTTTTGGGTTGTTCTTTCTAATGTGGTTAAACGCGATTAAATTTAATGAATCTGATTACATCGCAGCCTCCAATGTTTTTTGATTAATTTCACGTTTCATTCAGATTCTATACTGACTTTGGGTGGATGGTTGGGTGGGTGAGTTTTCTACATAGGATCTTGATGAAACTTTGGCAAATGATACAGGTGCACTTGAAAATGGAAGATCTGGATTCATTTCAAATTTGAACATAATGGCGGGGGGTCTCCCCAACACCTCTAAGTTTAAATATTGAATAACTTCTGATCCCGGACTATGATCTTATTGAAACTTAGTATATACGGTTTTTGTATAGTTTTCAATATTTCTGCATACCAACTTCTGGTTTGTCACTTCCGGTTAAAAAGTTTTTTTTTCAGGTGTTTATCCTTACTGTAGCCTACAATTACCGATCGATTTTCATGAAACGTTGGTAAAAGCTTTCAAATAACATGAGAAAGAATTTGTCAGCTTTTGGAGTACATTGGATAAAGGCTTTGGGGGTCCACCATACAACAGGTGGTTTTTCCCACAATGTTTTTATGTTCGTTGGGAGCATAAAACATTCATTCGTGAATGAATTTTGATGACACTTTGGAAAAAGATGCAAACATGTATGACAAGGAACTGATTAGTTTTTGAGCGATAGTGAACAAGATGGTGGGGAGTCCCCGGAGCACCTGTTTTTTTGAAAGCTATAACATCAGTACCTGATAATCGAATTGGATGAAACTTCCAAAGTGTCATCAAAATTCGTTAACGAACGAATGCTGTGTGCTCCCAACAAACATTGAACAAATGATGACACAGTAAACAGGTGTTCGGGAGGCCCCGTACCACTTATCCCAATATTGTCCAAAAACTAATCAGTTCTTTGTCATTTAGGTCTCCATCTTTTTCCAAAGTATCATTAGAATTGATTAATGAATGAAGTCTGTATGCTCCCAACAAACTTAAAAAACAAAGTGTGAAAAGTCAGCAGTTGTATGATAGACCCCCGTGTGAAAAGTCAGCATTTGTATGGTAGACCCCCCTCCACTTTCATCAATGTGTCCCAAAAGATGATAATTATCTTCTCACACTTATTGGAACCCTTTTCATAAGTTTCATCATAATCACTTCATTATTGTAGGCTGTAGTGTACATAAAGACACTGAAAAAACTTCAAAAAAGTACAAAACATTTTTTTTAACGGAAGTGAAAAACCGGAAGTTGGTATGCAGAACTATTGTGTACCGTACTATATACTCTTGTACCAAGTTTAATCCAATTCAATTAACAGGTACAGATGTTATAGAGGTTTCAAAAAACAGGTGCTCCAGGTACTCCACACCATTTTGTTCACTATCGCTCAAAAACTAATCAATTCCTTATCATACATGTTTGCAT
Organism: Diogma glabrata; assembly: GCA_963693315.1. Classification (NCBI taxonomy): domain Eukaryota; kingdom Metazoa; phylum Arthropoda; class Insecta; order Diptera; family Cylindrotomidae; genus Diogma; species Diogma glabrata. The sequence continues at coordinate 182,482,837 of OY856187.1, forward strand.
CTTTATCCAAAGTGTCGTCAAAATTCATTCACGAATGAATGTTTTATGCTCGCAACAAACAAAAACATTGTGGAAAAACCACCTGTTGTATGGTGGACCCCCCAACCCTTAATCCAATGTACTCCAAAAGCTGACAAAATCTTTCTCATGTTATTTGAAAGCTTTTACCAACGTTTCATGAAAATCGGTCGGTAATTGTAGGCTACAGTAGGGATAAACACCTGAAAAAAGAAACATTTTAACCGGAAGTGACAAACCGGAAGTTGGTATGCAGAAATATTGGAAACTGTACAAAAACCTTATATACTAATAGCGTTTTCGTTTCTCGATTTAAGTTTTGACCTCAGAGCGGGCAAAACTTTTTCAGTTTTGCATTTTTTTCTTGTAGTGTTGCATTTATTTTTTCAGTTTTGCTCTTAAATTACTTGAGAATCGAACAGAAAAAAGTCACATTTTTTAGATCTGTCACACTTGGTTAACAAAATAAAGAAATTCAATTTTTTAATATATATTATTATTTTTACACTATTTAATTATTTTTATTTAAGAAAAATACATCTTTAAAAATATGTTTTTTCTTATTTTTTATAATATATTTATGTATTATGCAAGGCATCATTCTTGCACCGTCTCTTGAGAAAAGAGTCTTAAACTTTATGGTGGAACAGGCTGAACAATTGTAAAACTATGATGCGAAAACGAAGTAAAACATTTTATTTTTTTATGCTCAAAATTTACCAACACTTTGATAAAATACCATATAAAAATCATAAACTTCATTTACAATATTTTCTCTTTTTTTTCACAAGAAAATTAAAAACCCTATCTCTCTCACTAAGGAACACATTTCCAACAACGAAAACAAATACAAACGACTTTTAACCAATATATTGAAATTTATTAATTTACGGAAATGAAATTCCATATTAAATTAGGTAAATAATGAGGAGAGGGTAGCGACTATAGGTAATTAATTTTAATATTTTAAAGCGATCAGTTTTGTGTTTTGTTTTGATAATGATTATTTGTTTATTATTATTTGATATTGGAAACTGTACAAAAACCTTATATACTAATAGCGTTTTCGTTTCTCGATTTAAGTTTTGACCTCAGAGCGGGCAAAACTTTTTTAGTTTTGCATTTTTTTCTTGTAGTGTTGCATTTATTTTTTCAGTTTTGCTCTTAAATGACTTGAGAATCGAACAGAAAAAAGTCACATTTTTTAGATCTGTCACACTTGGTTAACAAAATAAAGAAATTCAATTTTTTAATATACATATATTATTATTTTTACACTATTTAATTATTTTTATTTAAGAAAAATACATCTTTAAAAATATGTTTTTTCTTATTTTTTATAATATATTTATGTATTAAACAAGGCATCATTCTTGCACCGTCTCTTGAGAAAAAGTCAAAAAATGCAATATAGTTGATTTCAAAAAGTTTGAAACTTGCATCCAAATCGAGAAAAGAAAACGCAAATTTTTTCCGGTCAACATTTTTTTGAGAATCGAACAGAAAAAATGTGACCTGAAAAAAAAGTGCAAAATAAAGTCACATTTTTTTGTAGAATCGAAAACGCTATAAGTTTCAATAAGATCATAGTCCGGAATCAGAAGTTATTCAAGATTTAAACTTAGAGGTGTTCAGGAGACCCCCCGCCATTTTGTCCAAATTTGAAATGAATCCAGATATTCCATTTTCAAGTGAACCTGTATCATTTGCCAAAGTTTCATCAAGATCCTACACAGATATACACCAACATTTTTTTTGGCTATTTAGATAGAGGATGGTCCAAAACAAAAGAAAATATAAAATTTGGGGTATGTAAGATTTTTTTTTTCACGATAGATTGAATTACTTCACACAATTTAAAATTGTGGTGAAGTAAAAAACAACGGTCGTACCTAATTTAATGGAAAATCAACCCCCGAATCAGATTCAAAAACAATTTATTTATTTAATTTCATAATACATTAGCTTCTTACTTTAGAATATTATTTCAATTAATCCATTGTATTTTTTGGTAAAAGATATATTAGAGTTTGGAATATTAATGTCCCAAAAACTTTCTGTTATTAATTTGGTCAAACCTTCCCACACTATTTCAACTTTATATGTTTGATTTTTTACCAATTCATATGGCTTTCCAAAAGCTATTATAAAATGGGATCCAATATATTTTTTAACTCTTTTTACTTGTTTTAACACGGCATTGTTTTTATCTAGCAGATTAAGTGTCAAAATATTATTGTCACCGTGTAAACTGTTTACCCAGAAACCTTTCACGAAGCAGTTTTTATACACCGTGAATATGCATTCATTCACTGGATTTATTTCTTTTTGTACGCTTTTATAAACTTGGCGTGGTTGAGTATTGAAATTCAAAATTTCTACTTTAAATTTATTAATATGTTTTATAATCCTCAGTTGCTCATCGTCGGGTATTATATTTGGTGCAATTTCCATGCATTGTAAAAATTCTTCTTGATTCATAGTGGGAAATCGTATCATACATAAAAGTTCGCTCGAAATTTCGTTGCGCTTATGTTCTTGTAATTTGTTCGTATCACAATATCTTTCTAGCCATTTAATCAAAAAATTAAACATATCTGTTTCCTTCGTTTTTAAAGCCTTACAATCGTATTCCAAAAGCTGTTTTAATGCATTAAAGTTGATCCCAAGAGACTTTTCGGAGTTCAAATATGCCGATATATTCCAAGACAGTTTATATTTTATACAGTTTAACAATAATTTATAATCATTTTCAATACAGAACTCAAACCACTCCATATAGAAATCCAATGACCAATTATTAATGAAAAATTGAACAACTTCATTTTCTAATTTATAAAATTCATATTTAACACTTAACTTCAACAATGGTATACAATTAGCCTTTGTAATCGTACAGCTATCGCAATATATGTAGTTCATGAACTCTAAAAATACTTCATAGGTTTCATCAGGCAAAGGTATTAGCTTCAACCCAAAATTCCCTTCAAACTGCTTTCTGAACACAGGACTGCGTTTTGATAACTCATAACTATGGCCATATACTAACCGATCTTGTATTTTAAAATGAATATCTGCCATTATTTCATTATTTAATAGTTTTTCAGTTATTTCTCTCATAGATAGGTTTTGATCGTCAAATAATTCCATTGTTTATACACAATATTATATAATTTACAGAATACAAATATTGAAAAATTATTTAACCAAACAATAACGTAATAAAATGATTTAACAAACAATGTGACAAAACTTTTGACAACTATAACAAACTACTTGACGATCGAAAATAATAATAAATAAGAAAAAGAGAATAACAAACGAGAGTCGGCAAGAAAGTCAATAAATAGAACAGTTAAATAATTTTGCCAATAGATGGAACAGTTATAGCATGTGGCGAACATTTGTATTATTTTATTTTCAAAATTTTAAACACAATGTGCGATGTTTTTCGTTAAAAATAATAAATGTAATAGTTAGGGCGATGATACATGTAAAAGAAATATCTTTCAGACATAAAAAATTTCGCATTTAATTGGTTGAGGGGCGGTAACATTTTTTAAATTTCAAAAAAATATTTTTGACTGAAAGACAGAAAAAATATCTGTAAGATATAAAAACATAACCTAAAAAGATATTTTTTGCTTGACAGTTAAAACTGATTAACTGAAAAATTGATTTTAAAAGTAAGTTTCACCAATAATCAATTACAATTAACTTAATTTGATGATTTAGCTACAATTAAAATAATTTGTTTACTTATTCATGTAGATTTAGATAATCGCAACAAAAAAATAAAAATTTGGTCCAAAGTGAAAATGCCTAAATCTGTATGAATAAGTAAACAAATTATTTTAATTGTAATTAAATAATTAAATTAAGTTAATTGTAATTGATTATTGGTAAAACTTAATTTTAAAATCAGTTTTTCAGTTAATCAGTTTTAACTGTCAAGCAAAAAATATCTTTTTAGGTTATGTTTTTATATCTTACAGATATTTTTTCTGTCTTTCAGTCAAAAATATTTTTTTGAAATTTAAAAAATGTTACCGCCCCTCAACCAATTAAATGCGAAATTTTTTATGTCTGAAAGATATTTCTTTTACATGTATCATCGCCCTTATTTGTTTAACTAGGCAGCAAAGTAGTAGATTGACTGCCGCGGCTGATAGTTCATAGCCGAGCGAGCGAGGCTAGGAATTCAGCCAAGGCAGTCAATCTACCTTGCTGCCGAGTTGAACCTATAATTTTTTCTCCGATTAATTACAATGATATGTAATTTAATAATTATTACTTTAAAAATAAAGCAAAATTTTAAAAATGAAAAAAAAATCGATTAAAAAATTTTTTTTTTTAATCGCAATATCTGTTAATTTCCATGAAGTCTAATTATTTTGCTGCCTAGGCAGCAAAGTACTTGCTTTGCTGCCTAGGCAGGAAAACTGCCACTTTGCTGACTGAAATAAGTCTGCAAAATTTATATTTGCTGTCTATCGGAGAAAAAAGTCTTTTTTTAGTTGTTGTGTTTTCTTGATTACAAAAAGTTTTATATTCACTAATTACAATAGCTATTTATTTACATATCGAGGGCTGAAAGTTGAAGATTACGCCTGTGGTTCATATTGAAGCGCGACGCGAAGCGAGGGCTTTAATTGAACCAAGGCGTAATCTTCCTTTCGGCCTGAGTATATGTACAACGTTTTACGCACAATTGCACAACTTAATTGTAGAATAAATCAACTTTTGAATTTTTTAAACTCGCTAGACGTTTTGAAAATTATACTAAACATGCCATGATTTTCTCTAAAATTTCATACAATAATTTATTTTTTATTCCCCTTTATATTAAAGTGTTACTTTGTTACTGTGATTTGCGATCTTAACGTGTCACTTTTTAACCATATATTTTGTTGTCATAGCTACGTCCAAAAAAGTAAAAAACGTTTGTATTTGTTTAAATTCTATAAAAAATAGAAATTATTATAAAAGCAACCCTTAAATTCAAAATTTCATAGTCCAATTAAAATAGTTGTTATAATTTGTTGTCATAGTTATACAATAATTTGGAAAAGATAACAAATATTTTGTCAAAGGTAACTTGTTCCACATATTTTTATTTCAAAATTTTTGCAAATTTTAATTTTAATTTAGAATAATAGTACATTATTTAATTAGGAGCTAAAGCGATACTTTTTGTGTTGAGTCTATAGTTTGACGGCCGACCGCAGGGAGGCCGACAATTATAGACGAAACACAAAAAGTCACTTTAGCTCCGAATTAAATACACTATTTTTTCGGCAAACGTTTAAATTTTTTATAAATATGAAATTAATAAATCAAACTTTTTATAAATATGAATTTGTATCGTCATAATTACTTCCAAAAAAGAGAAAAAAACATTTAAATTTGAATGAATAAAATTTTTTTATCAAAGCAGCCTTTTCAAAATTTCATAATATGAGAATCAACTTATTTTTTGTTGCCATGGTTATACAATATGTTTGGAAAAATAACAAACTAACAAATAACAAATACTACTTTACAGCCTCCGTAATATAAAATAAAAATGGCGTTACTTTTGCTGTCGCTAGACGTTACTTTTGCTGTCAGGCTAAAAAGTAAGACTTTAGCTAACTCCCTAGCGGCAGTAAAGTTAAACTTTACAGCCGTTTGCCGAAAAACACTTTTCTTTTAAAATATTTTGCTTGCGGCGAATAAAAAATAGTATATGGCACGGCTATGCTATTTTAGACTTAATGTGGGTGCAAATCTCGGCTAGCGCCTCGATTTGCAAACTCCACATACGTCCAAAATTTTTAGTTTTACGTCCTAGCATCATAATGTACTATTTCTTTGGTATTTTTTGTATTAAATTTCTAGATATTACGATGTGTGAATTCATAGGATGAGAGAATATTTCGTCAACATCTAAGTCAACATTCTAATCAACATCCTAAGTCACGAATGTAAAGTCATTATTGATTGTTGTCAATCAATGCGAAACTTAATATCTGACGTAAAGTCAATATGTTGTTATATTTTTGGTTAGGAAATAAAGACAACATTAGGGGAATTTTTAATTTCGGATTGGTTTTTGTGAACAATTAAGCTTAAGTACATATTGGAAATCACTTGAATTTTGCAATTTGAAATAACTTTTCATTTTCTCTAAAATTCCTTTAGAAAAAATTTTGTTGTGTTTCGCGTCAGGATTATTAGAAATTATCTGAACATCAAAATTAAAATATGTTTCGCCATCGCCACTTTGGCTAAGTTGTGTAAGACACACGGGATTTGAACAATGTGTCTCTGATAAATGTAGTTCGAATCTTGACACGAAACACAACAAAATTTTTTCTAAAGGAATTTTAGAGAAAATGAAAAGTTATTTCGAATTGAAAAATTCAAGTGATTTCCAATATGTACTTAAGCTTAATTGTTCACAAAAACCAATCTGAAATTAAAAATTCTCCTAATGTTGTCTATATTTCCTAACCAAAAATATAACAACATATTGACTTTACGTCAGATATTAAGTTTCGCATTGATTGGCAACAATCAATAATGACTTTACACTCGTGACTTAGGATGATGATTAGAATGTTGACTTAGATGTTGACGAAATATTCTCTCATCCTATGAATTCACACATCGTAATATCTAGAAATTTAATACAAAAAATACCAAAGAAATACAATTTTCAATATGTAATCATAAATGAAAAATTCAACTTAAGTAAATATGAAAAATGATGAAGTTTTAATTTAGAAATTATCTGAACATCAAAATTAAAATATGTTTCGTCATCGCCGCTTTGGCTAAGTTGTGTAAGACACACGGGATTTGAACAATGTGTCTCTGATGAATGTAGTTCGAATCCTGACACGAAACACAACAAAATTTTTTCTAAAGGAATTTTAGAGAAAATGAAAAGTTATTTCGAATTGCAAAATTCAAGTGATTTCCAACATGTACTTAAGCTTAATTGTTCACAAAAACCAATCCGAAATAATATACTATGTTTGTACTAATTTTATGATGATTTTCCGGGCGATTATTTAGGATGTAAAATGTGTTTTACGATTTATTTGTGCGTAATCTAATTTATAATATGTAATCTACTAATTATAAACAATTTTTATTCACTAATAAAAATGTTTTTGTTTTAAGAAAAGTTAATCTACATTTTCTTTTTTAACTGCTATAATGTTCTAAACTTATATAGAATTTTTTTTAAATACTTTGTTCAAATAATTTATTTAAATTATAGTGTTTTTAATAAAAATTAAAAACAATTTGAGAAATAGTTTGTCCATATATATTTAATTCATATGTTGATAATGGAAAAATGGATAAAACATTTGTGAAGTCGATTACAGAAAAACATTCATATATAATATCACGAGTCGTAATAGTCGATTATTTTTCATAATCATTATTACGAATGTCATTTGAGGTCCCGAGTGCGCGTAGCGCACGAGGGAAATTTTTAACCTCAAATGGCATGAGTGGTAATGTTGAAAAATAATCGACTAATAATTTGGTGACGAGTTGTATTTAGCAGACAATTTAACGAACAGAAATAGTAACATTATTTCTTACAACATAATCATACATAATAAAATATTATTTCATCTTAGTAGGCGCATAAATGTTATCGTCGCAAAAACAACCAAAAGGCTGTAAAAAAGCCGCGCCATGTTTTTCTTTAGCTTGAAACTATCATTTTAACTATAACAAATAAATTCTTGTATCTTATTCTTTACAAAAACTTCTCAAAAAAGCACTAGTTATAAAATTTCTTAATGGCATTTTGTTTTCTAAACATCTAGCTATATTATATAATTTAAGTAATACTCTAGAACTACATATCATAATTCTAAAATATATAATAAATATGCACATTTATTAAAATTTATTTAAGCAGAGGAAATATAATTTATTTTTTTTTTCTATAAAAAACCGCTCACTTTCACTTACATATTTCTTGAACAAAAACCTTGGTGCGACCTTGTGCAATATTTTAAAAAATAAAAGTATCGTTTTTATGTAAACAGGTCTCAACTCATGACATGAACAACTCATGAAAAAGTAAAAGAAATATTCGAAAATAAGTCTAAAGCAATGCATTCGAAAATTAATAAAATTATTACATACAACGGAAACACACACATAAAAACTATGACTAATAATTTTAAAAAATTAACATAACAATTTTATAAAAGTTCTTGAGGATAGCATAAAAGCTTAAATCGATTGTTATTTACTCTAAATAAATAATAAACAAAACAACATTGTGCGAAAAAAGATGTGAAATTAAGTGTTTCGCAATTAAACAATTTTTTTAAAAAATTCTTGATTATGTTCAGCCAAGTACCATTGTTGTCTTCCATAAACTTTATAGTCTATGATTGACTGAAAGTTTTAAAAAATTTCAGTTTTTACGGTTATATATCACCTCAATCTCGAAATCGGCACATATTTGTCATTTTCGCCTTATCTTACCACATAAATATACGTAAATACATATATTTTCATTTTCAGTGAGAAAGTCGTTGTGAATAATGGATAATAAACAATCAAGTCCTCACCATAAGGGTTTTGTTCTATTTTTTCAAAGTACGGAACCCTTAAAATAATAATAAAATTTTCTCAAATTCTTTTCTTTATATTCTCAATTCTTTTCTTTACATAAAGCTTAAAAACACAAAATTTTAAAGCCTACTAAAATATTTTTTAATCTCATCGCTTCAAAATAACTACCAACGTTCTAAAATAAAATGAAATAAAAATTAAAATTTATTAACGATATAACATTTGTTGGGTTCTCTCAGATAACAAATTTACATAATAGACCAAATACATGTTTTCACAACATCGTTTTCTTAACACATTAATAATAGGTCTTTTTACTGAAAGCATATTCTAAATATATTCTTTTTTCTAATACTTTTATAATTACCAACTTCCATATAATATATTAATAAAACATTTGATGGGTTTTCTGGATACAAACATAACAAATATTTTTATCGAAAACAACTATATGTTCGCAAACTAATCTGGGTTCGTGTTTAAGTTTTTTAACTGTTGTTAAATATTACCAATATTGAGGGATAATAAATTTCAATTCCCATAATTTTGTGTTTTCCAATTCTGTACATTTGGTTGGTTTTTGAAAATTCGCCAAAATGATATTAAATTACTACATTCATATCAATGCTACCAACGTGGTATAAAAATTTGTAAAAACATTTTAATTTTAGTAAAAGTTTGGGAAAGCAAAATTTTGATTTTATAAACTTTCAGAAAAAAGCATGAATGCTGACTTTTTTTTTACTAATGAGAAACATATAGTTAAATAAGATATACTTTTATTGATAACTTTGAATACAGTTGTAGAAAAAATGCAAATTATTCGAAATGAAAATTTTAACCTTTAAAACCTATTCGGTGCACAGTATATATACTAGTAGTGTCTTTCAAAACATGGCGCGCAAGAGACTACTGCATCTCTTGATAAATTTGTAATTTATTTTTGACAAATAAACATAAACATGCAATCATTTATGAATGAAAACGGACATTTTTACTATTTGAAAATTGCATTTTCACATAATTTTGTATGTGAATTTTTGTTTTAAATTAATATATTAAGTAGGCCGAAAATATTCGAAAATATTCGTTGTTCCTTCCCACCAGAGAAAAATAATCGAAACAATTCGTTTTGATTGTTTAGAAAATAGTAAATAAAGCGTTTTTATTGGACCTTATCGAAACTTTATTTAGTGAATTGAATTGTCAATAGTATTTCTATTAAAGTCATCAATTAATCTCAAATATACACTTGCAACAAATTAAATTGATTTATAATCTCATCTAAAATTGCTTGTTTAACATCAAAGCAAATATTATAGAATTGGGTCTACTGTAACCAGAATTATTTTCAATTGGATAACAACAACTATCAAAAATCTATTCTCCACTAGAGCAACAGCTATCAAAGTTTAAATAATACACTTTTATTATTAAACATAAAAATATGGTTTTATTAGACTACGATCTTGAATGTATCATATTCCGTGTGATGTCTAATTTACAATGACATTTCTTTTTCTAGTCTCGTATGACATGAAGCTAGTTACACAATATAACATCCTCTCTTTTCTCTTCCAATTCAAAAAATACTTGATTAATTCACAAGCAAAAATTTTACCGATAATTTTTTTTTGATGTCAGAAATTTTATTTTTCATTCATACAAACTATGATATTTAAACAGTAGGGTTTGTTTTAACTGTCGGCAATTCTTCTTGTCGTCGATAATTTTGCTTTGTCGTTATGAGAATTCTTTGTTGTCATTTTTTGTTCTAACAAAATGAAATATAATTTCATCTTAGTAGGCGCATAAATTTGTAATTTATTTTTGACAAATAAACAAACATGCAAATATTTATGAATGAAAACGGACATTTTTATTACTTGCATTTTTACATAATTTTGTATTATTAAATGATTTGTAGAAAAATTTTATTTAGAAACTAATAATTATCTTTTAAACAAAATTATAATTAAAAAAAATTATCTCATTAAATACCACTCTTCATTGAAATTTTTGTCTAAAATTTTTCAATTTTACTCATTAAATTATTTTTAAGCAACACTTCTCAATCAAACCACTACTTAAACCACTCGTCCTTCGGACTCGTGGTTTATTGTGCGCTTTGATTCGCAGTGTTGCTAAATAATTTAATTCGTAAAATCAAAAAATTTTCGAAAAAATTTCAATGACTCGTGGTATTACAACCGATAATTTTTTTTGCTCTCAGAAATTTTATTTCTCATTCATACAAACTATGATATTTAAACAGTAGGCTTTGTTTTAACTGTCGGCAATTCTTCTTGTCGTCGATAATTTTGCTTTGTCGTTATGAAAATTCTTTGTTGTCATTTTTTCTTCTAACAAAATGAAATATAATTGCATCTTAATAGGCGCATAAATGCTATAAATTTGTGATTTATTTTTGACAAATAAACATAAACATGCAATCATTTATGAATGAAAACGGACGTTTTTATTATTTGCAATTTTACATAATTTTTTATAAGCTGAATAATTTGTAGAAAAAATTTTATTTAGAAACTAATAATTATTATCTGTTAAATAAAATTATAATTTAAAAAAAATTATCTCATTAAATACCACTCTTCGTTGAAATTTTTGTCTAAAATTTTTCAAATTTTACTCATTAAATTATTTTTAAGCAACACTGCTCAATCAAACCACTACTTAAACCACTCGTCCTTCGGACTCGTGGTTTATTGTGCGCTTTGATTCGCAGTGCTGCTAAATAATTTAATTCGTAAAATCAAAAAATTTTCGAAAAAATTTCAATGACTCGTGGTATTACAACCGATAATTATATAAAACAAAAATTCTTAATTAATTCACGAATAAAATTTAAAAATTCTTGATTATGTTCAGCCAAGTACCATTGTTGTCTTCCATAAACTTTATAGTCTATGATTGACTGAAAGTTTAAAAAAATTCAGTTTTTACGGTTATATATCACCTCAATCTCGAAATCGGCACATATTTGTCATTTTCGCCTTATCTTACCACATAAATATACGTAAATACATATATTTTCATTTTCAGTGAGAAAGTCGTTGTGAATAATGGATAATAAACAATCAAGTCCTCACCATAAGGGTTTTGTTCTATTTTTTCAAAGTACGGAACCCTTAAAATAATAATAAAATTTTCTCAAATTCTTTTCTTTATATTCTCAATTCTTTTCTTTACATAAAGCTTAAAAACACAAAATTTTAAAGCCTACTAAAATATTTTTTAATCTCATCGCTTCAAAATAACTACCAACGTTCTAAAATAAAATGAAATAAAAATTAAAATTTATTAACGATATAACATTTGTTGGGTTCTCTCAGATAACAAATTTACATAATAGACCAAATACATGTTTTCACAACATCGTTTTCTTAACACATTAATAATAGGTCTTTTTACTGAAAGCATATTCTAAATATATTCTTTTTTCTAATACTTTTATAATTACCAACTTCCATATAATATATTAATAAAACATTTGATGGGTTTTCTGGATACAAACATAACAAATATTTTTATCGAAAACAACTATATGTTCGCAAACTAATCTGGGTTCGTGTTTAAGTTTTTTAACTGTTGTTAAATATTACCAATATTGAGGGATAATAAATTTCAATTCCCATAATTTTGTGTTTTCCAATTCTGTACATTTGGTTGGTTTTTGAAAATTCGCCAAAATGATATTAAATTACTACATTCATATCAATGCTACCAACGTGGTATAAAAATTTGTAAAAACATTTTAATTTTAGTAAAAGTTTGGGAAAGCAAAATTTTGATTTTATAAACTTTCAGAAAAAAGCATGAATGCTGACTTTTTTTTTACTAATGAGAAACATATAGTTAAATAAGATATACTTTTATTGATAACTTTGAATACAGTTGTAGAAAAAATGCAAATTATTCGAAATGAAAATTTTAACCTTTAAAACCTATTCGGTGCACAGTATATATACTAGTAGTGTCTTTCAAAACATGGCGCGCAAGAGACTACTGCATCTCTTGATAAATTTGTAATTTATTTTTGACAAATAAACATAAACATGCAATCATTTATGAATGAAAACGGACATTTTTACTATTTGAAAATTGCATTTTCACATAATTTTGTATGTGAATTTTTGTTTTAAATTAATATATTAAGTAGGCCGAAAATATTCGAAAATATTCGTTGTTCCTTCCCACCAGAGAAAAATAATCGAAACAATTCGTTTTGATTGTTTAGAAAATAGTAAATAAAGCGTTTTTATTGGACCTTATCGAAACTTTATTTAGTGAATTGAATTGTCAATAGTATTTCTATTAAAGTCATCAATTAATCTCAAATATACACTTGCAACAAATTAAATTGATTTATAATCTCATCTAAAATTGCTTGTTTAACATCAAAGCAAATATTATAGAATTGGGTCCACTGTAACCAGAATTATTTTCAATTGGATAACAACAACTATCAAAAATCTATTCTCCACTAGAGCAACAGCTATCAAAGTTTAAATAATACACTTTTATTATTAAACATAAAAATATGGTTTTATTAGACTACGATCTTGAATGTATCATATTCCGTGTGATGTCTAATTTACAATGACATTTCTTTTTCTAGTCTCGTATGACATGAAGCTAGTTACACAATATAACATCCTCTCTTTTCTCTTCCAATTCAAAAAATACTTGATTAATTCACAAGCAAAAATTTTACCGATAATTTTTTTTTGATGTCAGAAATTTTATTTTTCATTCATACAAACTATGATATTTAAACAGTAGGGTTTGTTTTAACTGTCGGCAATTCTTCTTGTCGTCGATAATTTTGCTTTGTCGTTATGAGAATTCTTTGTTGTCATTTTTTGTTCTAACAAAATGAAATATAATTTCATCTTAGTAGGCGCATAAATTTGTAATTTATTTTTGACAAATAAACAAACATGCAAATATTTATGAATGAAAACGGACATTTTTATTACTTGCATTTTTACATAATTTTGTATTATTAAATGATTTGTAGAAAAATTTTATTTAGAAACTAATAATTATCTTTTAAACAAAATTATAATTAAAAAAAATTATCTCATTAAATACCACTCTTCATTGAAATTTTTGTCTAAAATTTTTCAATTTTACTCATTAAATTATTTTTAAGCAACACTTCTCAATCAAACCACTACTTAAACCACTCGTCCTTCGGACTCGTGGTTTATTGTGCGCTTTGATTCGCAGTGTTGCTAAATAATTTAATTCGTAAAATCAAAAAATTTTCGAAAAAATTTCAATGACTCGTGGTATTACAACCGATAATTTTTTTTGCTCTCAGAAATTTTATTTCTCATTCATACAAACTATGATATTTAAACAGTAGGCTTTGTTTTAACTGTCGGCAATTCTTCTTGTCGTCGATAATTTTGCTTTGTCGTTATGAAAATTCTTTGTTGTCATTTTTTCTTCTAACAAAATGAAATATAATTGCATCTTAATAGGCGCATAAATGCTATAAATTTGTGATTTATTTTTGACAAATAAACATAAACATGCAATCATTTATGAATGAAAACGGACGTTTTTATTATTTGCAATTTTACATAATTTTTTATAAGCTGAATAATTTGTAGAAAAAATTTTATTTAGAAACTAATAATTATTATCTGTTAAATAAAATTATAATTTAAAAAAAATTATCTCATTAAATACCACTCTTCGTTGAAATTTTTGTCTAAAATTTTTCAAATTTTACTCATTAAATTATTTTTAAGCAACACTGCTCAATCAAACCACTACTTAAACCACTCGTCCTTCGGACTCGTGGTTTATTGTGCGCTTTGATTCGCAGTGCTGCTAAATAATTTAATTCGTAAAATCAAAAAATTTTCGAAAAAATTTCAATGACTCGTGGTATTACAACCGATAATTATATAAAACAAAAATTCTTAATTAATTCACGAATAAAATCTACCGATAATTATATAAAACAAATTTTTAATTTATCTACATGAGAAATTATATACTTCATAATCCTGGTATTTTACTGGCAATCCAGTTAGTCTCCTTGGACCTTGTGATACATCAATTTCTTCTTGATCAGATATACCCACAGATGAAGTATTACCATTGCTCAATGAATCTTCCAACTGATTTGAACCTGGAACTTCTTCTAGGATTGGTTTTAAATGTATACGACTTCGTCTGTATGCACCGTTATCCGTTTTCAGAACACTAGATCTTGGACTCAGATTTTCAACCACAGTTCCTTCCACCCAATTTTTCGATTCTGGTTGCATTTTCACCATTACACTTCTATCCTCTTTAATATTTGGTAACAATGAAGTTTTTTTATCATAAAACTGTTTGGAGTAATTCCGTTGGTCCTTTATCTTTTCTTTAACATCTTGTGGAATGGACGGCACTAACTTCTGTTTAATAGTAGGAATTCTGTTCTTTGTTCTTCTGGCAAACAATCGCTGTACTGGACTATAGCTCACCTTATTTGGAGTATTTCTCCACTGTAGTAAATCTTGTAAAAAAGTATAGAATACTTTATTTACAAAACAGCTTCCGTTATCAGTGATGACAATACTTGGTATTCCGTTCCTACTAAAATTTCTTTTGCAGCATAGAACCATGGTACTTGCACATAAATTTTCTACCTCGTTGAGCTCAAAAAAATCTGAATAATGGTCGACCGTTATCAGATAGTTTTTCTTTCTGCCTTTTATATCTAATTCAACAATATCCATACTCACTCTTTCCCACGGAAGGTCTGGAATTCCGTGTAAAATCATTGGTGGTTGACTTTGAGCGGAAGCAAACATAAGACATGTATTACACCTCGATATGATATGTTTGATATCATCGTTAACCTTTGGCCAAAATACAGAACCTCTTGCGAGTTTAATTGTCGCTTCCATGCCTTGGTGACTCGAATGCAATCTGTTTAAAATTTCTTGACGAAATCCTTTTGGAACGATAATTCTATCGTCCTTCAACAACAATCCATCCATTGATGATATTTCATGTCTAAAGGATCAAAAATCTTGGAGTTCTGGTGATAATACTTCTCGTTGTTGTGGCCATCCCGAGTAAACAAACAACTTCATAGATTGTAAACTCTTGTCACTGGCTGTGTGCACTCTTATGTCCTCAAAAGTATCTTTCTTTAGATGACAATTTGGAATTAGTTTTGTCGCTTGAATTTCTTCTTCAATTCCATATATCTTCACGCAAGAATCGTCGCTCATAGATCTGGAAAGTGCATCTGCAACGTGCATTTCTGAACCCTTTACATAAACGAGTCTGAAGTTATGACGTTGTAAACTCATTATCATTTTTTGCAGTTGTTTTGGTGCACTAGATAACGGCTTATTTACTATCGCAATCAACGCTTTGTGATCAGTTTCAATTATAATATCGCTTTTCCGACACAAACCGGTTGGACTTTCACCGGTTGATTTACGTCCAAAAAATTTTAACGTTAGTGCCTCTTTTAATGTGCGTTTAAGTTCACAAATCTTCTGATGATCAGATGTCCATACAAATTCAACTGAATCTTTCGTCAATGCTCGCAACTGTTCTGTTGTATCTGACTGTTTAGGAACAAAGCGACTCAAATAAGTTGTCATGCCAAGAAATCGCTTAAGACCCTCTTTATTAGTCGGTAGTTCAATATTCTGAATGGTCTCCACTTTCGCAGCATCCGGTCTGATACCTTCCGGAGTCAGCATATGTCCAAAAAACTTTATTACACTCTGGCATAATTTCATTTTATCTCGATTCAGTTTTAAATTGCTTTCTCGCAATCGCTTCATAAGTTGGATCAAATTCCTATTGTGGTCCACTAGTTCCTCCTCGTACGTTTCGCCCATTCCACAACATAGAATATCATCTGCTAAATTGATTATTCCATTTAATCCATTCAATATTTCGCATAACTTCATTTTAAAGATTTCCATAGCTGGACCAATGCCAAAAGGAACTCTTAGCCCTCTCAATCGTCCAAAAGGCATCCAGAATGTTGTTAGACGACTGCTTTCATTATCCAAACATAGCTGCCCTATGTTTTAAACCCTCGTTTTGCATCAAATGCCGAAAAAACTTTTGCTCTACTTAGCTCTGGTAGCATTGTTTCTAGTGTTGGTAACTGAAATTTAACACTTTTCAATGCTTTATTTAAATCACAGGGATCCAGACAAATGCGAAACTTGTTTTCTGTGTCGACAATTAACATATTAGTAATAAACTCACTGTGATCCTCTTGCTTTTCGAGTATGCCCTGTTTCACCATATTTTCTAGTTCCTCTTTTAATTTCTTCGTTATACCGACAGGAATTCTTCGAGGTACCTGAACTGTCGGATTTACCGCCTCATGTACTTGCAAATGTATTTCTCCATCTAGCTTTCCAATTCCTTCAAATACATCCGAAAACTCATGGACTATCTTTTGTGCTTCTGACTTTATCTCATCTTGTACAATCTTATAACAAAATTTTATTAGGATTAAATGCTCACAAGCTTTGGAGCTCTATCGCGATTCGTCTTAACAAATTTATTCACTTTAACTAGCGCGCCTGCACCTAAATTCAAAGATACCAGTTGTTTTTCCATTAGCTCCTCACATTGACATTTATTTATCGCTTGCTCTAATGTTACGTGCTTATCTAACCATAAACATTTCCGTAACTTCACCGTTTTTATAGACACTACCAATCTATCTAATAACAATTCGTCTTTGATTTCTCCATATTCGCAGTTCTTGATTAGACCTCTCAATCTATTTATGTACATATCGATCCCTTCGTCTTCACCCAGAAAAGTTGTATTAAATATTGCACGTTCGTACCTTTTACTTGTTGCAGGACCTAAATTAGATTCGATTGCAGTCTTACACCTTTAGCAGTTTCCATCTGTTCGTTCGAAAGATCAAGATTTTGATAAATCTTGAAACAATCTTCTCCTACTGCTGTTAATAGTATTGCTAATTTTTCCTGTTCTGGCATGGCTTTTATTTTGCTTGCGACGCAATAAACTTTCCATGCTTCTTTGAAAAATTTTACATTTTCCTTTAAATCTCCCTCATGGACTATCAATGGTTTCGGTAGTGGAATATTACTTACATACACATGTGCCGCATTGAATAAATATCTAGGGAAGAGTAACTAGACATTTTGAGTGAAGCATCTAATTTTTAGTATTGGTAAAGTTTGATAGTGTTTGCATTCTAGCTGGGTGGTCGGTCCTGTTTACAATTTGCATATTTATATTTTCAAAACAAATAAAATAAATAATAGATGTAACATATGAATTTAAAAGCCTAATATGTTTGAATAAAATATTTCCTTATATTTCCAAATTATGAATATTTTTATTTGTCCATACAACACAAATTTTAATCATATTGAATTACTTTAAGAACACCTTATATTCGGCTGTGATAGCGTTTGAAATTTGGTTTAACAACGATGGATTAAGAAAAATTACATTTATGTAGGGTAATAATATATAAAAGTAAACTAGAAAATAACAGTTTCTGTAAAGCAAATACTTTATGTTTTTGTTAAAACATCATTCTAAACCCCTTTTATGCGTAGTATTAGGGCTATTATTTTGAAAACGTACATTTTTTTGTTGATTTTAAAATTTTTGATTTTTAAAAAATCTGAAATTTTGATATTTTGTTGGTATTGACGAAAGGAAAAAAGTGTTTCTGCTTTTATTTTTTGTGTACTCTGAATCGGAGTTATGCGCGGTTGAAGTTTTGAGGATTTTTCACGTAGTTTTGGTAATGGTGTCAATGTTTTGTGAATAGGTGCCACAAATTTTATCCGACTTAAGTATATTTTTGCAAGTTAAAAGAAAAATAATTGAATAATTGAAATAAGTAAGTTTGAAATTAATAACTTTTCTCTTTTCTTCTAGGCGGCGCGTAAAACCTTGGTTTACTTCAAAGCTCAGATCTCAAAAAACCACCTTTTTTTTTTTTTGTTTTTCACAAATTTTAAAGTAAACATATGCAGCATTAAGAAATAAAAAATGAGCCGAGAAGTCTTCTTTATGGTGGCATAAGTTAATTAGTTAATTTAAGGTTGACGTTGAATGGCATTTTCATGCTACCAGCCATGGAAAGGGACCTTGTGATGGAATTGGTGGTACACTGAAGCGTGATGCACACCGTTATAGTATGGCGAGCGAAGATAATATTATTGATACACCAAAATGGGGCTTTTCGAATGGGCTTTAAAATGGGAATCTACCATGAACTTTGGATACGCCGATAAAAATGAATATCAATTAACAAAAGAAAAATTACAAAATCGATATAAAAATGCGATTACTATAAGTGGAACTCAAAAATTTCATTCTTTTGTACCAGTAGATACTAAGACAATAAATGCAAAAATGTTTTCCAACTCAAAAGAAACTTTTGAATGTAAAATAAGTAAATAATTTTTAATAACTATATTTATTTTCACATATATAATTTGTATGATATTTTAAAAAGTTTATTCAATAATAAAATATTTGTAATTTAATGTTGAAAAACAATCTTTTACTTTATGATTCCATAATAACATAATACGAACATAATACTTCTCCAGTCAAAAGTTCCTAAATAGATTTAGTTGTTTATACGGCTTTTTTGTTTGCAGTCAAGACTGTCAAATTATTTTTTATAAGAGTGACAAGTGATTACTAAAAGTGATAAATAAACATTTCATTTTTTATGCCATCTAATACAAAGAAAATAATTGCAGAAGTGCTTTCCTATTCAAAAGAAACTTCTGTTTGTAAAATAAGTAAATCATTTTTAACAATTGTATTTATTTTATTTATTGTACTACATATATAATTTTTATAATATTTTAAAAAGTTCATCTAATAATAAAATATTTGATATTTAACATAAAAAAAAAATCTCTTAGTTTATAACGCCATTTTTATAATTTTCCTTCAGAACAAAAAAAACTGATTCCCGACAGTCATATGCACAACGAATTTTATCTTTAAAACAAAAAATGATGCTAGTCCTAAACTTTCACAAGTTGTTAGATATAAAATAAGCTTCAATTTTGTTTAAAAAAAAAAAAAAAAAAAAGAGGCTATGCCATCTTTTTTTCAATTACACCGTTTTTTTCTTATGTTACACCGTTAAAAATTATTTCAAAAATTAACAGTGTACATTTTTAAAAACTTTGTTCTAATACCTATTCAACGACATATCATTTATGAAAATCGATTCAGTAGTTTTTCTACAATCGCTCGTTAAAATGCACTCACATCACAAAATAACAAAAAATTGAGGGGCACCCTGTGAAGACCCCTGGTCGAAAAAAAAAATTCTAGGAGAACTTGTATTTTTTATTTATGAAAGACTATCTATAAACAAAAAATAACCAAAATTAAAAGGGGTCAAGTCAAAATTTCCCAAAAATTTGCTGAACTTGCGTGAAATTGCTCTTATAGTTGATTAGTTTGACAATTTTGAGATTACATTAATTTTTAGTAGACTTTATGATTTTAGGTTTTTTTCCTTAAAAAAAAAATATGCCATTTCTTCTTCTTATCTTACTTATTATTCATCTCTTTATTTTTTCACTGTTCAGGTTTCTTTATTTTCTTTATAACAAAGGAAATGTGAAATCCTGGAAAATTTCATTTTAGTCACAACAATTTAACTCGTGAAAAAGAAAACTCTTAAAAATCTTTTATTTCTAAAATTCCCAGTTTTTATTTTTATAATTATCTTTACGTTATCTTCGGTTTACAAAAAAACAAGAAGCTAATTAAAATGTTCAACTTTTTATATACTTATGACTGTGCTTAATTTTAAAAGAACAATATTGATCATCCAAAAATAAATGTTTCAATTTTGATTATTAAACTTCGAATGAATACAGAAAATGTGTTTTTTTGACATTCTATTATGAAGACGAAGATGTAACAACGTTGAGGAAACAAAATATTTTTTTCATTCAGATTAATGAGTTCTGTATCTATAATTCTTTTGTTCGTTATTTTTTTGAACTTAAGGTTAAGGTTATTCGTTATAATTTAAATCTTTAAATTTTTCTTTATTTGATTGAGAAAAATTTCTTACTTCTTATTTATTACTATATAAAATGTCTTTTTTGATTGAAATATATTTTTAATAAACGGAGAAAAGGATCGAAATTGGTTTTAGTGTTCAATATGAGAATCTCACCGACGTTACACCATGAATTCAAGGTAAGAATCAAGATACTTAACATTGAAATCACAAAAACGTCGTCATCCCCTCTATGCCAGGAAACCACTGAACTACTTCCAACAATTAATCTGTATCTGGGATCGAGTTATCAACGGTAACCAACGTCAGGGTCGATGATCAATTCCAATACTCCTGAAGTTCCTAGGAACTATCAATGAGTACTGCAATCGACCATCCATCCATCTAACGTCAGCACCATTGATCCCTCGATACAACCAGTAAAATATGATCCAGATGATGTGAACCACAGCGACGACAACTAGACAGTAGAACGACCCTACCGAACGAAAAGACATCATTCCCTGATGTCCTTCGCATGATGAACTCCAAGATTCTTACTGCTCATATCTATGCACTCATAAAGTACATTTCCAATCTTAGTCTTAATCATTGCAGGTAAGAACTTTGGGGCCAATTTTGCCGAGAACTATTTAGTAGCGTCACTCAAATGATGTTGCCGTACAAACACACGTTGTTGTGGTTCAAAGGTTCGTAGCTTAGAACGTAGATTGTAATAGCGTTGAGATTTCTGGAAAGCTGCATTCATGTTCTGTTGAACTCGAGTTCTTAGCATGGTCAAATGATCAGAGCGTTCTATTTCTTCACTAGCATCCTCGACAAGCCTGTGTAACGATCTTATCAAATGGTAAGTACTTCCATCCGATATTGGATGTTGACCAAATAACAAATAGTACGGTGAGTACTTGGTAGCTGAATGTACTGCGGCCCGCAGTGCATAAGCAATTTCACCAATTTGGGAATCCCACTTGGTATGTTGAACTTTAATGAACGCTCGAATTGCTGCTAGAACTGATCTGTTGTCCCGCTCTGAAGCGTTGCTCTGTGGACTATAAACACCGGTTCTAATATGTTTGATGCTGAAATCTGACAAAAAATTTTGAAAGTTCCTACTAGTGAACTGTTTGCCATTGTCACTGTGTAGAAATTCTGGTACCCCATATGTTAGAAACACTTCATTCCCCAGAAAAGCATTCACCTTCGGTGAAGTTGCGTTTCTAAGTAGTTTCAGTAGTACAAACTTCGTTGTATGATCCAGAACAATTAACAATACCGTATTCCCAAGTGTAGAACGAGGGTACGGTCCCAAAAAGTCTATATAGACTCTCTGCCATGGACGTGCTGTTTCGAATTGATATTGCATCGGAGGACGCAATATCTGATTCGTGGCTTTTGTTTGTTTACATGTGTCGCAGGACACAACATAGTTGTGTACCTATGACGCCATGCTCGGCCAATAATAAAGACGTCGAAGTAACTCTAATGTCTTTTTAACACCTCCATGAGCAGCAGTACTATCATCATGATGTTTCTGAATCATGTTTGAAGTCATCGGTTTTGGTATCCAGAGCTTCCACACAGGAACATCGTTGGGTATTGCATCAGGTCTTGGCTCAATACGTATGTATAGCTTATCATCCACGACTTTAACTGATGGGAAGTCCTTGGGTGATGATTGAACTTTAGCTATCATATCTGTATACTCTTTGTGCCGATAACCTTCATTGTCGAGTTAAATGTCGTTAATGTGATGTGATAATGCTTCCGTCAATTCTTCGTAAGTATCGTCATAAAGACGAGATAGAGCATCAGGGACTATATTTTGGGTACCTTTTTGGTAGATAATGGTAAAATCCATATGTTGGAGTTTTAGGCTCCACCTAGGCAGACGACCACTCAAGTCTTGCTGTGACATTAGCCACTTCAGACTTGAGTGATCAGTCACAATAGTAAATCGGTGACCTTTAACATAGCCACTGAATTTCTTCACACTCAGAATGGCCGCAAGACATTCAAGCTCAGAAACTGAGTAGTTTCTCTGAGCTTTGTTTAGTTTTTTCGACATGAAGGCTATCGGGCACTCTTGTCCGTCCTCGTCGACCTGATATAATACGCTACCTACCCCTGTCAGATTTGCATCGCATCTAATAAAGAACTCTTTATTATAGTCAGGGTTTACTAATACCGGTGCTGTAGTCAGCAATTTTTTTAAATTTTCAAAAGCTACCTGAGCTTCTAATGTCCATTTTAATTTTCCAGAACTCATCTTTAATAGATCTGTTATCGGTGATGCCACGCTTGCGTAATTCGGTATGAAACGTTGATACCAACCGGCCATTCCTAATAATCGACGTATCTGCTTGACTGTTGACGGAGCTGGATACTCAGCAACAGCTCTTACCTTATCTGGATCAGTTCGAAGACCATCTTAACCAACCAAAAATCCTAAATATTTCACCTCTCTCAGAACAAATTTACTTTTCTTGAGGTTTATTGTTAACCCAGCCGCTCTTATCAATGAAGAGACTTTGGACAGCAACTCCATTTGTTCCTGGAACGTGGAAGAGACTACCAATAGATCATCCAAATAAACAAAGACATTCTCGTGATATTGATGTGGTATCACTTTGTGCATTAGGCGACACATTGTCTGGGGAGCATTGCACAATCCAAAGGGCATAACCCAGAATTGATACAATGGACGACCAGGCACTGTGAAGGCTGTCTTGTCTCTAGATGCTTCTGTCAGAGGAATCTGCCAGAAAGCATCTTTGAGATCAATACTAGAAACGTACTTTGTGCTATTTAGACGACCCAATAAGCCATCAATCAAGGGAAGTGGGTAAGCGTCCTTTTTTGTGAGTGAATTGACACGACGGCTATCTATACATAATCTGTTTTGAGCTACCGCTTAGAGAGAAACATTATTTTATTTACACTAAGTAAAACGCTTACAAAATTCAGAAACAAACAAGACGTACAATTGATTACAATTCTTTTAATTACATCTACAAACGCTCAACTGTAGTGGAATGTACAATATTTTCATCGTGAATTTAAAAATAGTTCGAATTCTACCACAACGGAAAACAGGATTTTTACCGATTATAGCCATTAGTGGTGAAGAAAATAAATTCATGTATGTATTTTACAGCAGGCCGATATACATCGTTCAAACGAGCATCAGATTCGAGATCTAATTCATCAAAGTATAAGTATATAAATATGATCTACTATCTAATTTCTCTATCAATGGACAGGGTATAATATTTGCCCAAGCTACACACAATATCTGCATTGAAAGTTTAATGGCTAAATCGTTTCGTCGGTTTGGTTTCTTAATTTCATCTCGCAGGTGCCAATTATTTCCAAGAGATGACCATGGACCAAGAAGTAAAATATTTCGATATTGTAACATAACATTCTACTCAAACACACTTATTCGCCTAGTATAGGAAATATCGTTTGCCCGGAATCAAATTCTTGGTCATCCTAGCAACCATGTAACTTTTAGATCTTAAAACTTTATGAACTATATCTAATTCAGTAAATTGTTCCTTGTGTATACACATTTATTACTCAGATGTGCTTCTCTTATTTTCCTGTACTTCATGCCATGTTAAATTGTCTATTTCAGAATCATCTATTTTTAAAGCTGGATTTAAGAAACCATTTTATTGTCCCCCTACTGAATTATAAGATAAATCATTCTATTAACCAAAATTGACTTTTCCTTTTTGGCTTTCGAATTTCACTTTTACGAAACGGGAAGAAGTAAAAAGGAAATTATATTTCTTTTCCAGAAGGACATAAAACCCTAACTTGTCCACAAGTTATAAAAAAAAAATCTATATACAGCAACTTCCTATATACAACCGCTCCCTATATACAACATACTATATACCAGAAAAAATATTTACACCTATATACAAAAATATTTACAAATATGTACAATTATGTATATATCCTCGAGCACTTGTTTTTTTGAAAACTCAATGACATCTGCACCTGATAATCGAATTGGATGAAACTTGGTACATAAGCATTTAGTACGGTTTATAACAGTTCCGCATCCCAACTTCTGATTTTTCACTTCCGAACAGAATTTATGTTTGTTAGGATACTACAGCTTTAATTATTGTTTATATAATTAGAACTATACGAATCTATATCATTTTCCAGAACTCTGCAATATTTCTGCAATGGTAGTGTGTAAAATATTCATTACAGAAAAGTTTGGCAATGAACTCATTGCAAAACATTGCAATGAGTTCATTGCCAAACTTTTCTGCAATGAATGTTTTACACACTACCATTGCACGACTATTGCAGAAATATTGCAGAGTTCTGCAATAGTCTAATTGCGGCTTTATGCATCAGCGTCGCATTATCTTTTTTTAAACTTACCACAGAATCGATCGCCAGACTACGGAGCCCAAGGCAGCAACTTTAACCATTCGTCTATTTGAAATTAATAGCTACAGTGCTGTGTTTTGCGGATAGCTTGATATTGATGCTTAAGTTTTTGAGAATGAAAATATATTGTTTTATGAAAAAGTCATGAGTACAATTAATTTATTGGCATATAAACAATTACATATGAAAATATATATCAAATTATCTAAAATATTTAAAGGATCTAATTTCCACGTGTTTAAATCAACAGTTTTATATCAGCAACATGAACACATGCATGGCCACGAGATAAGATACGATTGCACTTTGAAAGACTAGTGGCTTATTTCTTGATCATGTGACACACTATCTTTCTCAATGATTGAAATCCAGATATAGAATTATATGAAAAATCGTTTCATCGAACAAACAAGAACGTGTTATCTTCAAGGAATACTTCGTAACTAAGATACAGTGTGGTACCGTTGACTAAATACAGTTCATTAGCCAGCACCACTATGGTATCACTTTGGCTAGTGGTATCTCACTGCTATTACCATAAAAATTTTAAAAAGCTACAAAAATCAGTATATACGCGATATTGAAGTTTCTTAAAACTATTGCAATTATTTTTTCGCCGTTTCGTTCAAATTAATATCATTTCGATATTAATAAGAGAATTATTTATTTATTTATTTAGGAGGCACCTGATATGCGACTGATGTGATAATTTGTTGTGCAACCGTTGTTGTCCGACCGGTATGCGACTGATGTGCTACTCGGTTATGCCACCGTTGCTGTTCTACCGATATGCGACTGTAGTGCTACTGTCTTGTCCTAACAGTGTTTATTTTACCATTATGCTACTCTTGCGCTACCACTTATACTACCCTTTTCCGTGACCGCGCAATACTATGTTACCATATTGTGCGACCACTTGTGCTCCCGATACCAGAAAATTACCATTGTGCTCATAGGCGTAACTAGGTAGGGGCCCAGAGGGCCCGGCCCTTTCTAGACGAATTTTGGCCCCCCCCTAGAACACGAAGCTCATGAAGCTTATAACAGTTAGGGAACTAAAGAATTTGCTGTTCAAAATTATTTCAAAACGTTAGCATCAATATTTAATTAAATTATTTGTTTTTATTTGTGATATATGATCATCTCGATAGAAAAAACCACCTACTATTAAAGCATTAGAAATAAACCAAATCGAACTATTTATTGACAAGTATGAAAAAAAATTTTACAGTTCATATCTCTGATCTTCATTTCAATTTAATAAGTACTACCAATAATACTGCCACAAAAGTATCTACAAAATGGTCGCTTATCTTATCGGTTCACCATATTATGGATTGATTGATTATTAAAAGAGAAAAAAATTTCTTTCCAACATGTGACGTGTCAGATCAGATGTCAATTTTTGGAAAACCACTCCTTCCAATTTGTTCAACGAAAAACATAGCAATAAAAACAATATAGACTTCGTTTTAAAAAATACGGTCTCATTTCTCCATAAGACCTAGAATCACACTGAAACACCAACACTACTCGTAGTTTCAAGTTCGTTTGTATCGTCATTACCAAATTGATGGCGTAATTCGAAGTCTGATGGATTTATTTCTGGAATTATTTGAATTCTATATGGCTGAAAATGAAGATCGTTGTGCACAGTACTGCATTAAATGGTTGGGGACTGTGTGATTACTGTAAACAATGAATTTTTTATTTTTGAACTAATTTTTATTTTTTCAATAGCTTTCACACAGGGTGCCTCAAGATATGTTAAGAAATTTAGAGACTAGGAATATTGATTTTGTATAATTTTTATTTGTTTGAAAGTTACTAAGAAAGGATTTATAATTTATAATACAATTTATAATTTTATATGATTTTTTTCAATTTTAATTTGCCAAAAATGTCGGTTTTAAAAAGAACTTTTTTTTTTTATTTTTATGATCTAAAAATTTATTATTTACACAAACATATATCTAAATATAAATATAGATAACTGCATTAAAATCGGTAGATGTAGTAGCGATGGCATCAAAAGTGACACTAAACTCCGTTAATTTAACCGTTCATATTCTATAGGTTCCGGGTTACAGTGGCGTTAAGGGCAACTATATAACGGAAGCACTTGCTAAGCAAGGGACTGAACCCGATCTTCTACAAGAAATGAAAGCTTTAAGCGGGTCGTTTGCCCCTCTCAAACAACTAACTTATGACAGAGGTAAATGCGTAACTTATAGGGCGGTAGTCAAACAAAATTAGCTACAAGATACAAGACACTAGACCTGCAGCGTTCCAAAAAAATTATATCCTTAAGTTGGCAGAATATTAGTTCATTGGTAAAGTCATCACTGGTTACTGAATCCTTGGAGAGCACCCAAGTACTGATTGAAGGAGCTGTAAGGATGAGGATCAGGAGGAACCAGCGTTTCATCTACTTTGCACATGTATAGCATTCGCCCTTTCTACGGAAAACTCTTTTGGAACGCACATATTTAAAACTCTCACCGACCTGGGTAGTTATAAACTCACGCAAATACTTAGCTTCATGAAAAGCTCCAAATAGTTCGAGTCGGTGAACGAGATTCTTTGGTATCACAACCTACGTATTTTGGTCTTACTATGTCGTCCCGATGTTGTGTTTTTGGTGACAGTTACTGCATGCTAACCTAACATAAATAACCTAGAAAAAAAATATACTTGATAGTAAATTTGAAAATAAACTTCAAATTGACACACCCGTTATGTATTAAAAGAAAGAAATAAAAACGGAAAATTTATTAATTATTTTACTCAGCAATATTATGGGGCCAGGCCCACCCTAGAACAGTTTCCTAGTTACGCCAATGTTGTGCTACTATTATACTACTAAAATTTCAAGTTACCGTTATGCTCCTGTTATAATACCATTGTGCTACTGAATTATGCTACCATGTGTTCTGGGACATATACTCATGCTAAAAGGAAGATTACGCCCTTAGTTCAAAAAATCCCTCGCTTCGCCACACGCTTCAATATAAAATGCGGACGTCATTTTTTCCTTTCCGACCTCGATATGTAAATAACTATTTCGTCTAAAATTATGTGCGAAAGAAATTGTTAAAGTAATGAAAACAAACACAAAAAACAAACGGGCACTTTGAATTAAAAAGAAAAAATTATTAGTTTTTTGTTTGCCATGTTTCATATTTAAATTTGCTTTTTCATAATATTAACAATATTATGGAAAATTTATATTATTTTCTACACACAAGTTAAATATTTATTTTTTTTAATTTGTGTTAAATTGTACCATTAAAAATGGCAACATAATGGATACAATATTGGCAAATGTAATCACACACATGTGCTTCTCTTGGTATGAAAATGTTTAACGATTTTAATGAATCATTGAAGTATAATTATCATAAAATTGTATTGAATTAATTAATTTTCTACACTAATCAAAATAAGTAAGAAATAATTTCTCTCCGCTCAGTGTTCATTGGTTAAAATAAAAACGATTAATATAAAAATAGTTTTCTGTAAAAAATTAAAAAGCTAGTTGTTTGAGAAACAATCAAATATTGCTTAACTTTGTTCGTCAGTTGAACCGATCCGATCGTCTTTATATTTTCTTAAGCCTAAAAATAAATCCGCAACCAAATTTATTGCAATCACTCAGAATTTTTGTTCTCTTTTCTTTGTTTTCAAATTTTGTGAGTTTCAATTTAAATTTTGCTTTTATCTTTTTTAAATAGATATACATATTTTAATCCTGTATTCATAGAATCAACATCAAAACACAAATACCAACATACACACATAAATTACAACAATAGAGATGCATGAACGGATTTTCTATTTCAATTTAAATTTAAATCGACGAACGAACGTTCCCGGCACAGTTCAAAGCCAAATGATTTGTCCTAGCTTATTTCGTTTGGGAAAGCTCTTTAGGGATTTTCATTTTCTTATTCTATTTTTTATTTAGAGCTTTGTACATGTATGTATGTTGTATACAGATATAGCAAAAATTATTCAAAACTACTGTCACGTAACTTAAAGGAAATAATAATAAACGAATAAAACCAAATGATGAAATTTTTTATTTGATATTGACACAACAAACATTTTCTATTCTCGTTATGGTTATGGTAAAATTCATGAAATCTATTTGATATTTTTGATTGGAAAAAAGAAAAGAAAAAAATAATTTTCCATCTATTTCCTTTTTTCTCTTTATCATTAATCATTTAGATAACGTAACGATAGGAAGATTCAGAAGAAATGAAAATGAAACACAGATGATGACATAAATGTTCAAATAAAGCTAATACCACAGATAAATATATACAGATGTTTCATTACAAAGAAACTTTTGGTTGAACAAGTGCTGCCAATTTTTTTAGTGGTTTTTTGCGAAATTAAATCAAATAAAGTACTTATCTACTCTATTTGTTTCTTTGCTACAATTAAAAAAACTACAAGACTTTTTCTGTGTATGTATTAATTTTTTTTTCTTTTCTCTTTATTGTTTGGACAAAAATATTAATGTACATATAAGATATATTTTCGTTTTGTGTATTATTAGCCAAATTTTACTCGTAAGGCAAATAATAAATATTAAATACATATTTCAAAATAATGAATAAAAAATATCTTTTCCTTGGTATATGTTTCCTTGGTATAGTAAATCTAATTTGTTTTAAAAATTGTTATGATCAAAAAATAAGTAGTTTGAAATTTGAATTTTTCATTTCACTATAATTTTTAGGATAGAAGTGGATTTCGATTGTCAAGGAATCGTTTGATTTTAATTTTGAAAAAAAAAAAACGGGGTATGAAATTGATGGGAAACTCTTAAAAATCTTATCATGTACTTGATATTTTTCGACGCTTTGGGTCATAAGGAGTCTTGATAAGCTAAAATATGTCTGACCCGGTGATCCGTTCGGACGAGGAAAATTTGAAACCACTGGATCGTTTTGAAAAATTTTTGTGTCTAAAACTCCAATTGCCGTAAAAATGGTTGAGGTGACAAATTATAAGTACTTGAAAAATGACAAATTATAAGTACTTTGAGTTTTTCACTTTAATAAAATTTTTAGGATAGAAGTGGAAAAGTCATGAATGAATTGTTCGCCTTTACATCGGTCTGAAAAGGTTGAGGTATTAAATTCCGACGGGTGAGTGGATGTTTGACAATAACGCATGTGATCTTGATGAAAGTTAATCCGACTGTATTGCACACGTTTATAATATGTAGCTACCTTTCGGTGGATATCTGAAGTGATGGTTACTGCTGACATGTCAATTTTACTGTTGAATTTTGAGTCACATGCACTTGAATATTTGTGTTTGTGTTGCCGAAAAGAAGATGAGAAGATGTGCTGATAAATCAGGCACGAGTGAATTTGCATTTAATGGGTTGGGTGATGCGTTTAGAGAAGCATAACTCTCGTCTTTATTTTTTGGAACAAAGTAAAATTAATTAATTAATTTGTATGACATGAAATTTTATTATTATTATAGAGAATTATGGCATTATAAGTTTGTCAAAAAAATAATGTCAAGTGTGTCAAAAAATGATTTCATTTATTTTTTTAGCCACCTTTTGTAAAAAAAATTTTTTGCTGTTTTTATAACGTAAATGTAATTGAAAAGAAATTGGACATTTTTTGAATTTGTTATAGCTTTTGAATTATTTTTGGAGTTTTGAAAAAAAGTTTGTATTTTTGATTTTGTAATAATTTTTGCAATATTTTTAGAAATTTGGCAAAACTTTTAATTTTTGTTTTTGTTATAATTTTTGCCATATTTTTAAAATTTTGAAAAATATTATTCTTTTATATAATTTTATATATAATTTTAGAATTTTGAAAAAAGTTTCAATTTTTGATTTTGTAAGAATTTTTGGAATATTTTTAGAATTTTGAAAAACTTTAAATTTTTGATTTTATTATAAGTTTTGGAATTTTGAAAAAAGTTTCAATTTTTGCAATATTTTTAGAATTTTGGAAAAAGTTTTAAGTTTTGATTTTGTTATAATTTTTGCAATATTTTAAGAATTTTGAAAAAAAATTAGAATTTATACATATGTATTTTTAGAATTATGAAAAAAGTTTCAATTTTTATTTTGTAAGAATTTTTGGAATAAGCATTTTTAGAATTAAAAAAAATTAAACAATTTTGATTTTATTATTATTTTTGGAATTTTGAGAAAAGTTTCAATTTTTGATATTGTTATAATTTTTACAATATTCTAAGAATTTTGGAAAAAGTTTGAATTTATGAATTTTAAGAACTTTTGGAATATTATTAGAATTTATAAAAAGTTTAAATATTTGATTTTATTCTAATTTTTGGAATATTACGTAAATGTAATTGAACATGGAAATTTTCGAATTTGTTATAGTTTTTGAAACATTTTTTAAATTTTGAAAAAAGTGTGTATATTTGATTTTGTAATAATTTTTGCAAAATTTTTAGAATTTTGGAAAAAGTTTTAATATTTGATTTTGTTATTAGTTTTGCAATATTTTTAGAATTTTGGAAAAATATAGAATTTTTTAATTTTTTATTTATGTATGTATTTTTAGAAATTTGAAAAAAGTTGTAATTTTTGATTTTGTTATAACTTTTGCAATATCTTTAGAGTTATGGAAAAAGTTTAAATTTTTGATTTTATTTAATTTTTAGAATATTTTTGGAATTTTGAAAGAAATATGAATTTGTGATTTTGTAATATTTTCTCGAAATGCTAAATATACATCGCTGACCAAAACTAAAAACAACGTCCTCATAAAAGTTTTTTGCCGAAAACTATATCAAAATCCTTAACCCAGAATGAAGTCTTGATATCTCAGAGCTTGAGATTTCAGCCCCTCCATATTTTCAAAGGTTACTTTTGTGGGTTATTTAAAAGGTAACGTCTAGATTAATTTTTTGTCTGTAACGGTTTGGTCTATGTTTATACTGTTAGGATTTTACAGATTCATATTTTTTTAACTTCTAGTCATACTAAGGTATTATATTGATTTTATTATGTTTAAAATTTTATGCATAATTTATATCTTTATTTGTTCGATATATAATATATGCAATATCAAATATATGCTATTTCTATTATTTACTATTCTAATCAAAACATTGTGAATAGTTTATAATTTTTTAGAGCTCCGTGTTTTATACGAAACACTATTGGTGAGAGTAAAACGAGTTTTTCACATTATATCGATTATCTCGTAAACTATAAATGTTATGGACCTTAAATTTGGGTGGTAATAAAACTAAAATTGTTTTCGTTTGGTTTACAGGGTTACGATGTGAAACCTTTGAGAAAATACATTCTTTTTATAGATTCAAGTAGAGATTCATATGCAAGGGCTTCATTTCTTCGTGTTTTCTTGCTTCGATTAGCTCCGAACCTAACTGATCAAAAATCTTCAAATGTAGTGTGAATGATAGAAAAATTAGTAAGTTTTTTATGAAAAATATAGGGAAGAAACACATACTCATAATTATATTTATTAAGGGGGTGGAAATGACGAGGGGTAAAAACACTATTTAAAACGTGGTCAAGTCGGGTGTCGTTTGAAAGAGCACCTGATTTAGAAAACATTGCAAGTTTTTTTTAGAATTTTGCGGTGGACAGTTTTTGAGTTATTGTCGAAAAAGTGCGACTTTCAGACCGTTACCCCCCTCCCTACGTTTCGACACTGATTGACAGAAAAATTTGGAATGATTCACAGAGTCAGGAAATTTGGTAAATTTTGTATGAAAATTATAGCGAGTTCTCAAATAATTATATTTATGGGTGTTTAGGGGATAGGGTAAAGAGGGTAAAAAAATCATTTTTGACCCAAGCGAGTAGGGTGTCATTTGGAAGAGCTAAATTAGAAATCATTGCTATTTTTTTAGAATTTTGCTGTGCACAGTTTTTGAGTTATAGTCAAAAAAGTGCAACTTGCAGACCGTTCCGCCGCCTCTAGTCTCAAATAATTGTATTTCTGTGTGTTTAGGGGATGGGTGTGGGGAGAGTAAAAAAAAATTATTTTTGAACCAAATGAGTGGGTATTATTAAGCGAATAATTCACAACAAATACTTAATTTTTTCAGGGATTTTTGAGAACAATTAAACTCAAGTGAGTAAGGAAATATTTGAAAATTTTTCACTGCAAAAAACTGCACTTCCCAATTTACGTGTTTCGTATTTATCCTTTTCTTTAGTGTATTTTATTCTAATTTTAGAACTAAGATGGATCCTCACTGATGACTGATGTAATATAAAAATATAAAATAAGTTTATTATAATTTGCACTTATTTTCCTTGTAATAATATGCGCCAGTTCGGGTTACGAGCATTAGTGTAATTCTTTTTAATATATTTTTCTGCCCACCACGTACAATGTTTTCTAATTAATACTAAAATCATGAAATTTAAAGTCGCCGTGTTATGATGATGACAAGGATTGTGTTCACTATACAAATCCCTATATGTAATACTTGTGTTAGTAATGCAAAGATTAACAATTCGTTTCTTTAAATCTTTAAGTTCAGCGTGTTCCGCAAACATCCTTGGAAATAAAAATATTTGACCTTTGCAAATGTTAAAGAAATTATCAGTGGGTGCTTTAAGCTTACAAATATCACCTTCATCGCCATAATTTTTGTTGCAAATTAAATACTCCGAGGGAGCCTCTAAAATTACATCACTTTTAATAAATAAATTTTCACATCTGGAACATTTTATTTTTCTAATAATCTTACACGCTACGTAACCTACAAAATATCTCATAGAAGTCTCCTGTAATGGAACATCCAGGTTAAAGAAATTCTCAGATATATCGGCAATTTCATCATCATTGCTGGTATTAGTAGATATTAGGTTTTCATCTCCACTCGATTGCTCTGTTGTTATGGCTTCGACTGCAATTAATTCGTCCGTATCATTTTCACAATCAGATATGGAAGAAAAAGGAGTAAGAATTTTAATGGTTATAATCCTGGCAAAGCTGTGATTAAAATCATGAACTGACGGGTTTCGGTTGTTACCATTTGCAGCTCTTATTTGAGCAAACAAATTTTCAATTGGATCCTGGTTGAACCTTGAAGTTAGAATATAATCAATTCCAATATCTTTTGATAGTAGCTGTCTGGAAACTGTTTGAACTCCTTTAATGCTTTGGATTAAACCTTTAAAACAATATACTGTTGTTTTATTTACTATTTTAACTTGTGAAATGTAGTGTATCATATATTCTAAAAATTGATCAACTTCTTTACCGGTAATAAGGGCACATCTAATCATATTTTTATCATACTTTGCTTTTGAGTTTAGGCAGTCGAAAAGTTTATCTATTTTTTCTATAAATTTATAAGTTGAAATCGCTGTTTCTTCACAACAGGCAGATATTCTTTTCAGTTGAACAGTAGTGTTAATGCCTGCCGCAACGCTTCTGCTAAAAATTTGTGTAGCTAATTTAACTCTCATTTTTTCAAAGTTATTTGGATAAATATGTTTGGTTGAAATTTTTGGGCAACATTTGGTAATTGAGTTTATTTCTAAGTTATACAATTCTATAATTATGTTCCAGCTGACCATTGGGACATAATATGTCTGATTTAATTAAAGTATTTCTCACTGACTTTATTAAATGTGGTACGTCATATAAAGCTGCTATTTCGGTTTCATTATACATGAACACTGGTCGTTCAATGGTTATACCAAACAAATTGAAACATTTTCTATTATTTGGCCCTTGATCCCAAATCACAGCTTTTGCCAAATCACAGCTTTTCAAATTTTCTTGAACAAGCAAAAATGATTTATCAGCAAAAATGCTATTTTCAGAAACAACATAGCTTAAAACATATTTCCAATTTGATGATACACCTCTAATCATAAAAAAACAAACCAATTTTCCAATTGCAGCTTCTCTGTTATGCCCATAATCAAGAAATCCATCAATTTGGTCGGAGAAAGTATTATATACAAGATCACTTCGTATGTGCATTTCATCGAATATCAAAACGGCCTGTTTTGATTTTGTACACATTAAATTAAACTTTTCTTTTATTTTAAGAAGGGCAATTTTATTAAAACCGGTTCTCAAATATTTAATTGGCTGCCATCGTATCATAGAAGATTTAGACGGCAAGTTAAAATTTAAACTGTCTCTCAAATATTGATATGTGCTTGACGATCGATAGAAAATATTCTGAGCTATTATTTTTTGCTCCTCTGGCCATTTTTGATTTTTTGGACGCATACTTACTAGCATTTTGCAGAAATTCTTACCATTTTCGGTTATGTTCAATTGGTCAATCTGGTCGTTAATATTATTTTTAGATCTTTGAAATACTGACAATTTTGAATGCTGTCGTTTAAGCTTTCTTCTAAAGTTGTTGCATTTTCGGTTTAATTCTGATATTTGTCTGTCCTTAGATTGAATATTTTTCAACATTTTACAATATTTTAATCGATATAGTAAGTCTCGTTTTTAATATTTCGCAAACATGTGTTACATGGAGGTGGTTCAATCTCGCTATTAATATTAGCAGTAAAGTTTTCTGGTAAGCCAGATAGTTCCTCTAAGGTTAATTCGGAATAAATGGAAGTTTTTAATTGGTTTGAGTTTAATGTAACCGAAGGAGGAAAACATGGTATTCCGCTATCATGCATCAGAGCATCGCTATCAATTAAAATACACGAGTTATTTGCAATTTCTGAAAGGTGTCCGACTGACAAACCAGTTACCATTTCAACATTATCAGAATCCTTGTTACTTTCAAAATCGGTTAATTTTAGTGTTGGAATCGCATATTTGTTTAATCCTTTTTGTTGAAAAATTTCTTTTCAAAATGTTTTTCACATATGCTTTTTAGTTAGATTTTGCAAATTACAATTTAAAATCCATTGATCACGTTTCACGTGATTTTCTCGCAACATAAATAAACGAACATTTTCTCGCCTTGATAACTTGCAGCTCTCAACTGCACATTGACTTCCACTTTTTAGTTTATTCATTTTGTCAAAGAATTTAACAACAAACTTAGTTTAAAATAAAAGCTGTATCCAACAAACTTTTTTATCCAATCAAAATATAACAAATTAATTCAAAGGGTTTAAATCAAAAAAATATTTGCAAAAATAATAAATTCAATAGAGTATCCCCAAACAAATATGAATATCGTTATACTACAAAAAATGCAAATCCTTATACAACGTATTTTCAAAAAAAATTCAATTCAATTAAATAATATATTAAGATATCCTTAAGATAAGCAAAAAATATGAATATCTTCAAGCAATCAATAATAATTATTAAATATTTGATTTAGATCAAAGTAAAAATGCATTCATCAATGATTTATGCAATCCAAAATTTCAATTCTAATTATTTTTTTCATAACATCTACTTCTTACAAAATTCAAAGTTGTTTTGTGTAATTATCAAGTAAAGTTTTTAACTTACTCAAGTAGAGCAAGTAAAGAAAACGAATTTCAAGTAAACAAAACGAACCACACACATACTTACAAACTCCACAGAAAAAAGGATTTTTTTGTACGTTTTACTTACTACATTTACTTTTCTTTACTTTTTATTTCTTATAAACATACATAGTTAAATACACACAAGCAGTTTTTTCATAAAAAAAAATACTCATAAGAAAAATTATA
Organism: Diogma glabrata; assembly: GCA_963693315.1. Lineage (NCBI taxonomy): Eukaryota > Metazoa > Arthropoda > Insecta > Diptera > Cylindrotomidae > Diogma > Diogma glabrata. Next base: position 182,519,592 of record OY856187.1, read on the forward strand.
GTAGTTTTTGCGATAAAATTTTAATTTAAAATATTTAGCAGAGAAACGAACGCTGGGTGAGCAAATGGGTCAGCAAATGAGATTCAAAAAATAAATCAATTAGTAAAGTGGCAGCACATTTTGTAACCAAAATTTTCTTCCCAATGGTTCATCTGTATATATTTATCTGTGCTAATACCTAATATTATAACGAAGACGGAAAATGGAAATCAAAAGAAAACTAATTTTAATTAAATAGAAATTGAACACAAAAAAAATTGATTGCGATAAGCTTTCATCTCGTCTGTTTTTTGTTTGTTTTAATTTTGTTTATTTATTTCAGTAGAAAGGGAATTCAATTTAATTGAGTTGAATTAATTTTCAAGTTTTAACTTTTAATCCTAATAAGTTTAGCTACTATCATAATGTTGCTGAACAAGATTTAGTTAAACTTTTCATATTATAACTATATAATTCCGAAACTTTCACAATCTAAATTTTAATTAAAACTACAAAAAAATTATTGGAAATTAAATTTGTATATAATAAAACTGTTATAAAACTGACCCGCATCACTTAAACATTTTTATGCTTTGGTTACTGTGAATTTTGTTATCCTTACCACATTTTGGCATACTTCATCGTCAAAATAAACAAGAGTACAACAACAAAGATAGAGTAGAAAGCTATCAAAAGTTTAATCCAAGCGCATATATAATCATAAAAGTTCAACTCTAAAGCATAAACCTCAACAATTAATTTAATGAGGCAACAAACCATAAACTCATCATCAAAGTTGATAGAATATCGTGTTATGATACATTGGATTTGTTGTTTATATATAATATATATTTTGTAATAAAAAGTTTGTTATTTTGGAATAAAATGAATAATTATTTTTGAGTTTAACCTTAAAGCGATCCTTCAACTATTAGGTTATATATAACTAAATGTCAAACTAATTTGAAAAATCAAATTAACCTTAACTATATTTTTTTCAATTAGGAAAAAAAATTGAAAATCAAAAATTAAATTAAATTAAATCCCTTGGTTGAAACCTAAACGAAAACTTCAAAAACTTTTATTTATAATTCAACGTCATGAATAATGAATGGATCCGTTTTTTCCTAAAACAAAGAAAAACCATCTTCAAGCCATTTTATTTTGGTTGCTTTTGCTTAAGATTTAAAAAAAAAGTGTGTAAAAACGGTTTTGTGTTGTGTAGTTGTTTGTGTATCAACTAGGTTTTAACCCAGCTTTATTGTTTTGAATTAGAATGATTTAAATTATAAGATGATTCTAATAAATAAATAATGTTAGTGGTTAGGGAAATTATGCAAATTCAAATTGAAAATGTACATGAAAAAGTTTTTGAATAAATAATTGCGTAAGGGTAATTTCTTGCGATTTGTTTATTGTAAGGGTTGTAAAAAATAACATGTCCAATAACCTGAAACTGTGAAGGTGGTATTTGTATTAAAATGAGACGAGATAACATGATTATGCTAAATCTCCATTGTAGTGAAAAAGTGTGACAATAACAGACATTCATTCATATACATTAAAGAAAATTAAGCTTTAAAAATAAAAACTTTAAAGCAAAGTGGCATAGCTTTCACCTAAAACAAAAATCAAAATTTATGAGAATGAAGCTAAATAAACGCTAGCGAATTTTTTTGTTCGATTTTTCAACAAAAATACATAGATGTACATGTACACATTATGAAAAATTTATATTCTATGACTGGTATGTTATTGATGTTGAGTTCACACACAATAGAATTTGTTGTAACTGACTAACTAGAACGAATACAAAAAATTGTTGGTTGATAGATTTATTTTGAAATTTGTTTGATATAAGTGGATTTTTGCAATAACACAAAAACACTTTATACGTCACCCTGCTTTTTCGATAGTTAATTTAAAAATTTATGACTGAAAATATTTTTAGGCGATAAAAACCAAGAGGGACAAAAATTACATCTTATGCGATAAATAACCTAAAATGTTTTGAAAAAGTTATTGTGTCTTACTCAAACAAGAGTGTAATAATAGTTTGTTCTAGAAAGTTGTTATGAAACGGCTTATGATATTCCCGTTTCGTGCCGGAATTGAAAAAAAAAACTTGAATAATCACAAAAACAAACCACATGTGGCCTCTGGCCCTGGAAAATCTTTAATCAAGGTTTAAATTTAACAATTCATACTCCTAATACAACCAAAAAAGGCATAAAAACATAAAGATAATAATATATATCTTTTAGGGTGTCCCAGAAAAATAAAAATTGTTTATTTTTAACGCATGCCATTTAATTTTTTTTCTTTTATGTCAAAACAACTGTAAATAAAATTTCATGCAATTTAAATAACAGCAACCCGTGCCGACTTGCACCTAAACATTTCAATACTTGATTGTGTACTATAGCGCGCATGCCTGTTTTAATGTGCTTATAATTTCTAAATGTCTTGTCGGTTATACGAATTTTTCTTGAAAAATAAATATGTCTGTCGAACTACGTAGTTCTAAACAAAAGATATACCTAAAAGGTAACCCAAAACTTCCTTTAAATAGACAAGCTCTCGTATAGTATTGTTGTATAATATATTGTTTTTTAATATAATACATTTCATACGAAAACAAAGAACCATTGTTGTGCCAAAACTGAATAATTCTATAGACACGTTTGAAATGTTATTTTAGATTGAAAACTCAAGACAAAGTGCAAATACTCTGCTGTGATAATATAACTGCTTCGAAAACACATCGTATGTGTGCACGTTGAAAAAAATCAATATAGAAAAACTTATTTTCGCTTGCAACCATCACATGTACGAGCTGGTGTAAAAAAGTCTTTTTGAAGTGAAAATAAAAGAAGTACCTATAATAAGCCCGGACATTCCACTTTTTCAAAAAATTAGAGATCATTGGCAAAAAGTTGATCTCCATAAAATAGAATGCTATAGAGAAAACGTAGAATGGTACCTGTTTCCAAAATTGATAAATTGAAAGTAGATTAAATAATAATAGAAATAATAATTAAAAAGGAGATATCAATGCTTAAAGAGCGGTCTAATTGATGCAGGACTTTCATTGTTTAATTAGAATTGGGGAAATATTTGTTATGTTGCGTGCAAAAACACAAGATGTTATATCCGGACTGTAAACAGCAAACATTGAAAAGAAAACATACTTAGTAATAGTTGTTGTAATGAAAAATAATATTAAAATATGGAGGGACTGAAATCTCAAGCTCTGAGATATCAAGACTTCGGTCTGGGTTAAGGATTTTGATATAGTTTTCGGCAAAAAACTTTTATGAGGACATTGCTTTTAGTTTTGGGTAGCGATGTATATCAAACATAAAACTCTTTGTTAAAGTATAAATATTTTTTTATTTCTGTTTAGAAATTTATTACAAAACTAACACGAAATATTAATAAGTGCCGGAAAATTATAACAGATCATAAATTAATATAACTTAGTGAAAAGATGAAACACCCAGCAAACTACTCAAAAACCTCTCCATTTAGCGTTTCAAGAAAATATTACAAAACCAAACCAAACCAAAATTATATTCATGGTTCTTTCAAAATTCCAAAAATATTCTAAAAATTAAAATTAAATAAAAAATTTAAACTTTTTTTAAAGTTCTAAAAACATTCCAAAAATTATTATAAAATCAAAGATTGAAACTTTTTTTAGAAATTCAAAAATTTTTAAAATATTCCAAAAATTATAACAAAATCAAAAATTTCCATGTCCAATTTCATGTTCGATAACATTTCATGTCAAACAAATAATTAATTTCATATTGTTCCAAAAAATTAAGTAAAATGAAAATCATTCTTTTGACACACTTGACAACATTTTTTTGACAAACTTATAATACAATAATCTAGATTTTGGTTTCACATACCAATACCGACCATCAAAATTTCTCCAAATTCAATGTTCCTATTCGTAATCACTTAAAATGAACGTTTTTAAGCAAAATTTCCTTGTTTTAACACACTTGACAATTTTTTTTGACACACTTCCCAAACAGTTATCGAACACATTGTCCTTTTGGCTCTTTCTATTGAGTAACCCTATTTTTAGAAACAAAAATTTTTGAGATCCCTTCCAGCGGTTTTCTAGATTTCGTCGGTTGTGACGGCAGACAGACATACAGTTTTTTTTAGAATCAGTAAGTCCTAAAACGTCGAGAAATGCCGATAAATGTGTTAAGAATTTCATTTTTGGCTCGAGAATGTAATACTTAGGACTTTCAGACCGAAGTAATATTTTTTTCTAATTCATTGGCGTTTTATTTAATGAGAGTAAAATAATTTCTCAAATAATTACACAGTAATCGCAGTAAAAGCTCGTATGTTAAAGTTCAACTTCAAGTCGGCACGGGTTATCGTCATCCAATCGCAGTAAAACTTTTAATTTAAGTTTTTAAGGTCGATTGGAAAAAATTTAGCGGGTATGCGTATAAAATTTTGCAAAAAAATTTTTGTTCTCTATGTCTTGGGACACCCTAATATCTATATAAGAAAGTTAGAAAAAAATTCAAAATATAAAGAAAGTAATAAAAATAAGGACTTAAATGCGTTGATTGTAGTTCAAGAGGTTCAAGATATTTAACAATGTGACTTTCGTCCGGGTATATCACTGCCTTTTTGTCGTTGTATTCATCCACTATTTTATCTTCTTGTAATCCTCCAGTTGTACAAGATACATTTAGCTTACGTTATAGAGCATGAGACACTACATTTTCAGATCGACCCGTACTATTAATCAACCTCGGTTTCATCTGTCGATTCTTTTAAAACACTATCTTATATCATAATTCATAACCTAGAGTAAATTTTCAATCTAAATTTCGGAATGTTTTGTTTTGGTTCACGATATCACGTTCTTACTTTTTTTTGTTCACATGTTTATATGTTTATATGTTGTAATTTTTTTTTTATTTGTAAAGTTTATGCAATTGAAACAAGATTGTTAGGTATAAATAATTTGATACGAGCAATATGAGTAAATAATTGTTTATTTCATCTAATTTTAGATTAACACAAAACAAATGTCTAATTATGCAACAACTTACACGTATATAAATTTCCTTAGTTTATTTAACATTCGCTTTTATGTTTAATTACAAAAGTGCACCTATCCAACATTCAATGCGTCGGCAAATTATTGTGATTGCTTATTTTTCGACACTGATACTTTCAAAAACTTAATTTTATGATTTTTTTTTCATGCGTATGCAAGCAATAGTTAAATGTTTAATTGCAAAAGATCACATATCACCACAGTTAACGCATCGGCAAATTATTATTTTTCCGAAAACCAAGACATTCAAAGATTTTATTTTATGATTTTTTCCCACGCGTATACAAGCAAAACTTAAATGCTTAATTGCGAAATATATCAAGTAATACAATATTCGTCGCGTCGGAAAATTATTATCTTCTGAACACTGAATACTGTTATGCCGCAATCTGAGGAATTATCTAACCAGTAGTATTTATAAGAGAGTCTACACCCTACTCCAGAACGAGTTCAGGTTCTGTATTGGTAGACTGAAGGAAATGTATGCCTTGGTAGTGAGATTTAACGGTCAACGAACAGTCAAGGATACATTTTCTTCAGTCGCCACACTGTTCTATTTCTTCTCTCCCTTATAAACTCACTACTTGGTAGTCTTCAAGTTTAACATCCGTAACTACATAAAACAGCAACTTAGTTCAACAAAAATACATTACATAATGAACCGGTATCAAAACCATTAATTAATCGCGTTGCTACAGCAACGCGTCGTGTTGATTCAATATCAATTTCTATTAACAAAACTATCAGTCTCACAATTAACATTGCTTAAATTCGTAAACATTCTTCTACTTTGTTTTCATCAAACAAAAAAATAAAACTCATGTAGTTGTGGTTGCATTTTTCATTTTTCGTTGATGCTATCAGACACAATCTCATCATCATCTGATTGAATAAACTGTTAATAAATTGTTGCATTTCGTGGTTATTGTTATTTCGTTTTCTCTATAATCTTTAATAACTGAAAACAAAACAAACTCGAATTATATGTTGTCGATCCTTCTTTCTTTTTTTTATAATTGGTTGACGATCTCGTTCTAAAAAACCGATTAAATTCCTTTGTTTGGGAAAACAAAGAAACAGAAAGAAATATACAAATTTTTTGAATGGTCATCTCCTTCGCTCCCCTTCGTTTAGATTATTTAAACAAAGCATTTTTGATAATTATGTTCAGTATGATTTTAATCATAAAATCAATTCGATTAAGATTTTTATAATCATAAATTTAAAGTGATTTTTTTTCAAATCGATTAAAAATGATAGTTCAACTTTTGATTTCAAATCAAAAGATTGATTTTTTAGTGATTGCAAAAGTAAATCAAATCGGTTGGTTATAAGTTATGTTGGTGTGACAATATTAATTTATGAAAATAAAATAAAAGAAAAAAATAAATTTTTTATAAGAAAAATAAATATATATACATGGAGAAATAAATCTACATCTATTACTATAAATTAAATTTGATTTTTGTTGAAAGTGCTGTATAAACGAATGGTGCTATCACTTGTTTTCGCACCCCTGTTATGTTATGGAAAAAAAGGGAAAATATAATGCCAGTGTATGTGATTGTGACAATCCTAAACTAAAGAATTCACCTCAATATTAGCTTCAACATTGACGCACGTAAAAACGTTAACACCTTGCTGGAACGAATATATTGATTATGGAAGGATTGCTGAACGAGTTTGACAAAAGGATAGTTAAGCGACATACACGGACGAAAGTCGCGGGCAACATTCCACAATTAACAAACAGCTATCAACAATATTAAGGTTAGATTTTGTTTTTATTTGTATATTTTATTTTATTAAACTACTCCCATTATTGTGAATCATATTGAGACCATTATGGTCTGCTAAAGCCATATTTTGTTTAGAGATGTTTTCTGGGTAGAGCCCGTACGCCCGTAAATTCGTGTATCATTTCTAAAAATTAAATAAAATATAAAACCCTTGGATATATAGATGCTTTGAGCATTTATTATTTAAGTTGTAAGGTCCAGGCTTTACAAAATGGCGCCGAAACAGGGACAAATATAACAGGTATATAGCGTTATAACCTGTTGTACACAATATCGAAAATGTTAGAAATGTTCATTATTGCATATTTTTACATATGCGCATTTTTGATATTGTTGATATTTGTGATATTTTTTAAAAGTTTTGATATTTTTGATATGTTGATATTTTTATATATTTTGAATAATACGGTTTTTTGTGATAGCGTTAGTATACGTTTTTTTTTTTGATTCGGATATTGTAATTTGTGATAATTTTGTTGCATCTGTTGTTCGATATATATATCTATGGTTGTATTATTATATGCCTTTGGTGTCTTTTTATATACCTTTTGTATTTTTTTATATATATATATATACTATCGTATTTCGATATATCTTTATTTTATGATGCAACAAAGAAATTTTTACAACGTTTTGATCTAAATAAAACTATGGGTGTCTCTAAAAAAGAGTCCAAGAAGGCTTAACCTTCTTAACATGTTTCGTTGGTTAAGGGTCGCCTCTGTCTTTTGGCATGCGATCGCCAAGCGGATTTTTTTTTAATAATATTAGTAAAATTTCAATTAGTTTTCCTTCCGAGACTGAATGCAGCTTTACTGGTCGAGTGTTTATGCGGAAGAGAAGGGAAGCCTGTCAGTCCTACGGACAGCCAGGATCGCTTCTACAATGCTAAGCACTCCTCCATACAAGTGAAACTGCATCCAGATCTCCACCCTGTTGAGAAGAACCAACGTTCGACCCAACCTCCCTTCACAATTTTAATGGACTTAGCAAACCCATCCAACATCGCGTTTCAATAGAAAAATTCGGTCTTGTACTGAAATCGGATCTGGAGACTGGTGCTCTATACTGGTCTACTCCCAACAAACGATATTAGTCTTAACTGTTTTTCTTAAGTTTTATATTTTTCTTAGTTTTAAGGATGAATGAACTCAGCATATGATTTTTGTAGATAACAGATATTTAGGCTGAATCTTTAAACAATGCTGAATTCATTTCATCACGCGGGAGGGTACTAGAATGTAGATTTTAGGATTTTTAGGCCTATTTTTGTTCTAGACCTCACATGTCGTTTCTGGGAAGAGATCGCGAGTTCGATTTTCCACTTCGAATCTTCGTTACAATTCCTTTTAAAATTTTTTGATTATACAGTCAATCGGTGTGGGCTTTGCCCAGGAAAAATCTCTAACAATTATAAATAAATAAATAAATAAATAATTCTCTTATTTTTCTAAATAAATAAATATTTTCATAATTAATTTAATATTTTTTCTAAATAAATATTTTTTCAAATAAATAAATAAATATTATTATAGCTTCTTATAAATATTTTTATAAATAAATATTTTTCATTTTTTTTTATAAATAAATATATATATATTTTTAAATAAATAAAAATATTCTTAAATAAACTTAACATCAAGAAAAATAAATAAATATTTTTACCATCTTATGCAATAAGTAAATCAAGGTGTACAAGTTGCAACAAAATAAATAGAATTTTAAGTAAATCAATACCATTTGCTTGCTCAATACTAAATAAATAATATTTTTTCCTAGATATAAATTAAAATCTTTAAGATTTATAATTTTCTCTGTAAAACGAGGGGTAAAGGAGTTGATCATTCGAAGCATTTGTATATTTCTTTCTGCTGTTGTGAGTCGCGGTGTTCACGATTTCTTGTCGGTTTACAATTTTTATTGCATTTTACAATTTTTTTACGGTTGTTGTTTTTTTTTTTTGACATTTTTGCGCGGAAAAACATTTTAGGGGGTCACGATCATTATCGTTTGTTGTTGGTTTTGTTGAGTTGCAATTTTTTTTATAATTTTTGTCCTTTTTTTCATAAAATCTGACAACAAAAGAAAATGTCAGAGGTGCCGATAGACCATCCGTTTTACGGTCTCGAGTTGTGCGAGTTGTGGGTCGAGTGCTTCCTCCGGGACATCCAATACAACAGCGAAGGGTGGATACAACAGTTAAGTGATGCTGCGAGAAGTGCTACAGCACCAATAGTACAAACACACGCAGCAAATACAAAAGAAGAAAGTGAACTGATACTGGCAGCAGCTCTGTTTTTGGCTCGGGAAGTAAGGAGTTTAGTGGCTCCAGTGCCACCAAACACACTAAAAGGATTGTTAAATCGTATTACCCATTACGTGGACCGAAATAACCGCATAAGAAACATGGAAGAGTTAAAGGATGCTACCGAATACGCAACCAGGTCATTGTTTGAAACTTTCAGGACCATCACTGCACTGATAATGGGACCAGAAGGAGGGGTCTTAAGAAAAGATGTACCAGCACCTGCAAATCTTGACGAATCATTTCAAGGTGTATTCGCGAGATCAACTCCAAATCATATGGAACCACTAGGTGACCTGATTGATAATATGACGGGCCGTCAACGAAGACAGCGTCTTCCACAACCAGCCAATGAGGTACAGCAGGAACAGCTTGGACCAGCAATACCCCTGGAAGAGCTATTCAATGACATCAGAATAGCTCCACCTCCATACCGATCGGCTAGGGTCTCAGCAGTACCAGCATACATACAACCGCATGAAGGGTACCAACCACACAGGTATTTGAGTCAATTCTATACGAATTGGCTCCCCTACTTCTCTGGTGACGGGTCCTCACCCGATGCTCATGAATTCTTTCATTTGGTTGAGGTGGCTGCACGAAGGGATCGGGTGACCTTTGACGATTTAAAGTCAATCGTTCCCCGATATCTCCGTGGAGCCGCTGAAAAACATTACATAAATCTAACATATGAGTATCGAGTGGTGACCTATCCCATATTGAGAGAAGCATTAGTTAATACGTTTGGTACCCTTACAGATGATAAGACGGTTTTAAAAGTACTGCTGAGCCGTAGACAAAAACATAAAGAGAGTGTATATGACTACATAATAGGTATGAACAATTTAAATAGTAGACTGATCCGGCCCTATAATCCACGTGAATTAATAGAGATAGTTCGAGACGGTTTGTCTGCAGAATTAAGAAGTGTAACAATGATAGCTGAGTTTGCATCACTTGAAGACCTGCGTGTGATGTGCCAAAAATTTGAAAAATTTTGGGCATCATCACCCGCAGCGTCAAGGACAGGTGGGCAACCTCTGCTACCACCAACGAGAACAGCTGGTCAATACCGGATCAGTGAAGTCACACCTTCTGATGAAGATGAAACAGGTCCATCTAATTATCAACCAGGTCCATCAAACTACGTTACAGGTCCTTCAAATCATCAAATGGTTCCAGCAAACTACTCGACTTATGTAGATGCCTACAGCGCACCACCAAAAATACTAGCCAGACCAACAAATGCTAATAGGTCAATACTACCACCACCGCCACCTAGAACTGAACATCAAATTTGTAGCCGGTGTAAAGATATTGGTCACACGATATACAACTGTCCTCAAAAGCCGTACTGCTATCGATGTGGTAAGGCTGACACCATCTCTCCACGATGTACTAATTGTCATCCACCGCTTCATTTAAACTCTCGGGCGGGAGTACAGAATTCGCGAACTGTGCCCCCAAACCCATCTTCGAGTCCGCGAGGTCATCTGAGAGATGCGTCAACCACCACCGAAGAAGAAGATCTTTCGCCACCACAGTACCAAAAATAAGTAAATCTGTTCAAACTTCAACACCATTACTGATACGTCAGAAAAAAAGATCTCAAAAGCGTATTGAACGCTCGCGCATTTACTTTAGAAAAAGGAAACTTCTCAATAAAGCGTGTGTCTCTTCGATCATTTATCGGGAAAATGATCCTAGACCACACCTTTATATAAACATTTTTAATAAAAAAGTTTATGGACTTCTAGATAGTGGAGCCTCTATCAGTATTCTGGGAAGAAATTCCCTAGAATTATTAAGAAACGCCGGCATAACCTATCACAAAATGTTTTCTGCCATCCGTACAGCAGATGGTACCCGTAATCATATCCTGGGTTATGTAGACGCTTCTATACATTTCAATGGCTTATCGAAAATTTTTCGTTTTCATGTTGTTCCAAGTTTGCGTGAGGAACTCTACCTGGGCATCGATTTCTGGAGGGAATTTGGTATCACTCCTTCATTTGTCAGTGAATTGACACCGATTGAATCTAATAACAACTTAAATCACGATCTAAACCCTGACCAGCTACAAGAACTGGAGAACGTCAAGGATTCTTTTCCTTCTTTTGAGGTATTAGGTCTCGGCAAAACATCTTTGGTTGAACATGTCATCGATGTTGGGGATAGTGCACCTGTGAAACAGAGGCATTACCCCACATCGCCGGCAGTTCAACAAAAGATTTATGCTGAACTAGACCGGATGCTTCAATTAGGGGTGATCGAAGAGAGTTCTGACAGTTCTTGGTGCTCGCCAGTGGTTCTAATACAAAAATCTTCTGGGAAGAATCGTCTATGTTTAGATTCAAGACGTGTCAACGCACTGACCAAAAAGGATGCTTACCCACTTCCATTAATCGATGGCTTGTTAGGACGTCTAAATAGTACGAGATACATAAGCAGTATTGATCTCAAAGATGCGTTCTGGCAAATTCCTTTGTCAGAAACATCACGAGATAAAACAGCCTTCACAGTGCCTGGACGACCATTGTACCAATTCAAGGTTATGCCTTTTGGTTTGTGCAATGCTCCCCAGACAATGTGTCGGCTGATGCATAAAGTGATACCTCACAAGTATCATGAAAGTGTCTTCGTCTATTTAGACGACCTACTGGTAGTGTCCTCAACATTCGAGGAACATATGGAACTACTGTCTATAGTCTCTACTCTTTTAACAAATGCAGGTCTAACCATCAATCTGCAGAAAAGTAAGTTCGTGCTGAGAGAAGTAAAGTATTTGGGCTTTTTGGTTGGCGAAGGTGGATTGAAAACGGATCCAGAAAAAGTACGAGCTATTGAGGAATATCCAGCTCCAACAACTGTTAAACAGATTCGTCGGTTATTAGGTATGGCAGGGTGGTATCAACGATTTATACCAAACTACGCTAGCGTTGTTTCACCTATTACAGATCTTTTGAAAAAAGGATCTAAACGACTGGTATGGACTGATGGAGCTCAAACCGCCTTTAACAATTTAAAAAATCTTCTGACTGTAGCCCCAGTTTTAATAAATCCTAATTATGAAAAAGAATTTTTTATTAGATGTGATGCAAGCATCATGGGTGTAGGAAGTGTATTGTATCAGCTGGATGATGAAGGCCATGAGTGTCCGATAGCATTCATGTCTAAAAAGTTGAATAAAGCTCGAAGGAATTATTCAGTGTCCGAGCTTGAGTGTCTTGCAGCAATTCTCAGCGTGAAGAAATTCAGAGCCTACGTGGAGGGTCATAAGTTTACAATTGTGACCGATCATTCAAGTCTAAAGTGGTTGATGTCACAAAAAGATTTGAGTGGTCGGTTAGCTAGATGGAGTTTAAAGCTTCAACACATGGATTTTTCTATTGTACATAGTAAAGGGACCCAAAACGTAGTACCTGATGCTCTGTCTCGTATATATGACGACACGTCTGAAGAATTTGCTGAAGCACTCGCTCATACTGACGACACTATTAAATCAGATGATGAATGTTATCGGCACCATGAATACACAAACATGATAGCCAAAGTACAATTGTCTCCTCAGGATTTTCCAATGGTGAAACAGTTGGATGGTAAGCTATACATGCGCATAGAACCTAAAGCTGATGCAGTACCTAACGATTTGCCTGTGTGGAAACTTTGGATACCAAAACCTTTAACTACTAAATTGATCAAGGAACATCACGACAACTGTATAGCTGCTCATGGAGGGGTAAAGAAGACCTTGGTGGGTCTTCGGCGTCTCTACTACTGGCCGGGCATGGCATCTCAAGTTCATGACTATGTCGTGTCTTGCGATGTCTGCAAACAATCGAAGGCAACAAATCAGATATTGCGTCCACCAATGCAATCCCGATTTATAACAGATAGACCATGGCAGCGTATATATATTGATTTTTTGGGTCCGTATCCCAGATCAAAATCTGGGAATACTGTTCTTCTGATTGTACTTGATCACTTGTCAAAATTTGTATTAATTAAACCACTCAGAAATGCTACGTCACCTTCTGTGAATACATTTTTGAGAAATGAAGTTTTTCTCACATATGGTGTTCCAGAGTTTCTTCATAGCGACAATGGTAAACAATTTACTAGTAATTCTTTTCAAAAACTGTTGTCAGAATTCAACATTTCTCATATTAAAACTGGAGTCTACAGTCCTCAGAGCAACGCTTCGGAAAGGGTGAATAGGTCAATATTAGCTGCGATCAGATCTTACATTAAAGGTATGCATAATACGTGGGATTCGCATTTGGGAGATATAGCTTTTGCACTACGTTCCGCAGTACATAGCACAACACTTCATTCTCCATACTACGTGTTGTTTGGTCAACACCCTATATCAGATGGCAAGACTTACACAACTCTTCGAACTTTACATAGTCTGGGTGAACCAATAGATATGGACATGGATCATACAGATCAATTAGCAATCGTCAGAGCTCGCATTAAGAAATATATGGACACAGCTTTCGCAAAGTCCCAACAACATTATAATTTACGGACGCGACCTCGTACATTTGAAATACAACAACGAGTCTTGGTACGACAACATCACCTAAGTGATGCAGCAAACAAGTTTTCGGCCAAGCTGGCTCCGAAATTCCTACCAGCCATAATAACAAGCAGGGTTGGTAATGTGTTGTACAAATGTACAAATTTGGATGGTAAGCCCATTGGGACTTTCCATGCCAAAGATATAAGAATTTAAAAATTTTAAATATCGTTAATATAAAACCCTGTTAACTTATTTTGTTATATCGTTAATATAAATCCTTGTTAATTTATTTTTCTTGTATTAGTTCTTTTTTTTATCTTTACCAATTTATTAATTAATATTAATTTTTTTTTATTACTATTCTTTATATTAGTACTTTGATTTATTAAAATTTCTCACCTTGGTTGTTCTAATAAATCATCCACTATGCTTAACATATTAACGTTTTCGTGTTAGATGTGAGCCGCTTAAGACTTTGTCTGCGGTTATCTGACTCTACTTTGAATTAGCTAACCCTCCCCATTCATTTTTTATTAACTTTCAAAAATGTCTACTATTTTTCTAGATAGTCTTCATCGCTAACAATAGTAATGCTGTCTCTCATTACCTGAAATTGAATTTTGGTACTTGAGGGCACTGTTCAGTAAAAGTATTAGGTAGTTTTTTTCATTAGTTTTAGTTTTTTTCTTTAGTTTTAATTTTTTTTGGGAAATTTGATGTACGTAGAAAGAGATTATTAGGCTCATATCTGTCATCAGTTCCACATACAATTACTGAACAGGGCTCTCAAGTATGGAATTTCGGTGGACGGTCATGATGGTCAACATTTTTATTTCCTTTTATTGCAATAGAACTTACCTTTAATAAATAATATAATTTCATTCACTAGTATCTAACACTTGATTTATTTGCGCACGCTTACCAACTCTGCGCTGCCTGTTGTCTGCTGGGACTCGGCATGTCTCAATTGGGGAACTTTTACAGCGAGACGTGACAGTTTACACGATATCATTAATGCAGCTGATCAACAAAACTCTGGCGTTCTACAATCAAGAATTTGGATGTAATAGTCATTAAGTCAACATAAATAAAACAATTTTTTTTTTGAAACATCTATAATTCACAACTCTTTTATAATGGATATACAACATCAGTAATTCTAAACATCTTTATTTTTCATCATGGTTACTCAACATCTACAATGCGTACTTTCTTTCATCATTTAGCGTCATGCAAAAATTCTAAACATCTGGTTGTCTTGGGAGAGGCACTCGACTCATCAATTCGTATACCTAGTATCGGTAAATAATGGTGATTGCTACATATTTTTCTTTCCTTAATCTTCACAAAAAGCATTTCACTGTTGAATGCTTGTTTGATATCGGTTCAGGAAATTGTGTGTTATGCCGCAATCTGAGGAATTATCTAACCAGTAGTATTTATAAGAGAGTCTACACCCTACTCCAGAACGAGTTCAGGTTCTGTATTGGTAGACTGAAGGAAATGTATGCCTTGGTAGTGAGATTTAACGGTCAACGAACAGTCAAGGATACATTTTCTTCAGTCGCCACACTGTTCTATTTCTTCTCTCCCTTATAAACTCACTACTTGGTAGTCTTCAAGTTTAACATCCGTAACTACATAAAACAGCAACTTAGTTCAACAAAAATACATTACATAATGAACCGGTATCAAAACCATTAATTAATCGCGTTGCTACAGCAACGCGTCGTGTTGATTCAATATCAATTTCTATTAACAAAACTATCAGTCTCACAATTAACATTGCTTAAATTCGTAAACATTCTTCTACTTTGTTTTCATCAAACAAAAAAATAAAACTCATGTAGTTGTGGTTGCATTTTTCATTTTTCGTTGATGCTATCAGACACAATCTCATCATCATCTGATTGAATAAACTGTTAATAAATTGTTGCATTTCGTGGTTATTGTTATTTCGTTTTCTCTATAATCTTTAATAACTGAAAACAAAACAAACTCGAATTATATGTTGTCGATCCTTCTTTCTTTTTTTTATAATTGGTTGACGATCTCGTTCTAAAAAACCGATTAAATTCCTTTGTTTGGGAAAACAAAGAAACAGAAAGAAATATACAAATTTTTTGAATGGTCATCTCCTTCGCTCCCCTTCGTTTAGATTATTTAAACAAAGCATTTTTGATAATTATGTTCAGTATGGTTTTAATCATAAAATCAATTCGATTAAGATTTTTATAATCATAAATTTAAAGTGATTTTTTTTCAAATCGATTAAAAATGATAGTTCAACTTTTGATTTCAAATCAAAAGATTGATTTTTTAGTGATTGCAAAAGTAAATCAAATCGGTTGGTTATAAGTTATGTTGGTGTGACAATATTAATTTATGAAAATAAAATAAAAGAAAAAAATAAATTTTTTATAAGAAAAATAAATATATATACATGGAGAAATAAATCTACATCTATTACTATAAATTAAATTTGATTTTTGTTGAAAGTGCTGTATAAACGAATGGTGCTATCACTTGTTTTCGCACCCCTGTTATGTTATGGAAAAAAAGGGAAAATATAATGCCAGTGTATGTGATTGTGACAATCCTAAACTAAAGAATTCACCTCAATATTAGCTTCAACATTGACGCACGTAAAAACGTTAACACCTTGCTGGAACGAATATATTGATTATGGAAGGATTGCTGAACGAGTTTGACAAAAGGATAGTTAAGCGACATACACGGACGAAAGTCGCGGGCAACATTCCACAATTAACAAACAGCTATCAACAATATTAAGGTTAGATTTTGTTTTTATTTGTATATTTTATTTTATTAAACTACTCCCATTATTGTGAATCATATTGAGACCATTATGGTCTGCTAAAGCCATATTTTGTTTAGAGATGTTTTCTGGGTAGAGCCCGTACGCCCGTAAATTCGTGTATCATTTCTAAAAATTAAATAAAATATAAAACCCTTGGATATATAGATGCTTTGAGCATTTATTATTTAAGTTGTAAGGTCCAGGCTTTACAATACTTAAAAAAAACACATTCGATTTTACTTAAAAAAAACAGTAGCGACTAAACGTTTTGAATGTACGAAGTTAATCGAAGTACGAATTTAAAACTGACTGAAACATTATATTAAAATAACAATGCTTATATTAAGAGCCTATCAAAAAAAAAGAAAAGAAAAGCTTATGCACATACAATTATTGTCTCTTCATTATAATATATTCGTTACCTTTCAGGAGACAACTAGCATTTTCATCATATGACCACAGGGTATTTGAAAAACAACATGCGTTACTACATTTTTCAAAACATTTCGCACTTAAAAAAAACAAGTGTCAGTCTGTAATGACTTCATACGCAACAGTTTAACGAAACAACTATATCTTTATTGATTATTGTTAAAAAACTAGCCAGTTTGTTGACCGAAATAAATATAATAAAAACCAAATGTATTGTAAAAAAAATAAAACAATATATCGATTATTTTTTATTTCGATTTGATTTTTTGTTTATAAAAGAAAATAATGATGTCATCGTATGGATTTTGATTGTTGGAATACAGAATACAGAGAAGAAATGAATTAGTGCGTTTATTGCAATAAAGGTTTTGTTTGAATTGATAATTCTTATATTTTTATAAAAGATTCGATGTTTTTTGTAAATGCATAATGTTGCTGTTTGTTATGACAAAGTTATACCTTTTTGACGAAAATACTATAATAAGACTGCACTCTCAAGTGAAAGTAGAAGTGCTGAACAAAAGCCAAAGTGAAATAAAATAATAAAAGTTCATAAGAAACTGAGAATTAAATATAACTAAATTAAGATGTTAGAGGAATTTAAGTTATTCTGAATAATCTAAGTTATTCTGAATAATTGTTGTTGTAACTCATATAAAGTATGTTATTGAATAAAAGTTGAGGCCTAAATTGAATGCATACTTTATTTTAGTTTCTCCATCTAGAGATCAAACCGAATTAAAGTAAGATTAAATCGTGTAAACTTTGACGGTCAATAAACTAAAAAAACTTAAATAAAATTTCAATAAACTCAATAAACTAAAAAAACTTAAATAAAATTAAAAAAAATTATATTCTCGTTTCGCGTCAGGTTTCAATAAGAACTGCAGGCGTAATCTTCTACTTTCAGTCCTCGATAGGTAAATAACTATTTCGCACAACTGAATTGTAAATCACATTTTACATCCTAGTTCCCGTGGCGAAAATTGTATTTTACGTTCTTTGTTCTCTCATTTTTTTACCTTCTCGCCCGTAAAATAATATCCCCTAACAAAGCTCCACTATTTTGTAAATAAATAAAAAACAAAGATTGTACAGTTGTACTGGATGTGCTACTCAGAAAGAATGCCACCAATGAAACATATTTGGCTCGCCAAAATGGTTTTTCCAGCAGAGCTCGCTCCATCATTTTGAAACTTAAAAAGAAAAAAAAGAAAAAAACAAAGGGTGTGCTATATTGTGCTCGAATTGTGCTGGCAGTGCTACTCAAACAAAAATTTCATATCAGTGCTGGAAAAATTTATAACGCTAACAATTTTTTTTCTCGAGTAGAACTTAGCTTTGTCGTATAACATTTTAGAAAAAATGAAAAACAAAGGTTATGCTGCAGTCAGATTCTGTAACTGTGATAAAACTATAACTATGAATTGTTGAAAAGTTCTTCATTTCTTTTTTTGGATTTTATCACTCGTTTTTCATCATTTAGACACTTTTTGCGATTCTGTGTTCAAATTAAATATTATGCGAGTTTTAAGAAAAGTCGGACAAGTGCGAATAAAATTCGCTCGCCAAGGGTTCCGTGAATGTAAAAGAACACAATATCGAAAAAAAAATTGACATAAAGTTGTGTTGTAAACTCTTTATATTGCCAGATCATAGACACATAACAAAATAAATGTTTAATCGTAAACGTCAATAGTAAATTAGAAGCACATCTACATTGATCACAATTTACAAAAAATGTTACTTGAGGCTAAATATTATTCATAGTTTTTTATGTTAACTAAAGAAAGATTTAACCAGCTTTTAAATGGTTTAAATTTGAATTATTTTTTCTGTAAATCAGCTTCGAGATCTAGGGGGTAGGGTACATACTCAAAATAGCACTTTTTTAACAAAGACGGTGCATATCAAAATTCTCAAATGAATTGCAATATTTCTTAAATTAGGTGCTCTTTCAAATGACACCCCACCGTTTGGGTCAAAAACAATTTTTTCACCCTCCCTACCCCCATCCCCTAAACACACAGAAATATAATTATTTGAGGCTTCGCTATAATTTTCATTCAGAGTTTATCAAACATCCTGTCTCTGTGAATTTTTTCAAGTTTTTCTGTCAATTAAGCTCGAAATCCAATGGTTGTGGGGACGAACTTTTTGTTGCATTTTTTTGACAATAATTCAAAAAATATGCATTATCAAATTCTAAAAAAAATTGCGATGTTTCTTAAATTAGGTGCTCTTTCAAATGTCACCCCACTTGACCTGGTTTTAAATGATGTTTTTACCCCTTCTCATTCCCACCCCCTTAATAAATATAATTATGACAATTTGACACTTCTCTATATTTTTCATTAAAAACTTACTTATTTTTCTATCATTCCAAATATGTTTTAAGATTTTCGATCAAGTAGGGTCGGAGTTAATCGAGACAAAAAAAAAATAAAGAAAACGTCATTATTCAAAACTATACAAAAAATGCTGGGGTGTAAAATTCTAAAAAAGTTTTTAAGGAATACTGAAGTAGAGTCCTTTTATATGCTACTCTACTCGTCTCGATGAAAAAATGTATGTTCTCAAAGGCTTTACATTGTACATCCCTCTGTAAAACAAACAAAACAACTTTATTTAATTTTTACACCCTTCAACTTGTGTGGATAGGTTAGTTTTATAAGCACCTCAAATTTTAGGTCCATAGGATTAATATTTTAAGAGATAATCGATATTCGATATAATGCGAAAAACTCGTTTTACTCTCACCAATAGAGATCGAACCCTAAAAAAGTAAAAAATAGCAAGCGACGCACTATCAAACATCAACATTACATAGATTGCACGCACTTTTTTTTATTGTTTGAATGAAAACCAAGAAGAAAATATAAGTTTAAAAAATAACAAAACTCAATAATTAAGTAACTAAAATCGACACGTCTAACTCATATAATATTTAACACGAGACTGAATAAAAAAAATATAATGACATTATCAAATGATAAACTATTAAAATTAATAATATGTAATCGAATTGTATCGTATACTTGCTGAAAATAATATTCGTTTGCCTTTATTATATCATTGTTATTTGAATTTCTTCTTTATTTTATTTTGTTATTATTGTTTGATGCAATTGTGTGAATGTATGTGTTTAAGATTTAAAATCAGAGTATAGATGAATATATAAGGTTTCATTATAATTTATTTTACTGACCGTCATTACCGTTTGAAAACGCTACTTCCATCCGAAAAAACATTTGAGTTGCTTGTCATAATATCGCGCCTAAGGAAGTTTTACTTCAAAAATATTTAAAAATTTATCTAAGTCAAAAAAACAAACGCTTGCACCATTTTATGAATCTAAATCATGCCTTTGTAGATTTTGGAGATTAAAAATTATAAAAATTATTGAATTATTAAAACTTATTATTTTATTTTGTAGATGCTGTTATTCTGAAATGGAATGCTGGAATTGTATTGTATTGTACATATTTCAAAACAAAAGAGAAAAAAGGATATAAAATATGTATAATATTATATATTACGATCTCTTTAAATTGATCTCTTTTAGACCTCTGCAAAATGTTATATTTCTGTTACCCCAGATGGCTCGAAAGAGATCTTTCTGAAAACCATTATGTTATCTTTAAGATAATGTTATTTTTAAGAGCTCTTTATGATATATTTTTGCCGAACGGCAACTAAACGGGTAAATTCTTAAAAAGAGTTTAATAATGAAGACCGATTTCTATAAAGATGATTATTGAAATAAATTAAACGAATTTTTAAAACACAATATGGTTAGTTTCATTGCCTATTGGGCATCAATCCTTAAATACCGCTTCCCCTATATATGTAGAAATAGGCTTTCAACCTTTGGTTGTGTAGTTCTTCAAAATATAAATCAGTACAGAATACAGATGTGATGAAAGTTGTAAGGAAATACAAATGTGTTTGAAATCTAGAAAACCAAAGAACTGTAAAACTAAAGTTGAAAATCTATTTGCACCATGTAAGAATCGTTTATTCCATCCGATACCAGATGTTACTTGTAATAGTTATAATTAATTAGAGTTAACACTAATTTCTACATGAAATATTATGCTAGTGTAAACAGATTCTCCATTAATGATGTACAATTTATCTTCAACAGCTAGCTAAAAAAATTTTCAAATCACGAGCTACAAAGCTTTGGTTTCTCCGTTTTTCGTAAATGGTGGTGCTGCCTCTACGGAAAAAATGATATCAGCGTTATAAAATGTTTCCATTAGTCAAGCACAACTCGAGCAAAATACAGCACAGCCTCTGTTTTTCATTTGTGTTTGTTCAAAATGACGAGCCTAACTTCTGCTCGAAAAATCGTTTTAGTGTGCCAACTATTTTTCATTGGTGATATGGATAGCATTATTCTGAGTATAACAACCAGCTCAACTGTGGCACAATACAGCACAATCTTTCTTTTTTATTGTTTGCAAGCTGGAGGGACTAACTTCTACTTGGAAAATCATTTTAGCATGTTTAAATTCTTTCGTTTGTGGTACGAAAGTTTTTTTGAGGAGCACAACCAGCACATCTCTAGCACAACCATGCAATACAGCATGTGGATATCTTGTTAAATTCCACAACGAATCTTATTATTGCTCCTTATTTAGTGTGATTCTGTTCACAAAAGATTTTATAAATTTTTACAATTTTCTCAAGCAAACAAATCACAACTTCATTTATGAACTTCAAATGTCTTTTTTGATTTTTTAATATGATATAAAACATATATTATTTGTAATGCAAAATAAATGTGGAAACTAATGTTATTTGTACTTAAATTTAAATTTAATTTAGTTTGTTTTAAATTCGATACAACAACCAAAAATCCAAACCAACTTGCTTTTTGATAATGGCCGAATGATGAAAATTTCGTATTCCTTTGTTTAGCTTGTTTAGCTATTAGAAAATTAGGCGCGTTCATACTTAATATAAATTAACGAAACAAGCATGCACGCTGGTCTGTTACTTTTCTTCACTTCGTTGTAGTGTTTAAGAAGAATATAAAGGATCATAAAGGAAAATATTTGAAAAGGACAAGACAGAATAGGAACGATTAATATGGACGAAGAGTCGCCACATTTTGCAAAATGGCGGGACAAACTTCTACTTGAAAAATCATTATAGCATGTTTAAATTCTTCAATTTGTGGTATGAAATTTTTTTGAGGAGCACAATCAGCACATCTTTAGCACAACCACGCAATACAGCACAATCATTACACCGGTCAACAAAAAAAATATTTTTTTTTGGGTTTCTGTTCTCATGCTTAAATTCTGATTCTAGACATTGAAAAACGCTTAAATATTTCATATTTAGTTCGTAAAGTTTGCTTTGGTCTTTTGGGGCTTAATACGAGAGAGCTCATACGATTACGATACGATATTCACTTTTAGACATTAATTTCTTGTTATTTTACATAGCTATATGTTATTGTTTATCACAAATCTTGAATAAAAAAGATTCTTGTATCTAAAAAGATGTTTTCTAATTATAATTTACAGTGGAAGTGTAGAAAAAATATAAAAATCAGTAATTTTTGCCGAAAAATCGAAAAATTGCTCTAGTTTCTACAAAAGCAAACTTTAATCGGAAAACAAATTTTTTTCCTTATTTTTGTCGTAGGAGAAACCAAAATTTAACATGTAGCAGTCAGACCCAAAAATCTTGTTGACCAGTGTTATTTTTCACTTTTTCAAAAAGACAGAGTTAACCTCTTTGGGGATATAACTTTTTTCATTGGTGATATAGAATGTGTCTTCAGATGTTAAAGCATAAGGAAAAAGGAAAACATGTGGGTTGAGTATCATAGTGGTTATTCAACTGGACTTTAAATCGAACGACCCAGATTTGATTTCAAGTCATGCCAGTGGGTTTTTGCCCTATACTATAACAACCCTCAACACACTGGTTTAACAATTAATCGAAAGTCATCCATCATGGTTGACAAATTGGAAAATACTCTATGGACTGATCACCCATGTACAACTAATCGATTAAATTTAGTTTTTATGTAAAACTGGAGTCAGTCTACTCTCCACCGACCATTAAGAAGCAATAATAGCAAAAATGACAAAAAATTGTGAAAATGCGACAAAGCTTTGATTGGAATTATGAGCATATCAAACGGGAGTCGAAGTGTGTTAAAAACGTGATAATGAGTGGCTTCAGTTTTCTAATCTATTCTACCCCTACTTAACTAAAGTAACACTTCATTTTCGGGTCCATATCTAAAAACGATTTTATATTACGTCTTTTACTAATTAATAACGACTTGACATTCAACAGCTAAAAGCAGAAACTTAAATTTATAAATTATATTATTTAGGTGAGTAAACCCTAATATTGTTGCATTAATTATATAATCTCGTATAATTTATTAAAAAATAAAAATTTGAAAGTAAAAATAAAATAAAAGAAGATTAATGACGGAAAAATCGTTAAGAAATTCTAATATCAGAAGAAAAAAGGTTGGTTTTCTAAAAGATAGATTTGATTAATTTTGATGAATAAAAAAAATGTCACTTTCATTATAAAATTTGCGAATTGATTTTAATTTATGAGAATTTTTCAATTTAGAAAATTACACGATGGATTAGAAATGTAATTTATTATTTACAAATATTTTCGGGATGGATATTTCCCGAATTTTTTTGATTGGTGTACCAGCATTTCTTATATAAAAGCTCTGCAAATTGACTGAGATTTAGCTTAAAGCTGTGGCTTTCCGTAAATTTTAAATTATAAATAATTCTGACACTGGATAAAACAATATTGGCTATCGTACCGAACATGAATAGGAAAACAAAATATTAGAAGCTTTGAAACCACTCCAACACAAGAGTCGAGACTAGCACAAGTTGGGAAGGTAATAAATGAATATAAGATCGAGATGTGACAGACTCCGTGTAGGAAGGTTGGGAAATATATTGGTAATTTAAAAAGGCACTTGGGCAGTTATCTCATATTCTGTGGCAAGCCCAAAACACATGAACAAGGTGAAGGTATATTAACAACTCCCAAAGATAAGAAAGCACTATTCAAATGGAAGCCAGCTTCGATAGCAGAGTAATAACATCATTAATTCAATTGAAAATTGCAAATAAAACCACTAAACAATGCTATGCAACTATACCGAAGACACAGATGACACAGTAAAAGATGTGAGCGACAACGTGGTTCTATTCTTGCCATAAAATAAGACTCGAAATTATTTAAAAAACATCATTAAATGAAATCATTATCTTAAAATCCATGTCAACAAACATATAAACATTCATAGGTGCCACAGGACAATCAACCGATTTTTAATATTTTTTTGGTTGATTACTTTGTTACGTAACACAAGCAGTAATGCATGTTTCTATATGCATAAATTATAAAAATTTGGTTATGTAATGCATTCGTCATATTATATGTAGATATAATATAGTTGTTCAAATTTATAAAAAGTAGAATTTTTGTCTGTAGTTGTAGAACGGATTATTTTCTCGTTTCAGAATGATGATGTAAATTTAAATCAAATAATAATTTAATAAACATTGTGAAAGTTTTTGTAAATTTGTTGATATTTAAAAAAAATGTAACAAATAATTACGAGCAAATAACATTATTTTATTCAAGACTAGCAGGACCCGGCGTACGTTGCTACGCCTATAAAAAAGTTTGTGTGCGTACATTTTGTTGAATTAGTAAGAATAATTTCAAAGAGTCGTAATGAGAATAGAAGGAGCCTATTTTAATTTTATCATTTGGGAAATATGAATAACAGAGATCATTAGCATTCTAGCTGATCAATCCAGATAGTTTGAAAATTGAACGGAAGGTCAACATTTGAAAGTGATTGGTAAAGAGTTTCGGAGAGTTTAAATTAAACACTTGCAATTTTTCGCGTTAATTGGCTTAATATGTGTCGCGAAAAATTAGGTGAACGTCAAAACATTCATTTGGTGTTACAGTTGTCAATGACTTACTCTGGAACCGTCATACTTGCGATACAAAATAGGCACACCGCACCAAAATTTACTGTTTTATCGTACCATGTCATGTTGACTAATTTCATTTATCAATCTATCCAGATTATTTGCTGATCTTAAATAAAGTCAATTTGGATTTTCAAATATATTTTACCAATTATTTCCAATGCTCTACATGCGCTCTGTGTGTTGTTATTAGTAATGGAGCATGTCACTGAAAGAAAACTTTGAAGAGCAGACTAAATATGCATAGCGCTGATGTTTGATACTAATCGAAAAACCGGTCTAAGAATGACAGCATTTTTAGTGAAGGTTTTCGTTTTTTGGGTTTTGTCGATTTATGGCCATCGTCTTATTTCGACATTTCTGCCAGAGTTTTAAAAAAAAATTTGGACAAACATAATAATAAGACTAATTTGTAGTATAATATAAAAATAATAATCAGAATAATATCATTTATAAATCCAGACTTATATACTAATCTAAAACCAGTCAAATCACTTCATTTATTGACATATTTGCATATATTTTACCGATTTCTTTAAATAACCTACATTGTTTGTTTGTTTTTGAAATTAATGGGGACACCTATTTTTCTTAATAAGTAAAACACTTGCAACCTGTAGCTTTGATATTATTGTTCATAATCCTATTCTTTAATTCAACGGTTCAATTGCAAAAACTTGCTGCATCAATGTTTCTAAAAAGAGGAAAAGAAACGCCCATTTTCTATATTTTGAACATGTATAACATATATATATATATAAATGAAATATGTATTACATATGTATATACGCGCTAACCAAGAACATGTTTGTTGTAAATTAGAAATATTATTTGCAACGTAATGTGTTGGATGCATATAATTGTATGTATATAATAAATATATAAATGTATATAATTTTCATCTAAATGAATTTGTTTGTCACATTATACTTTAATTTTCCATTTGAATGGTAATTTTGTTTTGCGGAAAAAAAATCGATCAAAGATAACTGATTGAAAGTTGAATAAAAAGTATAAAATATAATATACATTTAGGCATACATTTAACCATTAGGAAAATTAAAATTACTAATTATAAAAAATCTAAATTAAATTTTAAAATTTCGGCTCCGAGGTGCATTAGTACCTGTTAATGGCCTTCTCCTGGCAAAATTTCAGACTCCTGTGTGCTACAGATTTCGCTGGAGAGCGCACGCAAACAGACAAACACTTTATTTTATTATTATAGATAGAAGATAGAAGATATATACATGATGAATTTTTATTAGTTTAATAAACAAAAATGGCAGGACTTTTATTTGAAGATACTTGTAATATATAATCCAATTATTCAGATATGGATTTCGAAGGTAAAAAGTTTGATCGTGTTAGTCTATTACATTGTGAATCCGATCTTTTTTAATTGGATATAAATTCGTAGCTGTTTCCCCTGGTTTTGGGTGTTAAATTTCGTTTGGAATTAGCTACCTCATTGCACAAAGATGGAAAACGTAATAGTGGTGAATTTAATCCACCCGCCGGAAATATAACCAATATCAGGATCTGCGTTCAAGTATATATTGAAAGGGTTTAGCTACACGCATCTCGATGTAACGAACTGCCATAAAATTAAAACAAACAACAAAACAGAACCACGACGGTTATCAAACAAAAATGGAAACGTATCATATCAACAGCACATATCATACCAACAGCACATATCTACATATAATATGGAGTCCATAATATAGCGTCTAATGACAGTGGAAAAATTCAACTTAAGTAAAATAAATAAGTGATGAAGAAGTTTCAACTTTGAAATTGTCATCGCCTCAACGGCGTAATCGATAGCGTGTCTGCCCAAGGATTCGAGCCGGGCACTGACGAGGGTAGGTTCGAATCCGATCCAAAACACGAAAAATGTGAATTGGAGTTTTTTTCTGAAAAACTTCAAACCATACCTTTGAATTGAAAAAAATTCCAATTACTTCTTTACTTACTTGAGTTTAATTGATCTCAAAAATCTAAAATATCTACATATGTTATACACATATCAACAGCAGTCGTACCAACAATTAAAAATACACGACTTTGACCTTGACGACATACATACGTTTTCTGAAGTTTTATTTTGAGAAAATCGTTTCTAAGCCTTTTTTGGTTTGCTTTAAACAGTTTGCAATTAAACAAATTGGTTGTTAAAATTGATTAAAAAAAAATAACAAACCAAAAATTACGTGAATTTAGCGATTTTTTCAAAATATATTTTACTAAACATATGTAAAGTACACCAGCTTAGTAAAATATATTTATACAATACGATAGATTAAATACAACTGAAAATTGAAAAACAAAATGTTTTAAATAAAGGAATTTAAAAATAAAATTGGTTGCCATAGAAATTTAGAAAAATAAATATGAAAAGTAAAACTACTTGGATTCAACAATTTTCTCAAAAAATATTCTACTATTTGGTGTAAATATATGGATTTTAATTTATGCAAATAATACAGAACTCGTACGAACTCGTAAGAACTCGTACAAAAAATCTTGTATGCAATTCGGGCATAAAGTTCTATTTTGCTTTCGAGTGTTTGATGCCCTCGACTAACGCCTCGAGCGATTCACTCCCAAGCAAAAAACACCTACTTTACGCCCTTAATACATAAATAGCTATTTTCGGCAAACGGCTGTAAAGTTTAAATCTACTGCCACTAGGGAGTTAGTTAAAGTATTCCTTTTTTTTACTTATAATGAAAGCGGCTGTAAAGTAACACCATTTTTATTTTATTTTACGGCGGCAGTAAAGTAGCATTTGTTATTTTGTTATTTTTTTCAAACAAATTATATAACTATGACAACAAAAAATAAGAAATTGATTCTGATTGGATTATGAAATTTTGAATTAATGTATGTAACTATGACAACAAAACATAAGTTATAATCTGACTGGATAATGAAATTTTGAATTTGAGCTTACTTTGATAAAAAAATTTTATTTATACAAATTTAAATGTTTTTTACTTTTTGGACGTAATAATAACGGTAATTAATCATAATTATAAATTTTTGATATATTATAATTTCATATTTATAAGAAATTTAAACATTTGCCGAAAAAATAGTGTATTTAATTCGGTGCTAAAGTGACTTTTTGTGTATCGTATATAATTGTCAAACTAAAGACTCAGCACAAAAAGTAGCACTTTAGCTCCGAATTAAATAATATATGTACTATTTTATTCGCCTACATATATTAAAGTGTTACTTTATTACTGTGATTTGTGGTCTCAAAGTGCCACTTTTCAACCATATATTTTGTTGTCATAGTTACGTCCAAAAAAGTAAAAAGGCATTTGTATTTGTTTAAATTCTATAAAAAATAGAAATGTTTATCAAAGCAACCTTTCGATTCCAAATTTCCTAATCCAATTAAAATATTTGTTATTCTTTGTTGTCATAGTTATACGATTTGTTTGAAAAGAAATAACAAATATATTGGTCAAAGGCTGCTTGTACAACATATTTTTATTTCAAAATTTAAGTGCATGTTGCGTGTCGAAAACTGTACATCGCAGTAAAAATTATATAGTGGTATCGAAACGACGCTTAGGAGATTAACTTTTACAATCTTTTACCCAGTGTACCAAAAAAAAGGAATGAGGTGTTCGATTTAAAAAAAACCGTGTTTATTTTGTGGCCAAACAGCAGATGTAGCAGCTGACACAAGGAAAAAAGAAAAGTACCGACGCACGATCAATAACGTAAGTACTCTGAAATTTAAAACCAATGTCATCAAAAGAGCAGAAGAACGTTTACTCGAAAGATCGTTTACTGTGGGAATATGACTTGATCGCATTTAAAGGAAAGTACCATACCGTTTGCTTTACTAATTTTTTGAATCGAGCACCACCAACCTAGGATAAGCCTCCCTCGCAAAGCTAATCAAGTTAATGAAACAATGAAGGAGATTTTTTGAAGAAAAAGGTGAAAACCATGAAAATTGAACATGACAAGGCTATCATAGCAAAATTTCAACAAAAATATATAAGTGGTCACTTTTTATATGCAAAATCTGCTCATTTATATATCTTCAAGATATGGTGAATGTGGAAAATGTAATGGATAAAGAGACGTTAGAGAACTTCAAAAATGGATTCTTGACTGTAAAACGAACAGAAAAATTTAATTTCTGCACATGGACAGATATGATAACTGAACAAAGTCTTATGAAGTTAATGAAGACAGAAGGGGTGAATATCTCGAGGTCGAAATGCTCAAAAAAAGTGTTTTATGTAAATAGGGGTATTCTATGTATGCTACAAATACAGTTTGTGAGAAAATTGAGAAGTTTCGTGACATTTCGATTGGTTTTGCTGAACAACACGTTGATGCAAGAGATACAAGAGTAAAAAACATAACATTGATGTAAGCAAGCTACTTGAATGGCTTACACTTCAATGATACCTTTCTCAAAACAAAGCAATTGATATTCTTAGCTTCTCGAATTATTGGAAACAACCAAATTAATTGTTACAAAACCTATGAAATTGGATTACAATCTATGCTGAAAATAACTGGATTGAACTATAATGAGATAAAGTTCAAAAGCGCCGATAAGTTAACAACTTTCAGTTGTTAACAAATCAGTCAGAATTAATGATTGTAAAGTCTCTGTTGATCCATTGTTACTCTTCCAAAGGATAACTGTAACTAAACAGTTTGAAAGTAATTTCGAAGGATATCTTCAATATGAATTAAGTCCGTATCCGACATCATTATTTGATAATAATGGCATGAGAAAAAAAAAACAAACGAAAACCACGTTTATATGATAAAAATATTATGACACAGGTTAATATCGAACTTGATGAAAATAACGTGACGTATATCATCGATGGTGAATTTTTTCTGCATTGTGTCGTTTAGAGTAAAGACGATACTTTTTCTGTTGTTTTAGATAAATATGTTAAGTATTTACAAACACATTATGCATTCAAAATTCTAATTCTTCATTATTTTTTCGAACAATTTTATCAACAAAAAATTTTAACCACTGAAGTTCTAAAAAATGATGAAAAATTCAAATTTCAGTCGGACTAAAAATCTTTAAAATTAAATATCTCAAGAACACGAATTAACGCCTCTTTGTAATTTGATATACATAAAAGTAAGGATAGAACAATCTATAAAAAAGTTAAAATTTAATTGAAGTTAAAAATTTTTGCTAATGGGAGGGAGTTGTTTGAAAAAATTATGAAAAATTAGAACTTTTAGTCGGACTTAACTCTTTATAATTAAATATCACAAGAACACGAATAAATGCCTATTTGTAAATTTGAAATATGTACTTTAGAATATGGATCTAACTATTTAAAAGAAAATATATAAATTAAATTCCTATTGATCTTCGACCCTAGCGTCATCTTTTAAAAAGTGTTTATAATATTTTAATTTTCAAATTAATTACAAAAACAATTAATTAATTTTTTTTAAACGACTAACTAATCATCATCTATCAAACAAAAAAAAGTTTGATGAAATTGGTATATCCGTTCTTGAACAATATAATTTCAAAGTTACATCGGATTGGTAGAATTTTCATTTCTCATGTTGGGGTCTCCTCTATGCTCAAACTAACTAACTTTTCATGCTGGGGTGCACCCTATGCACTTTAAAAAAAAATTGTTAAGTAAGAAATATTTTTTATTTTGTCCGTACTCTATATGCCAAGTTTCAGAAAAATCAAATATGGGCAAGTTCAAATTTCGACTTTATCACCTGTGTAGATCACGTTTTTCATCAATAATTATTTCATTTAATGAGTTTTTAAGTACACAAAATAAGTATTAGTAAATGAACATATCAAAAATATGTAAAATGTTATTAAATACAATGTATTAACTGATAAATAATACAAATTATTCAAAATTCAAGGTAGTATTCACAGATATTCACGGTATAGACCTTGCATTAACGTGCGTATGGCTGCGCACTTTTCGCCCTCTATCTAAAAAACGGTTGAGCGCATGAAAAAATGTTTCTCATAAAATTTGTAGACGTTAACATCATTGGAACAATAGAAACCGAGATAATCACGAAAAAAAGTTTTTTATTACCTTTGACCTTGAATAACTTACGACGGCGACACGAGATCTTATGAGACTTTTGGGACAATGTTTAGAACGCTAAAATGAAGGAATTTACAAAAATTCTGGACTAAAATGACTGGACTATATATAAAGCCAGCACCAACCATGTGGTTATTTATCTGTTTAAAAAGATTTTGATAACAACTGATTACCAAGCGTTCTTTATTTATTTTTCAATTCAAAATTTTTTGGTCATACAAATTTACTTAATACTTTTCATATTTTGTGTCAGTAAGAAAGAATTAGTTTTTGTTTCGTAAAAACCAGAGGTTACGATACTGGGGCCTTACCTGAGGTGTTTTATCATACTGAGTAACACTTACTGAGTCTTATCTTACTCACTGCCTAGTTTTTATCCATTTTTAAATGTACTTTTGAGCCTTTTTTAGATTCAAATATATTTTCAACCAATAAAATTCTTATTCAAATTAAAAACACATAACAATTGAAAACATAACCAAACAGGCTAACTAAAATAATGATATGAAACAGAAAATTTATAAACACATTTGTATTTGCTCTCCTCAGTCATGCCGTTTTTACAATATAACAACGATATGTATATATGTATATCTATCCATCCCATCAATAGCAGCGTTTATAATCTGTTTTAACTGAATTTCATATCGGATTACTACTCTGAAAACTTTAAACAAATACAACATAATTCTTTATTACTCCTCTTGACTGCTCTTCAACAATTGTCAAAGTCAACTTTATAGCAAATCATCTCATTTCTTATACTCATCTCCTTAATCTTTATTAATTCAAACAAAAGATAAAACTTATTCTCGTTAACGAAAGTAATTACACTTTTAAAGGTTTAATTAATCTTATAAAAGAAAATTAAATTTTCACAAAATCTTCCACTTTAATCTGATATCATCCGAAAAAAAATTTGTTAGATAACTAAAAATTAAATTAAATAAAAATTTTCGAGTAATTTGATCATAAATTATTTAAAATTAAAATTCTGAAGTGATAATTCTCAACCAAATTCAATATATACATAATAAGACAATATTTAATTATTTTCTAATTACAAATAATTACATATATTATTATTAGTTTAGTAGCATTTTTGAAAAAAAAAAAAAAGATGACGCATAAATACGTGATGTTGGCATTTAACCGAAACAACTTTATCATCTAATCAGACACATATCTCATAATAAAATAATTTTTCTTTTTCGAAATATGTAGATAAAAGATAAAAGTCGATTATAGCAACAGTAACATTCATATCGGTTTCGAAAATAGAATTATTTGTTAAGTTGAACACCACCCTTCAATCCGATTTTCTATTCCACTCATATTCTTCATTTTTTATACCGAAAATAATAAAAGAACTAAAATCAACAAAACATACATTGTTTAATATTTATCAATACAAAAATTCATTAAAAACAAAAAACATAAACCGTCAAAGATACAAACTTTAATCGAAAATAACATAGAAACAAAATAACATCGAAATTGAAATGTTAAAAAAGTAAATATAAACTACTAACAACAAACAAAAATTTAGCATGCAAGGAAAATCGAATTACAAACGTTTTCCACAAAAATAATAATGTCTCTGTTATTTTCCGTGTAGTATTAGTTTTTTGTGTTTCTATTCCAAAATGTGTTAATGCATTGCAAAATATATGCAAATTATATGCATTATATGCAAAAT
This sequence comes from Diogma glabrata, assembly GCA_963693315.1. Classification (NCBI taxonomy): domain Eukaryota; kingdom Metazoa; phylum Arthropoda; class Insecta; order Diptera; family Cylindrotomidae; genus Diogma; species Diogma glabrata. Next base: position 182,552,381 of record OY856187.1, read on the forward strand.
ATAGAAACGCAAAAAATAATTAACATCGAAAACCTTTTTACATTGTTGATTTTATTTGTAATATAGAGGTAAATCTCAGTTTATAGCCGATTAAGTTTCTGTCTGAATGAATATGATAGCCGTTCATAGCCAAATTTTGTTAATTAAAAATCATACCTCAATTTAGCCTTTATTTAAAATGAGCCAACTGAGTGAACTAACATGCACTACGAAATCGATATTTAAAAATTTGTAAAAACCTTCTAAGTTATTCCCACCTCCGCTACTATGGGTTCGTAATGGAGGGATTTGTGATGAATCTATAGTATTTGTTGTATCCATAATTCCATTACCATCCCCTGAATTAGATTGTCTTTGTATTTTTGTTAAAACTTCACCTTGTAACTTTGGTGCTGGTGGGATTGCTTCCGATTCACGATAAAATTGATCCTCATCATAAATTTCATCGATACTATTCGTTTTATCTTTATTATGATTCGCATCTCGATCTAAATCAATTTGGTTCGGTTCATCAGGTTCAGATGGTGATTCATATTGATTACTTAATACTTTTCGAGGAACTGAAACGGAAAAATATACAACAAATTTGTTATATGTAAACAAATAAGTCTAAAGTATTTGGATTACATTTAAATAATTAATAATGGTTTTACGAGTATATTTCTTCTTTTTCATCTTCATAAATTAACGAACATTAATTTCTCTTACACAGAAGATGGAAAACTTTTTGTATTTTCTAAGTAAAAAGTTAAATGTTAGAACTACGAATGGAAAGAAAATCAAGACATAAATGAATGAATTTTGTGCTTTATGGAAAGAACATAAAAAGTTACTTTTATTACTTTATAGTAAGTTTGCGATTTAATTTTATTTTATGTTGTGTAACATTTTTTTTATGAAATACTGATATTATTATAAATTGTGAAATTTTAAGTGCTACTTTGGAAAATTACTTTGAGCAGTGTTTTATCATATTTTATTTTTTGTGTATAATTTCGTTGGATTAGTATTTTTGAAGAAAAAAATAGGGTAGGTTAAGTTATTTATGTTACAAAAACAAAAACTATTATTAGGTTTAAGAAAGTTTCATGTACTTACCACAAGTATAAACTACTTTTAAATACATTCTAGAATCAGGCCTACAAGGTTTTCCAAATGTTGCACTATCTGCTGATAAATTACATTTTCGTCGGCCATGACAAATTTGCATGACAGTTTCTGTTGCATATACAACCAAACAGGCTAAAACGAAAAATATATTTAAAGTGTTAGTTGTTTGAAAATATAAATTAACGGTAAACAATCTCAGGCGTAGTCCTGATTTTAGGCAGTTTGAGTTATTTTTGAAGTGAAAACTTCTTAAGGCACGTTGTGTTTTTCGTATGGGGAAAAATTTATTTATTCGAGTCATCGTCACGCTAAATAAATATTAAATAAAAAACACATATTAAGATAGAGTGAGATAAATTGTTATCATTTGTTATTTTCTTATTTCTTATTCTCATTTTCTTGATTTGTAATTTGTTTTTGCTGTGTTATTGAATTTTATTTTTTTTTTCTGCGTTAACAGTGTGTAAGTGTGGTATATAGTAAGTTATATTTTTAAGTAAAATAAGAAAAATTGTTTTCGTCATATTTGTTTTGTGTGGTTTTCTTTATACTTTTTAATAGAGACAACGCAATCGATAATAGGAATAACCTAAGTATTGTTGAAATTAATTTAATGATAGCATATTATAAATAATTTTACTCTCGTTCTCTTTATACATATTTTGTTTTTCCCGTTTTAATTGAACTTGATGTTTTTCTGAATTAATAACAGTGTGTAAGTGTTGTAAAGTAAATAAAGATTTTGTTGTATTTAGACGATAAAAACACAGCTATTTCACAGTTTAAATTTTTCACTTCTGTCACCAGTCCTCAAGACTGCCTTCTCATTTTTGTAATAATTGATGTGTTGTATAAGTTTATGAACGCCTTTCTTAGACATTTGTCATTTGTGTATTGAAGTCACTTGATATTATTAATTTTGACACATTGTTTTATTAATATGCGGTTCGGATAAAGAATTGCCTATTCATTCTGTCCATATGACATCACGGATATCAACATCGTGGATATCAATATATATAAATCAATTTTTTTTCTAATTAGATCAACAAAGATCAGACAGTTGTGCGGACAAATATTTATAGTTATGCTCTATCAGGGGCTCAGAGTAAGGGAAGAATAAACATTTGAGTAGAAATCAGTCGAACAGTGGTTTGAAAGTTGCATTTTTTTTATATAATTTTACATTCTACAGGTTTTGAAACTTTATCCAAATTTGCTTCTTTTGCAACATCTCTCTTTACCTATCTTCTCTTTCTCTCTCTCTCTTTAATATGAAATTGACGGTCTTAAAAATTTGAAATTCAGATTAATAGAGTTTTTGTTAAATTTTTAACGAAAAATTGAGCGACAAGCGAACCTTATTCTAGTATTTCATATAGCTTCAACTCAAATTAAATTCTTGCATTTCGGTCAGACTAAAGACATGTTTATTTCTTTTTGAGCATGTTATAATATCTACTTTAAAGTTAAACAAAATTCAACCTCATGCAATGCGTAATATTTTTTAAAATTAAAATGTGATGTATTGAGCATTTCAATATGTTGAGCGTTTTGTTACGATGCTGTTTTCCAAGCATTGGAACGTTTGTTGTTTGTAGACGGTGTAGATAGACAATACAACTCCACCCATTTTTTTTTATTCCGTTATTTCAAGATGCTATAGTTGTGTTCAGAAGAGATGGTATTGTGAATTGGTATTGTGAATTGCACTACGTATCACCATCGTCATCGTTCAGTACAGCAACCGAACGAAACAAAATGTGATTCAACATCGTCTACAGTTTTTTTATAAAAAAAAGAAACTTCCAGACGATACCGGTGAATTTTTTTTAATTTATAAAATAATAATAAAAATTTGATTATGTGTTTGTGTTGTTGTTAGAATCATATCGAATAACTATTCAATTCCGTTTCGATATAGTGAATTAAAATTGCACTAATGGCGGTGTTACTAAAACAACGAAGAAATTTTAACGCAAGGAAACTAAATAGAAAATACAAATTCATTTAGTACTTTTAATTTTTCTTCTATTTCAATAATATAATTATATAAATAAATTTATGTTAATGTCTATATAATATAAAATTTAAATTCAACAAATTTCAGTTTAGTTTTTGTTTTGCAATTTATTTATTTATTTGGCTTGGGTAAATTTTTTCAACCCATATTGCCAAAGTTTACATATTTGTTCTACATGTGATCTGTTACTATTATATTTTTTCATTCTGTATTATCGGGGGTGTTCAATCTACTTTATCAATATTAATAGTTTATTCAGTCAAATAAGGACAGTACATATGTAAATTAAACTTAAATTTATCTTAATTTCTAACCTAAATTATAATACTAAATAATACTACTACATGATTGTTTTGATACCATATAATATTATTTATATTTAAATTATGAGGAATTCAAAGTTTTAAATTTAGCTAGAATTTTATTCTTGAATTGATCCCTACTCATATTAGAGTCATAAAAAGCACTATACTTATTAAAATTTCTGATACATTCATTAAGTGGGTTATAAAAAGAATAATCATGTCTATGAAGTTCGTCAATAAGAGGCCTCCTGTGTCTTGTATTATAAGTATGACAATTAGGAACCATCATTTCACACAAATCTGGACACCTTATATTACCTCTGACTAGGTCGAAACCAAATAAAGCAGAAGCAAGCTCACGTCTTGATTTTAGTGAGACCATATTCAGCAGTAAGAGTCTTTCTTCATATTTAGGCAGTCTGTATCCAGTAAAACCGAGAGGTTTTAATGCAAAGAGTAAGAATTGTTTTTGTACCGATTCAATAGAGCTTGCGAATAACTCGGTATAAGGCGACCAAATTATACTAGCATATTCAATTTTTGATTGAACTAATGAACAGTACAAAGTTTTTGTCAAGGTGATGTCGTTGAATTCTTTTGCTCTACGTTTAATAAAGCCGAGAATAGCATTCCCACTTGTGGGAAAAAACTGATTCCCGACAGTCATATGCACAACGAATTTTATCTTTAAAACAAAAAATAATGCAAGTGCCAAACTTTCACAAGTGGTTAGATATAAAATAAACTTCAATTTAGTTTAAAAAGAAAAAATGGCTATGCCATCTTTTTTTCAATTACACCGTTTTTTTCTTATGTTACACCGTTAAAAATTATTTCAAAAAATTAACAGTGTACATTTTTAAAAACTTTGTTCTAATACCTATTCAACGACATATCATTTATGAAAATCGATTCAGTAGTTTTTCTACAATCGCTCGTCAAAATGCACTCACATCACAAAATAACAAAAAATTGAGGGGCACCCTGTGAAGACCCCTGGTCGAAAAAAAAAATTCTAAGAGAACTTGTATTTTTTATTTATGAAAGACTATCCATAAACAAAAAATAATCAAAATTAAAAGGGGTCAAGTCAAAATTTCCCAAAAATTTGCTGAACTTGCGTGAAATTGCTTATATTTTATTTTATGGCTGCTTCTGGCGAATGTAATTGTCATACATTTTTCAATGTTCAAATGCATTCCATTTAGTAGACACCAGTTGTATAAAGTTGAGAGATTGTGTTGCAGTGTATAGGCATCGGACATTGACCTAATGACTTTATATATTTTCAAGTCGTCAAAATTCACAATTTTGGAATAATAATGTGAGATCGTTAAAGAACAGTAAAAATAAGAAAGGACCCAAATGACTGCCTTGAGGTACAGAGGATGTAACCTTGATTGCCCGTGAATGTTTACCTTGAAATTTTACGACCTGATGTCTATTTGTCAAATAAGATTCTATCCACTGCAAGAGTTTGCCCCTAATTCCATATTTTTTAAGCTTACAAATTAATAAAGCATGATCTACCTTATCAAAGGCCTTAGAAAAGTCTGTGTAATTAGCATCAACTTGGAGACCAGATGCAAATTGACGTCTAATGAAAGAAGTATATTGTACCAAATTAGAAATTGTTGATTTACCCGAATCAAATCCATGTTAATTAGGGTGGATCAAGTCTCTAAGAACTATGTACAATTTTTGACTTATAATTTTTTCAAAGAGTTTAGGAATGGTAGATAGAATGGCAATACCTCGGTAGTTAGAAATCTTACGCTTATCTCCATTTTTAAAGATAGGAGTTATAAATGATGATTTCCAGATATCAGGAAAGATACCCTGACTTAGAGAAAGATTAAATAAATATTGAAGATGCTTTGCTATACTAGTTACTGTCCTTTTAATGAATTTTGGAGGAATTAAATCTGGTCCCGGTCCTTTTTTAATGTCCAAAGACTGAATTGAATTAAAAACTTCTTCAAGCGTAAGCTCGATTTCTAGTATTCTGTCAGCTGAGGGCAAAATATGTGACTGGTCAGTTTCTTTAAAGATAATAAGTGGTTGATAAACACTCTCAAAATGATGTGCAAACATCTGAAGAAGAGTTACCCATGTGAGTCATAGAAGTGGGATATCCTTTATTACTACGTCTATCCTTAATAAAGTTCCAGAACTGTTTAGGATCATCGATCAGTTTTAAAGCAGTTTTTTCCTTATGTAGAACTATAGCATGTTGTTCCTCAATTTTAAATTGTTCGCTAAGTCTAACGAATGTATCAAAATCAGATAATCTTTTTGTTTGTTTGTATTTTTTATGCGCCTTATTTCTTTTATTTCTTAGTATTCTAAGTGCTTTATCAAAGTGAGCAGGGCATGAAAGTGTTGATACGATTTTTTTTGGTGTATGCTTATCGATAGTTTCACATAAAAATTCATTAAACAAAGATGCAGCACTATTTACACAGGTTGAATTTACTATATAAGAATTTAGTTCACGGTTAATTGCTTCATGATTTGCTTTGTCAAAGTTATAAGAAATTATAGTGTCATTACATTTTTCCTTCTTTGCTCAGTAAAAAAAATAGGTTAATTGAAGTATTTGATGGTGAACACTGGTTTTTGATGTCAATTTTAGTGAAGCTATAGCCAGATCAAAATTAGATGTGACATTTGTAAAGATAACATCTAGAAGGTTTCCACTATTATTCTTAAAATTATTAATTTGGCACAAACCTAATGAAAAACTTTTAATTAGAAAATCATAATAAGTGACATCAATATTAACGGGGTCATATATATTTTACTGTAAATCATTGGCAACCCAATGAATATTCGGCATATTGGCATCACCATAAATAAAAATGTCATCATCAATTGTCATGTTTAAGTTAAGGTTTGCTATTAAATTAGCTAGATTATTATAACTATTTATGTTAGACTTAGGCGGTATATAGAAAGCACTTACAAATAAAAATTTACCATTTAGTTGTAGTTTACATGCAACAATGTCAAATGAGGTGTCATCACCTACAGATTGTAACTGAACCACTGAACTAGGGATGTAATCCTTTACTGCAATGAATACACCACCCCCAAGTTGATTGTATCAGTATTAGAAAGTATTCGATCTTTTCTGTAGATAGACCATCTATCAGGCACAATTTCAGATGTTAAATGTTGACTCTGTAACCATGATTCTGTCACGATGACAACATCATAATCGGAGTTATCTAGATCGTTTCTGAAATTTTCCAACGATGACCTCATACCTGACATGTTGTGATAGTAGATGCTTAGGCCCTTCGGTATTGATACCAACGAGCTCGAAAACCCGAAGCACGATTACTAGCCATGTTGAAACTGTCCACTTTAATGCCCTCCGACCACATATTTGATGGTTTTACTTCATAAAATTTATTCGGTGGTATTCCAACTTTAAAAGAAAGGTAGTTCGGCATGTACCTTAAGTTTGTTGGTGTAATTAACTTACAATCCACTTGACATTTAAATGTATTTTCAATAAACATTGTTAATGTTTCCTCGGTAGTGCTCGTCTCCAGGTTAGATATGTATAAATACATTAATTTTAATCTATGAGAGGCTGCCTGCGGTGCTCTAATAGCAGGCATTGGTGGATTAATCGTGGAGTTGTATTTGTTTTTTAATTTTAATTGGATTAAAGATCGTCGGCGTCGGTGCTCTAAAGGATACATTTTGATTTGAGTGACTTTGTATGTTCACTTCACCAATACCTTTGCTCCTTCTTTTCTTATTTTTTTTCTTCTTTTTGTTAATTGCTTTCGCCTCCACGTTAGGTTGTTCAGATATATCATCATTAACTTCAGTATTTGGTTGGATTAGATTTGTGTTAACAGATGCTCCTGAGTTAGAAGTAGACGGCTCGGGTTGAGAATCATTTGGAAGTGCATTACTTATATGCTCGTTGTAAGTAATGAAATTCTTTGCCGGTAAGTGAGATAGAACAGCTGATTCATTAAAATCATTGTCATCATTGTCCATAACTTGTATATGACTTGGCAGACCATGGTTAGTTGCAATATTATTACTTATATTATTCGTACTGCCCTCTTTATTCGATAGGACTGTCTCAGAGAGTTTATTGATACTGTTTTTTATTTTAATTTGAATGTTATTGGTGTCAAATACTGTGGTCTGTAATTTATCGAAAGCTTCTTTATAACATAAAAACTCCTTCGCCATCATTTCAAATTTGGCTGCATTATCCTGAACTACTTGTTGAAAGTTATTTGATATTTCAGCAAAACTTTTCTGCATTTTGTCCACAACGTCATTGACTAAATTGCAAGATGTTGAACAATTTTCACAAACAGTGGCGTCATTTCACCAAAATCTTGGGGGGGGGGGGGGGGCGAGAATTTAAATGACATAAAAAGATTTTTTTCGTAAAACATAACATACACGTTTTTATACACAGATATATTTAAAAGCATTTAAATGCATCGACTTAGAAATAAAAATAAAATGCTTTTGAGCTACATTGGTTACTATGCTAGTCTTCTGGTGTTGTTTCATCGAAAATCCCTTCATTTGATAAAAATAATTTTAAATTTAGTATCTTCTCTGCATTGTTTAAGCATCAAGAAAGCAGTTTTAATTAAAGCGCTTGTGCTAGAAATTATTATATCTTTGCTTTGTAACTGTACAGAGAGTAAATTTGTAAACGACAGCAGATCGTGCAGCATAGAAAAAAAAGGATGGTTTTTCTATACGATTTTTTAGATCCCGGGCATCCCGGGATTTAAAATTTATGAGTCACATAGTCCCAGGATCCATAAAACACCACGGGATTGCAATCCCTACGTGACTCCTCTTATGTCGAATCGTTTTTTTGTTTGTTTTCCTTTATTTGTCTCAGAGAGAAAGAGTTATGTCTACCCTAAACTGACCAGAACCAAATCGTTAAAATGCGGGACAAAATGCAAACGTTCTTCCAAATACTAGCTAAATAGAATTTCTATTGTGAGAAAGTGGGACGGTGAAAACGTGCTAACTAGATTGTGCATAAATTTACTATTTAATGCTTTCCTTTACTATTTTATTCTTCAAAAAATTCTTTGATTTTAATTGGACATTTTTTAACTGTTAGGAAATGTGCTTGCAGTGGTTCGTACATTTTCAAATTTATTTCTAGTGCTGGCATTACCGCCAGCCAGCGAGTTTCACTATATCCAATAAGTTGGATATGTTCGATATTACTTTTGCCATAGAACTCCTTCAAGGTCTCCAGTAAAGACAGTAAAATATCCAAATTTTTTTAACCCTGCCATTTAAATCAGCAGCATTTCTTATTGAATTATTTAGAATATGGGCTGCGAATCCAATACCCAATACACTCTGGTTCAAATTCGAGATTAGCTTGTTTTTAAATTTTCACCCCTTGACGTGACACCACTAAAATTGGTGTTCGTGTTATCAGCGCAATTAGCAACTAACTTTTGGTCAATGTTAAATAACTACAAAAAAACAAAATAACAACAAAACTCGTTCAAGCTACTGGAGCTGGCAGCTTATAGCAACGCTTTTTTATGTTTATCTGTATCTATATGTCTTTTAATATCATAATGTCCACTGTTAATTTGCAAATTCACTCCGACTGGTAATACACTACACTTTTGCGTCGTTATATTTTGATTTTTTTATAAAAGGATAGTCTAATTCAATATCGTATAAGAATTTACGTAAACGTTTTCTATCCGTCTTGATTTGCAGGACAACTTTTTAAATATTATTTTAAAAATTATTTTAAATTTACCTTTTATAGTAGCTTAAAACTTTGGTTACACAAGTAAAGACTGCAAAACAATTGAAACAATTTATTTTAATTTTACTAAATAATTAATATCTTTTGTGGATTCTGTAAGTATAAGAGGTATACAGTATACCTCTCGTTCTATCTTTTGCAAATCTATAGCATTTATCAAGTTTTAATGCTGTTTGCTTTGTTTGTTCTTTATTGAGAAAAAAAATTATATATTAGAAAATAATAATTTTACTTTTGAGCTACATAGTTAAAGTGTGTTTTAAACAGAGTTTGAAACGCTACTTATATCACTCTTTTACTTTGTACTTTCAGTGCGTAGCTTAAAAAAAATATAACACTCCCACATACAGGAGTGAAAATAATAAAATATCATTCTTGCTACTAAATTGAAATAAATATTTTCTTTCAAATACTCAAAACTTTTATTTTTGCGTCAAATTTGATGCTTTCCAACGTAAAATGCTTCAAATGATTCGTTCAATTATTCATGTATTGTTAGAAAAATGAATATAAAGGATGAGGTAGAGTGACTAATTTTCTTCTTTTGCAAATCGAATGAAAGAACAGGAAAATGTGATCTGCTCCAAAGGAGTAAAATCGAAAAAACAAAAATTTTGCTCTTACGAGTAAGAACGATATTCAAATTATGAACATTTTAATTTTTGAATATTATTTCAAAGGATTGAAATGAGTGCTCGAATAAAGAAAAATTGTAAACTCTGGTTTAAAAATTTAAATTTTTATAAATTTATACGCAAAACTGCGTCTTTTTAAGTAAAATATTTTCTATTTTATTTTTCATAATATACTTTCGATCACTCGTATATACAGCAGGGAGATGTTTCTATAAACAAAGAAACCTTTTCGCTGAGGTAGATCTGTTAGACATTAAAATATATGTAAATTATTGAAGTGAAATAATTGAGTTTAGTATTTCTAAGCAAATTATAGTTAAAACCCTATTTTAGTAAAATAAATATTGCACTGGTTTGTTCTCTGAATATGGTTAAATCAACATATACATAACATTATACAAACTGCAAGAAAAAACTGTGAAGCCATTGCTTTGACTAAGATATTGCGCAAACGGTACGTAGATATAAGGTTTATTGATCATTTCGATAATGCGGGCATATGTGGTGGAAATATTTGTTTCGTGGGACAGATTTCTCCGTGGGACAACGCAATGAAATGTATGACATTTCCACGCAGCGTGGGACGTCTGGTCAGTTTACTACCCATAAACGTGCGTAAATTTTTCATTTGATTCAAAATTGTACAATTATTGCGAGCTTCTTTTAAACCTACCACAAAAAAATAATAGTTTCTCCCTCCCTGTGACTGTATAAAAAAAATGAACAAAGATTGACGTTTAGGATACGTTTCGGATTTTATTATAACCAACCAAACATATAATTTTTGCTATAATATGAATTAAAAATTATAGTCCATATAGCGAAAAAAATTTGTCAGCAAGTTTTCATAACATACTTTGAAAATATTTACATAACTTAAATATTTGTTATTGTCGTTAGAAAATAATGCTTGTCCATTATAAAACATTCACTATTATAAAATCACTGGAAATAACCCAATAAATTTAAATTACTCCCGTGATTATTTTCATTCATTTTATAAAAATTAGCACAACTATCAAGAAAACTTTTGATATGTTATAGGATTTTACATTTTAGAATTGTTTTTAATTTATTGTTTTTAAAACAGTCTTGTAAAGTTTGTACAATATGATATAGATAAAAAACAAGGCCAAACAGTCGGGTTCTCGAAATAAGTGGGGTATAATTAGATTGTGTTCTCCTGCATGTACTTACTTTTAAGTTTATATAAATTACCAATTGTCAATAACAATTGAAATTTAAATGTTAAATACTGCACTATGAACTCTCGAGGAACCCTATACTAATGAAATAATTGGTTTTCTCTGGCTCAGACACGAATATTTTATAAACAAAACACAATCGTTCTTCTAAAAGCGGAGATGCCGCGCACCTTATAGTACGATAGAATTTTGTCAAAATACGCACCCACGGCGTTTTTGGAAGAACGATCGTGTCTTGTTTATAAAACTGATTTCATCAGAAGATTAGAACCAATACGACCGTCTTTCGTATCGGTGGTGCTCTAGTCCTTGATACAAAGAACGATAACGGTTTGAATATTGCAGTGAACTGTACTTTAGTCGGGCCAAAATAATATGTAACGTAATAATTATATTATCAGATATATTTCAATTAATAGTATGCGATAAAATTGGTATATTATACCGCATTTACAGCGGCATAGCAAATTAGTAGATGTAATTTAAATCTGTGCTGTAAACACTTTTTATTTTGAAAGCTTGCAACTAATTTGACATCTAGCCTTACTAAAAATCAATTTTTTTAAATTTAATACTTCACGCTATGAACACCATTGTAAATAAAAATCTTTGATGTCCACACCGTCTCCTTTTCCCAAAAATTAATATACTATCTACTAACTTTGCTATGTCGCTGTAAATGCGGTATTAGTTAAGTAAATCTTCTACAAATTAGATGAATTTACAAAATAACAGTGCATTGAAATTTTTATAGTGTATAATTCTATCACGATTGGATGGTTTTATTGAATCGATGTATTGATAGTATCAGATCCTTGGGGGGGCCAATGCCCCCCCCAGCCCTACCCAATTGACGCCCCTGTTCACAAATGAAATGAGTGGCTAATGCTTCACCCAATTTAGACTCGTTCCAATTGCGAGGAAGTTCAGCACAATTTCCGTGGAAACCATTTCTACAAATTGCATTGCATTTTATTATTGTTTCCTTTCTATCAAAATTTGTACATAGTGCTGAATCGCATTTAAACATTTTGATTGATTTTATTAAATTGATTTAAGTTCAATTATAATATTAAATCGCAATTTAACAGTTTTTTGAATTTTTATGAAAAATAAACACAATCAGCACTAAAATTCAAAGTAAAATGTTAATTAATTAATTAATTAATATTTCTATTGCACTAGTCTTGTAATTTTAAAATTTGATTGATTGATTGGACTGCAGGACCAAGCACTAGGCGAAACTCCCGGATTACGGCCGGGCCACTTCCTACAGTCGTTTTACATATAACAATAGGTAAGGATAGGTAGGTAATTGTTAGTTAGGAGTGAACGACCCGGTTACAGACACCTGGCAAATCGTATCTAGCTACTACTGTTAGGAGACAATCACAAGGACAATCACTTATACATATAATCTGCAATCGCCAATCAGCAATCCCGTATCTAAAATTTCTCGCCTGCAATCTCCAGTCGGAAACCTGTTATTCATGTAATTTATTAGTATAATAGGATGATGACTAAATTGTAGTCCTCTGCACTCTCCAATCTGAATTCATGTTATTATATTTATGGTTAAAATTATTTATGGTTATTTATGGTTAAAAACATTTATATTATGTACATATATATAAAAAACAATAAAACCCCTTTGAAAATTGAGTGAATTTCATATAAAAAGTATTGGGATTGAATTGGATAAAAATATTATCTTTCACTTGATGTTTTTATTTGAAATGTATTTATTTAAATTTTATAAAACATTATTTTATATAATATAATTAACGCAAGAATGTTTTGAATTTTTCTTGAAACACAAGAATTAATTTAACAAAAACAATTAACCCTGCTCGTTGATATCGTTCAAAAATCTTATTGGATTTTATGGATAATGTTTGGATAAATAGAAAGAGATAAATCTATCACATAAAATTATGTCAACAAATGAAATTTTAAACTGAATTTGAAATAATAACTAAATTTCGCTAGTTAAAGCTCTAAGTAGGTTTAAATTTTACACAAAATCGAATAGCACAACAACACCTTTATTTAGTTTTCTAGTAAAAATCAGAGTTAATAAATTTTACATTTAGGGAAGATTACATCTTGGTCGCCCACATCTTTCCATTTTTGAAAGCAATCTTCCCTTAGAGTTTAGTTATTAAAACCAACACTTTAAAACTATTATATTAGATATAAAACTGATTATTACAATTAATGTTTCCACTACATTTAGTTATACTTATATATTTATCATTTAAGAGATTAATTTAGTTTAAAATTCACACTGTCACTTATAACAAGTGTTGATAAGACGACCATTCACCATTGTCATATATATATATACACATATATACACATGCACATACATACACATACACACATATATACACGTACATACACACATATATACACATGTACTCACATATATATGCATATATACATACATATACACATACATGTACACATACATACATACATATATACACACATACACACATATACGCAAACATACATATACATATACATACATACATACATACATACATATACACACATACACACATATATATACACATATATATATATATTTCAATTTTATGATTAAATAATCAATATTTAATATCTATTCGACTCTCAAAATTATTATATTAATTTATTTGTTTAAGCTGAAGTTTTTATAGTCGAATTGTAAGTTTTTTAAAATAAAACAATTATTTTTATTTTCAAAAATTACCTATATTTCGATTTGTTAATAACAATCATCGTCAGGGTAAGTTTTACTACAAACAAAAACATATTAGAATATACAATAATATAAACAATTATAAAGAACGAAAATCAAAAACTTACATAATATCAAATGTTAAATTAATTTACTCAAACAAAAAACTATCAAAAATTATTTTATCAAAGCTTTTAAAAATCAATAAACAATGAAAAAGAAAAACTGCATACTAGAAAAACATTTTCTAATTTAAAATTGAAAGGAAAAGAAAAAACTAGTATGTTTTTATTTTGTCAATTTTGAAGAAAAATGTTTTTTTAAAACGGGGAAGTAAATATCACTGACTTTTCTTATATCCGTTTTTATATTAATGCTGTTGTTGTTGTATTTAAGAATCTCAGTAGATTCCAAAAATTCTCTTTTTTCTTTGTTTAGTTCTGTAAATAATATTTCAATTTCATCAAAATCAAAATGATTATTGTCACCTTCTTTAAATTTTTCAAGACCATGTGTAACCAATGCAGTGTGTCCATGAGTTGTATATGATTTATGATCAGTGTATTTTAATTGTTTTAAATTTAAGGTCTTTCTTTTATTTTGTTTTTTTATATTTGGATTTTGGCAATTTTCAATTATCATATTCTGATAATCAGTTAGATGTTGTTTGGATCTGGTAATTAATTTCTTGCTTGTTTGTCCAATATAGCATCCATTACACGGTGGTTTGCATTTAATTTTATAAACTAAATTAGATTTATCCCAAATATTAATTGGATCTTTAATTTTGGAATAGATTTGTTGCAATTTATTTATAGGTTTAAAAGTTATTTGAATGTTAAATTGTTTTGCTATTGATTTAATTTTCTCTGACAAATTACATATATATCTTAAACTAAAATAATGTTGTGTTGTTTCATTTTGATCTACTATATTTTCTGTAGTTAGCAAATTATTTTCATGTTTCACTTTCTTAATTGCATTTTTAATTACAAAATGTGGGAAATTGTTATTTTCCAATATGTTACTAACAATTTTGATATTTTTTGAATGGTGCTTTTTATCACTTAACATAAGTATTCTTTTGAAAAAATTAACAGCTATATTTTTCTTCATGGAAAAAGGATGGTTTGAATTAAAATTTAGTATCCTACCAGTTGTAGTCGGTTTAAAATACCAATCTGTGGTTAATTTTTGATTTTCCCTTGTTACCAACAAGTCTAGAAAGGGTACCGAAAAATTATTTTCAGTTTCTGTTGTGAACTGAATTCGAGGATGAAAAATATTTATTTGATTCAATGTTTGGTTAATCATTTCAAAAGGGATATCTGTGATAATATCATCAACATATTTAAAAAGGAAAGTTGGAGTATACAACATATTTGTAGTTGTAAATAACTCCTCCAAGACAATATCCGAAAGAATTGGAGAAAGCGGATTCCCCATAGCAAGTCCAAATTTTTGTTTGTAAAATTGCCCATTAAATTGAAAATAGTTATTATCCTCCACGCAGAATTTAATTAGTTGAATGAATACTTCCATAGTGATCTGCGTATATTGTTCCATAATGTTCCACTTATTTTTAATGATGTCACATGCCAAATCCACCGAAACATTCGTAAATAATGAAACAACATCGAAAGAAATTAACTGTCTATCTGATGGTAGAACTATTGTCTCAATTTTTTGTTTAAAAATAAATGAATTTTTAATATTTATTGAACTATTTTTTGTCAAATTATTTAGAAAATTAGTTATAAATTTTGAAAGATTATAACATGGAGAATTTATATTACATACCACAGGTCTAAGTGGATTATTTTCTTTATGAATTTTAACAAGTCCGTATATTTTAGGTGAAACAGCAATTTCATTGATTAAAAATAATTTAACTTTTTTATCAATTAAGTTTTTATCAAACAGATCTTTTGCAATTTTTGTATTTTTACTTATTAAATGTTTTGTTGGATCATTATCAATAGTATTATAAGTTAAATCATCATTAAGAAGATTATGCATTTTATTTTCATAATCATCTTTATACATAACAACAGTTCCGTTACCTTTATCTGCATGTAATATATAAATATTCGAATTATTTTTAATAAATTTAGTTGTATTTTTGAGAGCTGCATTGATTTCAAGTTTATATTTAGGAATATTAATTGATTTATTTAAATAACCGTTAATTGTACAATTTATTTCTCCTCTTAATCTTTGTTTTTCTTCGTCATTTAATTTATTATTATTAATAAAAAATTCAACATCCGCCAAAATGTGTTGAATTGGAATATCATTATTATTAACAGGAGCAGAAAATTTTGGACCAAGGCCTAAAACCTTTTCAACATCATCTGGTATTAATACGTCAGTTAAATTTGTAACAAAATTTGGAATATTTCTACTGTTAGATGGAGGAAAATTCATTTGTATCAAATCTTCTAATTTTTTTGTTAAAATTGCTTTAGATTCATTTACAATAAATGTATGTTTCGCGTTTAATATAATCAAAAATTTATCATATATTTCATTTGTAAGAATTAATTTAATTTTTGTCATACCTTCACTGTTTTCCAATCTCTTCTGTTTTAATTGATAATCACAAATATCAATTTCACAATTCAGTAATTTCCTTAACAATGCATTCTTCATCTTTTGTATTTTCTGATCAACCTTAGTGTTTTTGTTTAAAAATGAATTGAACAATTTCATTTTACTAATCAAAAATTTTGGATATATTGCCAAACGTCTGCATTTAAGTAAAAAAATTTTTCTTGCAAAATTTCTTGATATAAAATCTGCATTCTTTTGAATTCGATTCATCTCTTTGACCATGTTAATGCCAAATTTATTATGTATATTTTGATAAAAAGTTATGTTTTCTTCCATATCTTAGATGTTTTAACGTGCTATGATCTTCAACGTAATATATATTTCAATTTTATGATTAAATAATCAATATTTAATATCTATTCGACTCTCAAAATTATTATATTAATTTATTTGTTTAAGCTGAAGTTTTTATAGTCGAATTGTAAGTTTTTTAAAATAAAACAATTATTTTTATTTTCAAAAATTACCTATATTTCGATTTGTTAATAACAATCATCGTCAGGGTAAGTTTTACTACAAACAAAAACATATTAGAATATACAATAATATAAACAATTATAAAGAACGAAAATCAAAAACTTACATAATATCAAATGTTAAATTAATTTACTCAAACAAAAAACTATCAAAAATTATTTTATCAAAGCTTTTAAAAATCAATAAACAATGAAAAAGAAAAACTGCATACTAGAAAAACATTTTCTAATTTAAAATTGAAAGGAAAAGAAAAAACTAGTATGTTTTTATTTTGTCAATTTTGAAGAAAAATGTTTTTTTAAAACGGGGAAGTAAATATCACTGACTTTTCTTATATCCGTTTTTATATTAATGCTGTTGTTGTTGTATTTAAGAATCTCAGTAGATTCCAAAAATTCTCTTTTTTCTTTGTTTAGTTCTGTAAATAATATTTCAATTCCATTTTTTTATTTTTTTATATATATATATATATATATATATATATATATATATATATATATATATATATATATATATATATATATATATATATATATATATATATATATATATATATATATATATATATATATATATATATATATATATATATATATATATATATATATATATATATATATATATATATATATATATATATATATATTTATATATCTGTAGGTGGGAGGTAAACTACACCAAGTCCAATTTTTTCAAAATACGTTTTTTAATACTGTTAGAATCAGGATTTTGTTCTCTATCGAGAGGTTAAGAGCACTGAGTCCTAACTAGTGTAGTTTTCGAGATAGAACAATTTTAAATAGTCCAAGTTCATAGTAAATAGTCCATTTTCAAACAGTTTTTTGGCTTTCCTGTAAAATTTTAAAAATGTGACTTAGTGTAGTTTACCTCCCACCTACAGATATATATATCCATACACATACATATGTACATATATACATACATACACACATATACACACATACACACATGTATACATACATATACATATACATATATACATACACATACACCTACACATACACATACACATACACATACACATACACATACACATACACATACACATACACATACACATACACATACATACACATACATACACATACATACACATACATACTCATACATACACATACATACACATACATACACATGTATACACATACATACATATACACACATATATACACATATATACGCACATACATATATACCTATATATATTACATATATTTATTAACAGCAAACATACATATTAAGAAGTTTTCACCTTATGTCCAACATACTAATTTATGTGGTATTGTTATATAAACATACATACATACATATATATACAATATACATACATATATATATATATATATATATATATATATATATATATATATATACATACATATACATTTATACATACACACATATACATACATACACACGCACATATACATACATACATACATATCCATACACATATATATACACACACATATACACATATATACATACATATATATACATACACATACACACATGCACATACATATACATACACACATACATACATACATGCATACATACACACATACATACACATATGTACATATATTGATAATTCATATAAATATGTTATATATATTTTGATAATTCAAATATGGAATATATGTATAAAATTTGTTTGAACGATATCTTTAATACTTTAGACGTATTTTTAGACTTCCTTTCACTTATTCCAAATTACATAAAATTGATAGAAATACGAAAGATGTTTTAAGAAAGTTATATATAAACATTAAAAACTAGTTTCAATGTTTATATATACCTTTTGTATTATATTCTGTAGCTGTAAATCAAAGAAAGTTAATTAATTCGAAGTTCTATTTTCATTAAATTTATTAAAACTAAATTAAATTAATGCCAAATCTCAGCTAATCTCATATATATATATATATATATGAAAATTCAATTATTTCGAATAGCGAACCTAAGATATCAAACCATCAGTTTCTTTTAAAAAACAAAAATGTTATCAATGTTTTTTAAGAATAATATTTCACACGCCATGACACCTTTTCAAGTTGACGAAATTTGTATCTTTATTTCTAATAAATCTGCATTTTCATTAATTATATTATGAAATTTAAACTAAAATACTCCATTTTATTTACATTCATTTATTCCTGGTAATGGCATTTTGATAAATTTTTTTATTTTCTCTAAATCAACAAACAAAATTTTTTTTTTAATCAAAACAAGAAACACGAAATTCCAATTGGAGATGTTTATGTATATTCTCGAAATACTACAACAAAATTGACATTTGTTTTTTTTTAATGTAAGAGTGTCCTCTTACATAATTATACCCAACTATAGGTGCGTTCGATTTGACTGAGACAACCGAAAAAACAACAACAATTGCATTTAATTTTTCAGTTGTTTCAGTCAAATCGAACACGGCTTATATACCACGACTTGTTGATTAGATCGTTTCTTAATTTAACACTACAAAAATCAGATAAATTCTATAACCTTTTAAAAATGTTAATAATTTTCATCGACTAAAATCACTACGGTTTAATTTCATTTTAATTTTAAATGAAAAAAAGTAATAAAAATAAACAACGACACAACAATGTTGTATCGAATTGAAAACCATAAATTACGATAATTTCAAGAGAAAATAGTTATTTGTTTAACTAGGCAGCAAAGTAGTAGATTGACTGCCGCGGCTGATAGTTCATAGCCGAGCGCAGCGAGGCTAGGAATTCAGCCAAGGCAGTCAATCTACCTTGCTGCCGAGTTGAACATATAATTTTTTCTCCGATTAATTACAATGATATGTAATTTAATAATTATTGCCTTAAAAATAAAGCAAAATTTTAAAAATGAAAAAAAAATCGCTATTGTTGGAAGGTTTAGTTGTTATGGAAACGTCATAATAATTATAGTTTGACGTATTAAAAAATTTCTCATTAATAAAAAAATATCTGTTAATTTAAAATGGACAGTGATAGCGATTCAGAAAGTCTTACTCCTCCGGAAATAAAGGAAGTAGCGAAGAACATTGAACTAAATTTGTTGCCAGAAAAGTCTCGGATAAAATATGAAGGAAATTATAAACGATTCATGGATTATTGTACCGAGAAAAATGCGAAAACTTTTTCGGAGAATGTATTAATTGCTTATTTTGCTGAGTTATCAAAAACCATGAAGAGTTCTACACTTTGGTCTGTATATTCCATGTTAAAGGCAACTATTAATGTAAAAAATAGCGTAGATATAGGAAAATATTTAAAATTGCGAGCTTTTTTAAAATGGACCGCCGAAGGCTACAAGGGAAAGAAGTCTCGGGTTTTTGAAAAACAAGATATTACAAGCTTTATACTCGATGCTCCAGATGATGATTATTTATTTGCAAAAGTAAGTTTTAAATAATATTAATATGATAAACGAAAACTGCTTAAAAAAATTTTTAGGTTGTATTGATTTTTGGAATTGCGGGTGCATGTCGCTGCGATGAACTATTGAAATTAAAATTAGAGAATATTGAAGATATGAACAATAAGTTATTGGTGTCCCTAATAAACACAAAGACAAAAATTTCAAGGACTTTCGTAATAATGGAGTATTTAGATATTGTTAGAAAATATATCTCTTTTCGGCCTGCTGAGTTAAAAGACACCAGATTTTTTTTTAAATACGCAAAAGGTAAATCCGTAAAGCAATTTGTTGGTATCCATAAATTTGGTATCATACCTCAAGAAATAGCGTCCTATTTAAAGTTACCAAATGCTAAAGAATATACGGGACACTGCCTCCGCAGAACATCTGCAACTTTACTTGTAAATTCAGGAGGTGATATAACAATGTTAAAAAGACATGGCGGGTGGAAGTCCTCAACTATAGCCGAAGGTTACATTGAGGATTCAATGGCAAGCAAAACCAGTATTTGTGAAAAAATTTTGTCCAATGTAGGAACTACTTGTGAGACAAATCAAAGCAGTAATACAGTGAATGTAAAAAGAACGATAGTTGAGGAAAAAAATGGTGGCCTGATTATTCAAAATTGTAGTAATTTTACTATTAATGTAAGTATCTTTGGAAATTCTTGTTAAACGTTCTTATTATATAATTGTTAATAAATAATTAATAAATATTTGTCAAAAAATGTTAATATGTTTTATTTTTATGAAGTCTAATTATTTTGCTGCCTAGGCAGCAAAGTACTTGCTTTGCTGCCTAGGCAGGAAAAGTGCCACTTTGCTGACTGAAATAAGTCTGCAAAATTTATATTTGCTGTCTATCGGAGAAAAAAATTATTTTCCTGATTTTTTCAATCTTTTAATTAGAAAAATTAAATTATTTTTAAAATACCACCATTATTATATATTATTATATATCATATATTATATATTATTGAAGCACTTGGTTTGAAACACATTTTAGATAACTTTTTGAGTAATAAGACACTTTAAATATGGTAAATTATTAAAGTAAAAAATATATATATATTTATCACGACGGAGAGTTTTATCCACGTCCATCTTCTTTCGTTGCACATTTTACTCTCCTAGTCTTGTAATTTTAAAATAGCACAAAATTGAATTTCGTCACAAATAGATATTTTAACTGTTTCATTATATCAGATTTTATAGTTTATAAATTCAAACTTCAAAAAACCAAAAGAAAAACACAAAACTAATTTAAGCGAAAATCAAAAACACAACCGTTCATCGCGAATTTTAAAAACTATTATGAACATCATATATCGGTTGGTAATTCGGTTCTGCAGTTCTAAGCCTGCAAATCCATTTTTTGAACTTGACAGGAATCGAACTGACGAACCTAGTGCTGCAAAGTCGGTGTTTTAACACACACCTCTACCTCACCTTGATCAGTTTAGTAAATATGTGTTTTGAATATTAAGTGCCAAAAACAAATAAAATAAAATATTAGTTGATGTTATTGTGTTTTGATTTGTGAAAAAAATGGCATACAATGAAAGTATATTAGGATATTACAACAATATTTATCTCTTTCTATAACTATTTAGTTTTTTTAATTAATTTTATTGTGCTTTTTTTGCCAATTTTTCTTTGTAAGGAATCTCATTGAGTTTGTGCGATAAGAGTTGATCATTCATCCAGAGCAGATCGTTCATTCGTTGTGACGCACCAGTTTATTCTGATCAAAAACTTACACCACTATTATTGTCTACAACAGTTATTCTGATCAACTATTCATTTTACTATTGTTATCAACAGTAGCAATTTTAATTCAATACTGTCATCACTATTATTATCAACAACAGTCATTCTGATCCATTATTTATTTTAGATTGTTATCAACAGCAGAAATTTTGATCAAATACTTGCCTCGCTATTATTGTCAAAAACGGCTATTCTGATCAATTGTTCATTTTACGATATTTAACAACCACAGAATTTTTGATCAAATGACTATATCTTTAGTATTATCCACATCTTATTGCGTTATATTAAATAAGGTGCTGTAGATTGGGATTTTCTATCATCATGCTGTGAGTGATTCATTTATTTTGATAATTTTATTCAAATAACTAAAGTATAGTAATGACGTGGATATGACGGTCTTGGCTTCTTCGATGCTAGGTCGTCAGAGTCTCTTTTGTTCATTTTTGTTGGTCTGTCTGTTTACTTTTGAATGCGTGTATAATAATTAACTTGTGCTGGAATGGTGGGCATTCACTCTCGGATCTACATGACTTTCGCTAGCTGGAACGTAAAATCTCAAGGCACGCAGTCCATCGATTGCTTCCTATTGCTATTCTTATCAATAGGTCCAGTCTCCATTACTATTTCACAACACAAAGATATCTTTTAGGACCTAGGTATTGATGGAAGCACATTTTTTAAATAAAGAAATAGAATTCTATCGCATATTAAAATATGACAAAGGCCAATATGTCATGACGAAATGAAGTAAATTAAAATAATATAGAAGATAAATAGCATTTTTCTAATAATTGGAAAGAATTAAACTAAAATGAAAATATGGAGGGGCTGAAATCTCACAACTCTAAGATATCAAGACTTCGGTCTGGGTTAAGGATTTTGTTATAGTTTTCGGCAAAAAACTTTTACGAGGACATGGTTTTTAGTTTTGGGCAGCGAGGTATATCAAACATAACTCTTTGTTAAAGGACAAGTATTTTTTAAAAATTCTAAAAATATTCCAAAAATTAGAATAAAATCAAATCGAATACACAAAATTAAAAATTAAAACTTTTTCCGAAATTCTAAAAATATTGCAAAAATTATTACAAAATCAAAAATACAAACTTTTTCAAAATTCCAAAAACATTTCAAAAACTATAACAAATTCAAAAATTTCCATGTCCAATTTCATTTTCAATTACATTTACGCCATAAAAACAGCTACATTTTTTTTCCAAAAAATTGTCTAAAAAAATAAATGAAATCATTTTTTGACACACTTGACATTATTTTTTTGACAAACTTATAATGCCATAATTCTCAATAATAATAATAAAAAAATGGAGGGGCTGAAATCTCACAGCTGTGAGATATCAAGACTTCGGTCTGGGTTAAGGATTTTGATATAGTTTTCGGCAAAAAACTTTTATGAGGACATGGTTTTTAGTTTTGGGCAGCGATGTATATCAAACATAGCTCTTTGTTAAAGTACAAGTATTTTTTATCTCTGTTTAAAAATTTATTACAAAACTAACACAAAACATCAATACGTTGCCGGAAAATTATAATCCAAATTCTTAAAATATTGTTAAACTAAATAAAATCAAGCTTTTTTCAGAATTCCAAAAATATTCCAAAAATTAGGATAAAATCAAATATTTAAACTTTTTCTTTATTCCGATAATATTCCAAAAATTCTTACATATTTAAACTTTTCCAAAATCCTAAAAATATTGCAAAAATTATTACAAAATCAAAAATTGAAATTTTATTTTACAAACTTATAATGCCATAATTCTCTATAATAATAATAAAATTTCATTTCAAACAAACAATTTTATTTTTTTCCAAAAAATTGGGTAAAAAATTAAATAAAGACTTTCTTTTGACACACTTGACAACATCTTTTTGACAAACTTATAATGCAATAATCTAGTTTTTGATCTCACATACCAATCCCTACCACCAAGATTTCTCCAAATTTAGTGTTCCTACTCATAATCACTTAAAATGAACGTTTTTTAAGCCAAAAATATGAAAATTTTCTATTTTTGACACACATAATGATTTTTTGACACACTTCCGGTACAGTTATCGAACACAGCGTCCTTGCGGACCTGTCCCTTGAGTATACCTATTTAAAAAAAAAAATTTTTGAAATCCCTCCAGCGGTTTTCTATATTTCGTCGGTTGTGACGGCCGGCCGGCCGACAGACAGACATACATTTTTTTTGCTTTTTTAGAATCAGGAGGTCCTAAAACGTCGAGAATTGTCAAAAAAGTGGGGGTGGGAATTTCACTTTGAGCTCATGAATGTAATACTTAGGTCTTTTAGACCGAAGTAATTGTCAATAATCGATCTAGTGACATACACTCAATAATGTGACACACTGTTTTTCATAATGATTATAGCTTGCATATAGAGTTTATTCGAGCATCAAAAATATAACCTTGGGTAGTAATATTTAACTGCTATTGGTAAAGGCATGTGATAGGTCACATTTACTCGTATGACTCTTCCAGAGACTGAATTACACATTGTCGTTATACCCATAGATCGATGAATTAACAATAAAATCTTCATACCTTTGGAATTTGCACTGACTTCCTACAAATAATAAAACTTGCTGATAAATTTTTTTAACCATTCTCTTGCACAGAAACCTCACTGGTAGCATGAGTTGGGAAGGAAGAAATCGATGACAGACCTTATGAATAATAGAAACAAAGTTTGAGAAACTATACGTATAATTTCATTACTTCGGTCTGAAAGACCTAAGTATTACATTCATGAGCCAAAAGTGAAATTCTTACCCCCACTTTTTTAGCATTTCTCGAAGTTTTAGGACCTACTGATTCTAAACAAGCAAAAAAAAAATGTGTGTCTGTCTGCCGGCCGTCCGTCATTACCTACGCTACAGGGAAAACCGCTGGAGGGATATCAAAAATTTTTTTTCTAAAAATAGGTATACTCAAGGGACGGATCCGAAAGGACGCTATGTTCGATAACTGTACCGGAAGTGTGTCAAAAAAATCATAATGTGTGTCAAAAATAGCAAATTTTCATATTTTTGGCTTAAAAAACGTTCATTTTAAGTGATTACGAGTAGGAACATTAAATTTGGAGAAATCTTGATGGTCGGGATTGGTGGTATGTGAGACCAAAAACTAGATTATTGCATTATACGTTTGTCAAAAAAAATTGTCAAGTGTGTCAAAAAGAAAGATTTTTATTTATTTTTTTACCCAATTTTTTGGAAAAAAATAAATTTATTAATTATTTGTTTGAAATGAAATTTTATTATTATTATTGAGAATTATGGCATTATAAGTTTGTCAAAAAAATGTTGTCAAGTGTGTCAAAAGAAAGTTTTTATTTATTTTTTTACCCAATTTTTTGGAAAAAAATAAAATTAATTATTTGTTTGAAATTTTATTATTATTTTTGAGAATTATGGCATTATAAGTTTGTCAAAAAAATGTTGTCAAGTGTGTCAAAAGGAAGATTTTTGTTTATTTTTTTACCCAAAAAAATACAATTAATTATTTGTTTGAAATGAAATTTTATTATTATTATTGAGAATTATGGCATTATAAGTTTGTCAAAAAGATGTTGTCAAGTGTGTCAAAAAATGATTTCATTTATTTTTTAGCCAATTTTTTGGAAAAAAATGTAGCTGTTTTTATGACGTATATGTAATTGAAAATGAAATTGGACATGGAAATTTTTGAATTTGTTATAGTTTTTGAAATATTTTTGGAATTTTGAAAAAAGTTTGTATTTTTGATTTTGTAATAATTTTTTTGCAATATTTTTAGAATGTTGGAAAAAGTTTTAATTTTTGATTTTGTAAGAATTTTTGGAATATTATTGGAATTTAGAAAAAGTTTAAATATTTGATTTTATTCTAATTTTTGCAATATTTTTGGAATTTTGAAAAAAGTTTCAATTTTTGATTTTGTTATAATTTTTGCAATATTTTTAGAATTTTTGAAAAAGGTTTTAATTTTTGATTTTGTAATAATTTTTGGTATATTTTTAGAATTTTAAAAAATTTTTAACATTTGATTTTATTAAATTTTTCAATATTTTTTGATTTTGTAATAATTTTAGCAATATTTTTAGAATTTTGGAAAAAGTTTGGATTTTTGATTTTGTCATAATTTTTGCAATATTTTTAGAATTTTGGAAAAAACAGAATTTTTGAATTTTATATATTTTTCGGAATTTTGAAAATATGTAAGAATTTTTGAAATTTTTTAAGAATTTTGAAAAATTTTAAATTTTTGATTTTATTATAATTTTTGGAATTTTGAAAAAACTTTCAATTTTTGATTTTGTAATAATTTTTGCAATATTTTTAGAATTTTGGAAAAAGTTTGAATTTTTAAGAATTTACTTCGGTCTAAAAGACCTAAGTATTACATTTATTAGCTCAAAGTGAAATTCTTACCCCCACTTTTTTTGGCATTTCTCGACGTTTAAGGACCTACTGATTCTAAAAAAGCAAAAAAAATGTATGGCTGTCTGTAGGCCGTCCGGCCGTCCGTCATTACCTACGCTGCCTGCAGGGAAAACCGCTAGAAGGATTTCAAAAATTTTTTTCTAAAAATAGGTATACTCAAGGGACAGGTCCGAAAAGACGCTGTGTTCGATAACTGTACCGGAAGTGTGTCAAAAAAATCATTATGTGTGTCAAAAATAGCAAATCTTCATATTTTTGGCTTAAAAAACGTTAATTTTAAGTGATTACGAGTGGGAACATTAAATTTGGAGAAATCTTGATGCTCTGGATTGGTATGTGAGATCAAAAACTAGATTGTTGCATTATAAGTTTGTCAAAAAAATGTTGTCGAGTGCGTCAAAAGAAAGATATTTATTTATTTTTTACCCAATTTTTTGGAAAAAATAAAATTAATTATTTGTTTGAAGTTTTATTATTATAATTGAGAATTATGGCATTATAAGTTTGTCAAAAAAATGTTGTCAAGTGTGTCAAAAGAAAGATTTTTATTTATTTTTTTACCCAATTTTTTGGAAAAAAATAAAATTGTTTGTTTGAAATGAAATTTTATTATTGTTATTGAGAATTGTGGCATTATAGGTTTGTCAAAAAAATGTTGTCAAGTGTGTCAAAAGATTTTTATTTAGTTTTTTACTACTTATTTCCAATTTTTTGGAAAAAAATAAAATTGTTTGTTTGAAATGAAATTTTATTATTGAGAATTATGGCTTTATAAGTTTGTCAAAAAATGTTGTCAAGTGTGTCAAAAGAAAGATTTTTATTTATTTTTTACCCAATTTTTTTTAGAAAAAAATAAAATTAATAGTTTGTATGACATGATATTTTATTATTATTATTGAGAATTATGGCATTATAAGTTTGTCAAAAAATAATGTCAAGTGTGTCAAAAAATGATTTCATTTAGTTTTTTAGCCAATTTTTTGGAAGAAAAATGTAGCTGTTTTTATGACGTAAATGTAATTTAAAATGAAATTGGACATGGACATTTTTGAATTTAGGTTTCGAAATATTTTTGGAATTTTGAAAAAGTTTGTATATTTGATTTTGTAATAATTTTTGCAATATTTTTAGAATTTCGGAAAAAGTTTTAATTTTTAATTTTGTAAGAATTTTTGGAATATTTTTAGAATTTTGGAAAATTTTTAATTTTTGATTTTATTATAATTTTTGGAATTTTGAAAAAAAATTTTAATTTTTGATTTTGTAATAATTTTTGCAATATTTTTAGAATTTTAGAAAAAGTTTGAACTTTTAAGAATTTTTGAAATATTATTGGAATTTAGAAAAAGTTTAAATATTTGATTTTATTCTAATTTTTGGAATATTTTTGGAATTTCGAAAAAGTTTGATTTTATTTAATTTAACAATATTTTTGGAATTTTGATTATAATTTTCCGGCAACGTATTGATGTTTCGTGTTAGTTTTGTAATAAATTTTTAAACAGAGATAAAAAATACTTGTACTTTAACAAAGAGTTAGGTTTGATATACATTGCTGCCCAAAACTAAAAACCATGTCCTCATAAAAGTTTTTTGCCGAAAACTATATATAAAACTTTAAATGTATACAGCTGTAAAACAATAAGCCTGCATCCATTTTATGACGCGTGAACCAAAATTCAAAGAAGATTTTAATTTGACATCAATTGAGTATAAAGTGTTCCCAACTAAAAAAACGCTACTTGTAATACCTGGCACAAGAGAAAACAACGTGATCATTGTTTAATAATATGTTAAAATTAATGAATGTTTTTTGTCAGAACACATTCTTGACGACTGGTGGAGCATAGCACTCTTTGTACTGTGTTGACTCTACGAATGAGGAGGTTGTCAGCTCAACTAAGTTCCCTCGCTTCTCATCTTTTTAATACTGGAGAACTTTTTCTTTAGTAGTTTGAGATAACAAACGGGCAGTCATCTGGCTTAAGGAAACTATTCCTATCCTCTCTGTTTGGGAGGGAGCCAATCTTCAAGTAAAGAAGACAAGCGAAAAAATCGGAGAGAGCAACGGAGTATATTCCTGATTTTCCAAAGGATCTTGCAAAAATTTTTTCCAGACTGGAAAGAAATAATACTGGCATGGACACGACGGGATGGAAGGTGTACAGTTAAGTAAAAAATCAATGGTTTTTATACTCATCTGTGGGGTTGACGAGAATATCATAACAGGAGATTCAAAAAGTTGAGCCAAACCCATACTACGGCATGTAACGGGTCAATTTCACTTTGGAAAACAAGGTCACAGGAGACCCAATGCGGTGGTTCCCAAACGGTAGTGTCAAAAGACATAGCATAAACGAGACTTGGAGCAATGGTGAGTGTCTCAGTTGATCATGACACTACTGACGTCGAACGATGGAGCTGAGAATTGTAAAATGATGGTGAATGTTGGCAGTAATTTCTCAAATCAGAATGTAAATCCGGTCAAATAGGACCATTTGTGATGTGATAAAGGGACCTACAATCTGATTAGTGCCACGACGGTGTCTTCTTTACCTGAAGCTGAAAGCAGTACCAGCTTTATTTGGAGGTTCATCCCCAGGATACAGCATGGCGGCAAAGTCTAACGACTAAGCTGAAATGCAGGTTTTGGTTTTCTGTTTCTGTTTCTTTTTGTTTTTTTTTATTTTTAAGATTATCTAGTGGGGAGCTTAAAAATAGCACAAATAGACTTGCAGCATAACAAATCTGTTTCCGCTGAATTATATTGTTATCCAGCATACAAATATAGTATTGATTCAGGAACCATGGATAAATAAAAATGATAAACTTGGCCTGAATTTTAAATAGGGCAGAGCGTTTGTCGGTACAGTTACGAAAATTTATCGTTCGTTTCGTACGTTTACTTGTCGAACAAAATTTTGGCATCCTTATACCACAATGTAGTGGAAAAGATGCTGTTGCTGAAGTTACGGTAAAGCTCAAGGGTGTTGATACTCACGTATAGTTGTCGCTTCCTTGTATCCACCGGACGATGGTACCTTTCTAACCCAAGATCTCGTTAAAGTGCTGGAATTCTGAAGCAACTAGAACCTTTCGTTGATAAAATTTGGTTCGATACTAATACGCATCGTGGAATTTGGGGAAATTCAGATTACAACAGACGAGGAACGGACTTCGTTAAGTTTCTGACTGTACTGATGGTACAGTTATAGTACTAAATAAGGGGCTTCCTTTTTTGAAATACAATTAGGGAGTAATTAAATGGTATCACCCTCACTAGTCCCGTTTTGACCAGAAGGGTACAAAACATGAGAGTATCACAAAATATTCTCACGTCAGACCACCATTGCATAAATTTTGAATTTATGGTTGACTTTAGTAGAAGAAAGTTTTAGAAATCCAAAACAAACTGATTGGGATATGTACAGATTACGTCTTAGCCAAATGTTTCTCGGAATAGAAAACTCAATAAGATGAAATCTGCACTCAGAAAACTTTTAAAGAAAGTCTTCGATGCTTTGCCACTGACAATTGTTTCGGTAAGAAGCAATATGTCAGGTTTATTTTTTTCGATGTAGTGATGAAACTCGTTTAGATTCGAATTGAGACCTCTTATGTTGGTGAAGTAAATGTTAAGCTGTTGGTTCACTCCGTTGTCATTTTGTTGGGACAAAGACTTACCCTTCGCCATTGCAGGCATAGACACTGAAATTCGACCAGGCCTAAATTTCAGAACTAAACAGTACAAAAAAACTGGGTGTCTCCCCAACTAGCATTTTAATTTCTTTTAAAACACTAAACAGTCTTACCGAAACTAACTTCCCCGCCTTCATAGTTTCTTTAAAATTTCTAAGCAGTTTCGATAAAGGCCATTTGGAGAACTTTCCCCGCCTTTAACGAAGCTGTAATTTCTAAAAGACTTCCGAAATAACTTCGGTAAGGTCCTTTGTAAGCAGTTATGCAAGCTGAATAGAATTTATGGTTTCACAAGTTATAGCTTCGTTAAAGTGCGTCTAAAAGATTCATTTAAGCAATTTTTAGAAGTCTTATAGAAACTTTTAAAAAATGTGACAAAAATATTACAATGTTTTTTATATATCTACACTTTTTAACGTAATTATTGTTATTGCTATGTTATTATATAGTGTTTAAATTTAAGTTTTTGTTTACGGTTGCATCAAGTTTCGAACCCCCGTCCTTCGATCGTTTGTCCTGCACGTTATCCAATAAGCTAATTTAAACGTTAGGAAACAATAAGAAACAATAAATAAAAGTTACAATAACAATAGCTTCTGTAAGACTTCCGTAAGACTTCCGTTGAATTTTGTTTTTTAATTTAGATGTAGAAAATATAGTATATAATTCAGGGGCTTATTTTTTTGGAAAAAAGTATGTGACATGTAACTTCAATTGGTTTTTTAACGATGAAATCATAATCTGAGGTTTACATTCTTAAAATATTTTGTTTCTTTTTGATAGGCGTAAAGAATATTGAAAAATCTATTTTCTATTTGTTTTATTAGTTCAAAGATTTTAGGTATAGCAACATTAAGCGGTTATATTTTTTCAATCATTAACTTTTAGCGTACTTAGACCTTTATTTGAACAACAATTTTTTTTAAATAAAAAGTTTTGTAATTGGATTTTTAATAGGTGTCACAACAACATGCGTACTAAGGTGCTGATGAACGCAGTTAATTTTTAAAAATGTTACATAAATATAAAACAATAACAAAAGAAGCAACTATATATCGCACCCATCAGAATGCTGTAAATTATTTTAATAGAGTGACTAAATTATAAACCCTCTGTATCGCCTCAGTTCTTCCTGACGAGTTTGGCTGTCAGAAATGTAAAGAAAAATCATATACCATTATTTATAAATTTTCTCTATTCCACTCTAGTTGATTTTTGATTCTGATTCTCTAGTCTAGTTGATTATGATGTTAATTGATTTGTCTATTTGAAGATGCAAAATAAATAATATTTTATATTGTGCAAAATAAGTCTAAATAATAAATTAAAAAACAAAAACCACCTTATGCACAATACTTTTTTGACAAAAATGAAACAATTTCATATCGTATAAGCTTCAATTTCGTACAAACCCTTTGAAATTACATGTCACATATCTTTTTCCATAAAAAGTAATCCCCTAAATTAAACTATATTTTCTACATCTAAATTTTTCTGAAATAATAGAAGCAATAGCTTCCATCAGTTTGACATTTTTCGTTTCAGATATTGAAGCAATTTTTAGACTATGACAGCTGTGCTTCTATAAGATCTTTAAACAGTTACAGCCAAAACAACTACAATCCTAATGACAGCTATAACTTCTATAACCTTTTTGCGGAAGCTTTATTTAGTGTTGTGTAGATAAGTTTCGGTAAAACTTCTAATTTAATATTAGAAGAATTTTAGAAGCTTTCATTCCGGTGGTGGGGAGAACTTCTCTGTGGAAGTTGTATCGAAACTTTATAGAAGTAAAATATAACTAGTTTCCACTTAGAAGCTTTAGCGAAGCTTTATTGAAGCTAAAACTTGTATAATTCAAAATTGAGAAGTAAGTTTGCTAGTTGGGTCAGTCTCAAAAACACGATCGCAGGTTTCATGCAACAGTTGCACGATAAGGGAAAAGCAAAAAAATGGGAACACATAAGACACTAACAAAATTGAAGAGTACAGATAAAGTGATAAATTTGAAATTCTTACTAACAACTAAAACGAAATTCTATATTTCTTGTTACCAGGCCATACAAAACAAATTTATGCTTTAAAATAATACCAAAGCAATAAAAAAGCAATAACATCAAAGCAATATAACGTAAAATTTTGCCTGCCTACCGCCTGGTAACAGTAAATATAAAATACCAAATAATTTTTTAATAAAGAACAATCTCACCAATTATATAATTGTACGCCTCCGTTCTTCACCACTTTTATTTTCATAAACACTAACACACACTTATTTTTCTATTTTCGATTATTTTTTTTCCTTTAAAATTTAGGAGACAACCTTCTTCGTCTGACTCCGGTTGATGAATGATGATTTTATAAATATACTTGCTTTCAAAATTTTTAGCAAAAAATTATTTCGAATTATCATCGCCCTTGGGAAATTACAAATGATAATTTTTAATATCCCAGTGGGCCAGACGTATAAATATTTGTTATTAGTATAATTCAAATTTTATTGGTCAAATTGAATGATGTCATTACATTTTAGAGAATTTCATTGGTTTAAATTAAAATAAAACTAAGACAAAAAATTTTCAGTAGTGATCGCCCAAGGGCGATGATAATTCGAAATAACTTTTTAAAAGCAAGTATATTGATAATAGCACGAGGCCGTAGGCCGAGGTCTATTATCAATCCCTCCATGCGGGCAAATATATTCACATTAAATAACAGTTATACTTACTTTCTTCTCTTACCCCCTGCGGTTGTGCACATTGTAAACTTTCATATTCCGTTCTACCATAACTAGAACTATAAATCGCAATTCTTGAGTATGGATTACAAATTAATTGAACTACATCATTCTCACATGCTACTTTGCTACGAAATTCATCTGAAATTATAAAAAAGGCACAATCATTATTTAGAAAATATAATAAAACAGTTAAATGTTTTAAGACAAATCATTAAAAAATTAATCATATATTATATATAGGTATGTACTTAATACTTATACACAAAAAATATAAATAATTGAACTGTTTCGTAATTTAAATATAATTTATCTTCAACAATCAACATCCATTTACGGTTTGAATTTTTTTTGTAGTATGTATATGAAAAATTATTTCTTTTTACAAATTTCAAAAGTGAGAAAAAGAAAATGCTGAAAACATTTCTATTCATACAACACTTAGTAAAAAAAAACAAGAGAAAAATTCTACATAATTATTTTTCCAGTCGTTAACAAGAAAATATAATCATATAGGAAGATAAAGGAAAATTTTGATGTGTCGGTGGTTTAGTGTTGGGTTTATGGTTATTTTATTGCATGAACCTAGAACATCTTACTATCCGAGGATTTATAGTCATTATATGAATAGAAAATTTAATAGAGATTTTAATGTGTTTTTTCCATAAAAGGGTTAAAGAAAAAGTGTGAAATAAATTTATTATGTTTTGGAAATTTTTTGTTTAAATCACACAAAAATCAGCATTTTTCCTCTATTTTACTCAAATGAAATATTTTGACAAAATCTTCAAATAGATTTTCACTAATAGAAGGTAGCTGTAGCACTATGGAGCCGTAGTAATTCTTTAAATTTAAAAATATTTAGATTTAATTTTTTTTTTAAATATTAAGCCATATTTATTAGTAATGGAAAACATGACAACATTCAAGGTAGATAAGCAGAACAAGCTTGTGATGATATGTACACAAATGGAACTAACAAATAGAAGGGTGCAGCAAATGGAGAATAGATTCAAAGATAGTTAGTCGAACGGATAAACATTTGCTTTAGTAGGATATTTAGATTTCAGTTAATTTTAAGACAACTTTGTTAGTTTAAAAAAACATTGTTTTTTAGAAAACTAATTATTTCGAAAATTTTAAAATTTTTTGTGAAAGCTTTTTCTTGCAAATTAGTTTTTCTGAACTTAACTTTTTGTGTTTTTGTTCTTAGTTTGATTTTGTTTTGTCTAGCCCGGCTAGTTCAGTCGGTAGAGCCTGAGAGTCTTGCTCGGAGTTTGGGTTCCCATTTCACTACTTGATTTTTTTATGATTCTCAGGATGAATGTAGTCAGACGCACTTCCTCCTTTCGTCCTCTCCTGTAACGGACAAGATATTCATTGTCAGTTATACTTTCATTTCCGTCCTCTTTACCTATAGTAATACACTATAGTGTGTATATTAAAAGTGTAAAATACATTTTCAAATACTTTTTAAACTATTTTGTGTGCAACACACTTATTATTTTTTATAAGTACAATATTACCGAGAAGACCGTCTCATAATTTTTTTCTTTTTAATTTCACTTTATATTTTGTCTTCAAATTTAAATTGAAGTATGTTTTTTTTTTTGAAAATGTTTGTTTTAAAAATTTGGGGTTGAAAAAGGATTTTTTTTAAATCTCATTTTTTTAAATTATGAACGTTTTTTTGGCAAACACGAATGGTCGAGACTCCAGCCACCTACCAACCTTAACCAACTCGAGTTTTTGGAAATTTTGGTAATTATTTTGGGAAATGTTTTTTGATGTTTTGTAATATAGAATTTTCAACGAAGAAATTATTCTTCTTCCTTTTTAAATTATGAATATTTTATAGGAAAGTTTTTTAGAAATATTTTTGAAATTTATTTGCTTTTTCTAAAAAATACAAAATTTTGTTTCCAATTTTGTTCTTTTGTTTCTGTTGTTAGATGTAGTTTTCAATTATTTTCATTGTTTATCTTTAATATTGTAACCGCCAAGATAGGAAATATTCTTCTAACTGATTCCTAACGGGGTTTAATCCTGCGTATCGTGAGACGGGCTTTGCTAGCTCTTGATAGTTTAAGATCTTAGTCATATCCTTATGATAATTTAACCAGATCTGTGAGTTTTAAATGAGGTCAAGAAAATTACATGTTACGCTCAAGTAAACTGATTACCATGGCCTTGGTGCCAAAGTTCAGTGTCACTTTGTGTTTCCTATGTCGCTTTAGTTGTATCTCTGGTTATTATTTTTAATAGATTTCATCCGTCAGTACTCCTAAGATATCTCATTGGCTAGTGATATCTCACTGATATTGCCAGTGATGTGACAAAATAAGAAATGATAATAACAATCACCATAATCATTGTTATCACCTACCACCAACGAATTATTATTAATAAAAAAATACAAAAACAAATACGAATTGAAAACAAATTTTCTGAAAATTCATTAAATTTTTTCTTTAATCTGAAAACATAAAATATAACTCTTGATTCAAAAAGGAAAAGAGAAAAAACCTGACGGTTTTTCTTGTTTACTTAGTGCAATAATGTAATGTTCATTGATCCAAAATAACAAAAAGGAAACAAAATTTATGTCGAATTCTTTTTGCCAAAAAAATTGCTCTAAACACGCCCATTTTTGATCTAGATCAATTTTTTTTGACATAACGCATTCTATTTGACAAAAAAGTGATATTTTTTTGCCCTAAAAACTTTTGTTTGAATCTAGATTTTTAGCTAGAGCATAAAATACAATAAAGAATACAAATACATTTAAAAAATCTGTCAAAATTAGTAAACAAACAAAACGCCATTTACTTATTATTTTTTTAATAGTGAAATAGTTACTTTTTAAATAAAATATTGTTTAAATCGTGTTTTAAATTAAAAATTAATAATAAACTAATTAATTAAATACAATTAATTACAAAAATATTCAATGACAGTTCACAAATACAACTACAAAACTCGATCATATTTTTTCATGTTCTTTTTATGAAAAAAAAATCACTTTTTCACTCTGGACAAAAAGAATTCGACATTAATTGATGTTATTTAGAATTTTTATAGTAGAAACCTTAGATTATAAAATACACAGGATAAGCAATATCTTTTTTCAACTACTAACTTGAGAAATCGTCATTATTTACTCGGTTGCCCCAATGAGAAGTCATTTTTCTCAAGCTAGGTCAATAATAATAACAAAACATTACCTAGGCTAATAATGACAAATTTTCTTTTATTTTTAATTAAAATGAACAAAAAAATACAAACAATTAATAATTGCATTCCTTTATTTCGTTTTATTTGTATGAAACTAAACTTCCAGGCTACTTGATATTTTAAGATATTTAAAAAATGAAATGGAAAATGACTAATATCAAATTCTAATCAAAGCAAATATGATAATTAGTGTTAGTAGTTAAAAAAATTATATACATATATACCTCGGTTGAGAAGACTAATATAGACCTCGAACATTATATCCCTCGGCGCTACGCGCCTAGGATCTAAAAGTTCTCGGTCAATAATAGCTTACTTCTCAACCTTGTTCTATAATGTACTATTTAAGTTGAAGTTATTTTTATTTACATAAAGTAGTGTGCGATTTTAACGTGATAGTATTTGCACTGAAAAAACACAGTAGCCTAGAAATTTAAATATCATCGAGGTTTTCCCTTGCTTGACCAAATATGCTTACAAAATACCAGACTTATGTAGAAATTTTGTATTTAACATTTTTACCGATTGGAGAATGACCAACCTTATTCAATTTTATTTTGTGTTTGTCAAAAGTATTTCGATTAAAATAATCGAAATAATATTTGATAATATTAAAACTGAAAATTTGATCCTAACCTTAATTTTAGCCTGTACGCTTTGGTTTTGTTTTCATTTAAACTAAATTTAAAATGAAATGGATATTGTTTACATGGTTTACTGTTTCAGGTTTTGTTTTAATTTAGAATGAAATTAAAATGAAATATATATTATTTGGCAGTTACTTCTTTCTGGCAATAGAAGAATAATGATATATTTTTTTTCTATAAATGGAAAGAGATAAAAATGCTACATGGGACCCTGTATTTTTCTATTTAATTTTACAGGAGCCTTTTCTTTTGTGGAAATTATTTTCAATGCAAAATTTGAATTTAAAAAATAGCTTCAATTTTTTTTATAGTTTTATAGTGTAGATACACATATATTGCTTATCCTGTATATTTTATAATCTAAGGTAGAAACTAAAGAATATAAAACGAAAACAAAAAAAAATCGTTTATTTACAGTAATTTAACCGCTTAAAACGGTTTGCATTTCAATGTTAAAATATGAAGGGGCTGAAACCTCACAGCTCTGAGATATCAAAACTTGGGTCTGGGTTAAGGATTTTGATATAGTTTTCGTCTTAGGTCTTTCAGACCGAAGTAATTTTATCAAATTTGGTATTTTCACTCCAGTCCGTACTGCTACTTGTACTTTTTTATGTTTAAATGAGCAAAACATTATTTTTGGTAAATTTTTTTTTATATTACTTCGGTCCGATAGATTCTCGAGCTAAAAGTGAAATTCGTACCCCACTTTTTTGGCATTCTCGACGTTTTAGGACCTACTGATTCTAAAAAAGCAAAAAAAGAACCGTTACAACCGACGAAATCTAGAAAACAGCCTCGGGAATTTGAAAAATTTTTGTTTCTAAAAATAGGAATACTCAATGGTAGGAGCCGAGAGTACGATGTGTTCGATAAATGTCCCGGAAGTGTGTGAAACAAATCATTAAGTGTATCAAAACAAGGAAATTTGCATATTTCTTGCTTAACGATTACGAGTAGGAACATTGAATTTTAAGAAACCTTGATAGTCGGGATTGGTATTGGAGACCAAAACCTAGATTATTGCATTAAAATTTTGTCAAAACAATGTTATCAAGTGTGTCAAAAGAATGATTTTCATTTTTTTTACACAGTTTATTTGGCAAAAAAATTAAATTAACTGCACTAGTTTACAAGAAAAATCTCCCTACATAAAACCCAACTTTTCTTGTAGATTTTGATCTGTTAAACACGAATATTATATTCATTTTTTGTGGTTGGCTCTTGTTTTTGAGATATTTGCGAAAAACCAATTTTTTCGTTGAATAAAAAGGTTATTCCGGTTTTTTGATCGAATATTTTACAAAACAAACAAATTTAATATAGTAATGAAACAAGTGCATAGTAGAGATTAAAGATGCTAACAAACATTTTGAGTTTGTTTTTGCAAAAATCCATCAAGGATTCTGGAAGTTATACTCGAAAAAAGTTGAAAAAAAGAATCAAAAATTTATGTTTTGCTAAAATTTTTATATATTCAACGCCATAAATTTTGAACAAACCATGATTGTAAATTTTTTTAACTTCCTGAAGCCTACAGTTAATTTAATATCCTTTCCGTTAAGTTAAAAAACCCGAATTTTGGTGCAGGTTGCACCAAGTTATTCAGGTTTTCCCAAAAAAAATTCAAAACTCAAAATACGGAAGAAAAATTTTTTACGAAGAATAATTTAAATTCTGCAACATAATTGATTTATATATGACTTGTTATACAGATTTTCGAGGTACAAATTGCGACTTATGGTCAAAACCTGGTCGTAACATAACGTTAAAACGTTAAATGAACATTTTCTCTACTGTACCATCTTGAATGTGTTAAGTTGCAGTTGACATAACTATTTTGCGGCATCCACGGTTAATCTTCATTCAGTTTTATGTCAAAGTAATGAAGGTATGCAATTTTTATATATAGCGTGATTTTTTTAGCAGGATGTATTATGCAAATTCCACAAATAAAACAAAATGAATTTGGACTATTTTTACTCTTGAAACTTCTTGAGAAGCCATTTAAATAAATTTAACTTTACACTTTACTACTTTAAAAAAATTCTTAACTGATGTTTGAGAATAACTGAACTTGTAAAATATTATTTACGATGCGGCACAAAAAGAAAAGAAAAAATACATAAACGTGGTTGAAATAAGGAAAACACAAAATGGCTCGCAGTTTTTATTTGAAAATCTGGAAAATAACTAATATATAAATAAATTATGTTGCAGAATTTAAATTATTCTTAGTAAAAAATTTTTTTTACAAATTTTTAGTTTTGCCTTTTTGGGAAAACCTAAATAACTTGGTGCAACCTACACCAAAATCCGTGTTTTTTAACTTTAAAGAAAGGGAATTGAATTTACCATGGGCTCCAAGAAATTAAAATTTACAATCATTGTTTGTTCAAAATTTATGGCGTTGAATATGAAAATTTTTTTAAAAAACGTAAATTTTTGATTTTTTTTCAACTTTTTTCGAGTGTAACTTCCAGAATCCTTAATGGGTTTTTACAAAGCTAGCTAAATTTGTAAGCACCTTTATTATGCACTTGCTCCATTAATACATTGAATTTGTAAATTATGTTATCCAAAAACCGGATTAACCTTTTTGTTCAACGAAAAAATTGGTTTATCACGATTCGCGAATATCTCAAAAACAAGAACTAGCCTAAAAAATCAACATGATATACGTGTTCAGCAGGTCAAAATTCACAAAAAAAGTTGGGTTCTAGACAGGGAAACAAAAAAAAAGCACAAAATTTGTAAACTAGTGCTATTTGTTTAAGTGTGATATTACTTCGGTCTGAAAGACCTAAGTATGTATTACATTCATGAGCCAAAAGTGAAATTCTTACCCCTACTTTTTTTGGCATTTCTTGACGTTTTAGGTCCTGCTGATTCTAAAAAAGCAAAAAAAAAATGTATGTCTGTCTGCCGGCCGGCCGTCATTACTCAAAAAATTTTTTTCTAAAAATAGGTATACTCAAGGGACAGGTCCGAAAGGACGCTGTGTTCGATAACTGTACCGGAACTGTATCAAAAAATCATTAAGTGTGTCAAAAACAGCAAATGTTCATATTTTTGGCTTAAAAAATGTTCATTTTAAGTGATTACGAGATGGAACATTGAATTTGGAGAAATCTTGATGGTAGGGATTGGTATGAGAGATCGAAAGCTAGATTATTGCATTATAAGTTTGTCAAAAAAATGATGTCAAGTGTGTCAAAAGAAAGATTTTTATTTATGTTTTTACCCAATTTTTAGAAAAATAATAAAATTAATTAATTGTTTGAAATGAATTTTTATTATTATTATTGAGAATTATGGCATTATAAGTTTGTCAAAAAAATGTTGTCAAGTGTGTCAAAAGAAAGATTTTTATTTATGTTTTTACCCAATTTTTTGGAAAAAAAAATAAAATTGTTTGTTTGAAATGAAATTTTATTATTTTTATTGAGAATTATGATATTATAAGTTTGTCAAAAAAATGTTGTCAAGTGTGTCAAAAGAAAGAATTTTATTTAATTTTTTACCCAATTTTTTGGAAAAAAAATTAAATTAATTGTTTGTTTGAAATGAAATTTTATTATTATTATTGAGAATTTTGACATTATAAGTTTGTCAAAAAAATTTTGTCAAGTGTGTCTAAAGAAAGAATTTTATTTATTTTTTTACCTAATTTTTTGGAAAAAAATTAAATTAATTGTTTGTTTGAAATGAAATTACTTCGGTCTGAAAGACCTAAGAATTACATTCATGAGCTCAAAGTGAAATTCTTTCCCCCACTTTTTTGGCATTTCTCGACGTTTTAGGATCTACTGATTCTAAAGAAGCAAAAAAAAATGTATATCTGTCTGCCGGCCGGCCGTCCATCCGGCCGTCATTACTCAAAATTTTTTTTTTCTAAAAATAGGTATACTCAAGGGACAGGTCCGAAAGGACGCTGTGTACGATAACTGTGTCAAAATATCATTAAGTGTGTCCAAAACAGCCAATTTTCATATTTTTGGCTTAAAAAACGTTCATTTTATGTGATTACGAGTAGGAACATTGAATTTGGAGAAATCTTTATGGTAGGGATTGGTATGAGAGATCAAAAACTAGATTATTGCATTATAAGTTTGTCAAAAAAATGATGTCAAGTGTGTCAAAAGAAAGATTTTTATTTATTTTTTCACCCAATTTTTTGAAAAAAAAACTAAAATTAATTATTTGTTTCAAATGAATTTTTATTATTATTATTGAGAATTACGGCATTATAAGTTTGTCAAAAAAATGTTGTCAAGTGTGTCAAAAGAAAGATTTTTATTTATTTTTTCACCCAATTTTTTGGAAAAAAATTAAATTAATTATTTGTTTGAAATGGAATTTTATTATTATTATTGAGAATTATGGCACTATCAGTTTGTCAAAAAAATGTTGTCAAGTGTGTCAAAGGAAAGATTTTTATTTAGTTTTTTACCCAGGTTTTTGGAAAGAAATAAAATTAATTGTTTGTTTGAAATGAAATTTTATTATTATTATTGAGAATTTGTCAAAAAAATGTTGTCAAGTGTGTCAAAACAAAATTTTTTGTTTACTTTTTTACCCTATTTTTTGGAAAAAAATTAAATTGATGATTTGTATGACATGAAATTTTATTATTAATATAGAGAATTATGGCATTATAAGTTTGTCAAAAAAATGATGTCAAGTATGTCAAAAAATGATTACATTAATTTTTTTACCCAATTTTTTGGAAAAAACGTAAATGTAATTGAAAATGAAATTGAGCATGGAAATTTTTAAATTTGGTTTGGTTTGGTTTGGTTTAAAGTTTGTATTTTTGATTTTGTAATAATTTTTGCAATATT
The DNA here is from genome assembly GCA_963693315.1 of Diogma glabrata. Classification (NCBI taxonomy): domain Eukaryota; kingdom Metazoa; phylum Arthropoda; class Insecta; order Diptera; family Cylindrotomidae; genus Diogma; species Diogma glabrata. The sequence goes on from OY856187.1 coordinate 182,594,099, forward strand.
TTTAGAATTTTGGAAAAAGTTTGTAGTTTTGATTTTGTAAGAATTTTAGGAATATTTTGAGAATTTTGAAAAATTTTAAATTTTTGATTTTATTATAATTTTTGGAATTTTGAAAAAAGTTTCAATTTTTGATTTTGAAATGATTTTTGCAATATTTTTAGAATTTTGAAAAGTTTGAATTTTTAAGAATTTTTGGAATATTATTGGAATTTAGAAAAAGTTTAAATATTTGATTTTATTCTAATTTTTGAAATATTTTTGTAATTTTGAAAAAAGTTTGATTTTATTTAATATTTACAATATTTTTGGAATTTTGAAACAAATATGAATTTGTGATTTTGTAATATTTTCTCGAAACACTAAATGGAGAGGTTTTTGAGTAGTTTGCTGAGTGTATCATCTTTTCACTAAATTATGTTTATTTATCTGTTTTAATTTTTCCGGTATCGTATTGATGTTTCGTGCTAGTTTTGTAATAAATTTCTAAACAGAGAAAAAAAATACTTGTACTTTAACAAAGAGTTATGTTTGATATACATCGCTGCCCAAAACTAAAAAGTAAAAACCAAGTCCTCAGAAAAGTTTTTTGCCGAAAACTATATCGAAATCCTTAACCCAGACCGAAGTCTTGATATCTCAGAGCTGTGACATCTCAGCCTCTCCATATTTTACTATTAACATAATAAACTTAAAATTTCTGCATAAAACATTATAAATTATCAAAAAACAGCAATTGATTTATGCCTGTTGCTTTTAACCGTATTGTGTTGCATCAATCTATTTTTTTCACATTAAACCATAAAATGAATATTTATTTTGCCCGTTTTAAAATGTTTAAATGAAAAAAAAAAAACAAATATTCATAGATAAAACAATAAAATAAAAAGGACAACAACGAAAATAAATTAACAAAAAATTTTGCTATAAAATTATTACATTATTATAGCACTAACACTCATACCAACATTAAAATAAAAACGTAATAAAAATTTGTAATAAATATCAACTTGAGTTTTATGTACGAATAATAACATCACCAACTACAAACAGATTTCGTTATATTTTTTATTATATAAATATTTTAAACATCAAAATGTACTTAATTGTGATATTTATTCTGATTTTTTTTTGTAGAAATCATCGTACGTAGAAATCATAAAAAAGTTTTTTCAAATATTTTGTTTTTTGAAATTTTACCTTTTTTTGACATTTTATGCTGTTGAGAGTTTTTTTTTTCATATACGTATATACAAACTTTGATGGAATTTTTAGGATTGTTATGGAAATATAAAAATGAAATTGCAAAACACAGGTGAATATAGAATACTTATAGCATCATTTGTTTTAAAAACAAAATTAATTAATTTTTTTTTATTCAATGTTTGGCATGTTTAGTGTTAACCATTATAGATTAACGTCTCTGAATATCCGAAGATACTATGCTAACTAGCGAACTATGTAGGGCTCGAGGGTATTTATCAATTTTTTTTAGGTATTTACTTACGTTGATCTTAAAGTTTTGAGGATTAAAATTATCAGGAAAGACCCAGGCCGGGAAGGCATTCCAGAGATCGTTGATTATCTCCTATTCAGGAGAACAGGATTTTATCTGAATGGCGCTGAAATGTTGGCCATCAACACACATTTAATATTCGAATATATGGTTGGCAACATTTTTAGTGAGATTCAGTTGATATAAATTATTCAGATTTCAGTTAATCCACAAGGTAATTTATTTAATTCTTTAATACTTTAAAGATATTCAGACGGCCATTTATCCTAGAGATTATTCTCGAGAATTCTTTTTCTCGATTTTTCAATAATTCCCTATAGATTTTTATTTCTCATTTCTCAAGAAATTTTGTTTTATTTCTCGAGAATTTGAAAAAAGTTAAGGACAAACAAAAATCACTCAATAAATTTTTTAAACCTTAAATTTAAATTTTTTAAAACTCACTAAGCTTTTCTTGCAGTCAGCGCACGCAACCCTTCTACAATTTTACGAATGTTTCTGTCAGAATAATTAATTGAATTAGAAAGAGAATAATGTTTTATCTTATAAACTAAAGTTTTATTATTATGTAACAAACACTATATTATTTGTTTTATATGATAAATATTGTAAATATTAAGAGTGAGGACTCCGTTATCCATATGATAAAAATGATGAATCGCAGACGAATTATTATAATATACTTTTTTATTCGCCTACACATTAAAGTGTTACTTTATTACTGTGATTTGCGGCCTTAGTATCACTTTTCAGCTATTTATTTTGTTGTCATAGCTACGTCCAAATAAGTAAAAAGCATTTGTATTTGTTTAAATTCTATGAAAAATAAAAATGTTTATCAAAGCAACCCTTAAATTCAAAATTTCATTATCCAATTAAAATAGTTGTTATCATTTGTTGTCATAGCTACACAATAATTTGGGAAAAATAATAAATATTTTGTCAAAGGTTACTTGTTCCACATATTTTTATTTTAAAATTTATGAAAATTTATAATTTTAATTTAGAATAAACAAATTTTTTTAAAATATTTTGCTTGCGGCGAATAAAAAATAGTATATGATGCACGGACGTAAGCTATTTTGGACTTAATGTGGTATACAGGTTCCAATCAGTTTCAAAATGATGCGTTAACTGCATTGAAAACTGCCTTAATTTGTGTGGTTGATTGTTGCAATATTCCTCGAAGAGATGTAGCCCTCGATGTTCTGGTCACGTATGTATTCAGTATTTTTCTGTCCCAGCTTACTGATGTGAAACTTTGATAAACAATTTTGTTTCACACAGCTCACTGTTAGACTTCGTCTTGTTTGCACAAATTGGAAGTCGTCTTGAGATATGTTTAAATAAAACTCGGAAGTTAAAGTTTAAATTCAATCTGATTTTTATTTCAAAAATTCGTTTCTTATATAGTAAATTGTCTAAATAATTTCTTTAAACAATTATCAAAAATGTGTATAACATATGCACAATTTTGTCGTATACCTTATTGTTAATAACAATAATACTATAATCATAATAAACCAAACTTTCATCATTATTTATGATTTAATTTATAACAATAATATTATTCACTTCACAACAACAACAAGTGAAAAAACAATTATTTATTGTTTTGTTAATGAAGCGATAATTTGTCATAAACTTGAACTGTTAATATTTTATGTAATATAAGCTAGACATCTGTTTTAAATGTTATTATTTTTAAATGAAATAATTTATAACTCGTGACTAATAGAAATATGAGTATGACTTTATGTTCGAAAGGGTTCAAGTTTGTGAGATTATCTTATGTATTGTTTGGTTAATTTGGTTAATTTAAATTTGTACTATTATCTCATGTATTGTTTGATTAATTTGGTTACAGAGATTTGTTCATTGATTTATTGGAAAGTAATATAACGTGGTTATATTACACCCTCCATCTTTCTGAGAAAAAAAAAATTTTTGATCTAAAGAAAAATTTTTTTTTTGTTTTGTATCTTAACAACTATCAGTGGTTAAATCTTTCTTAAGCCTATTTTTATGTACTTCTTTTATAACATTATCTTTTTTAATTTTTACATTTGTATTATTTATTTCTATGACCTTGTATGGTCCTGAATATGGTGCATCTAATTTTCTTCGATCACCTGTTTTTAGCCAAACTGATTCTCCTATACGTATTTCTAAAGGATTCACTTTCTGATCATATACCTCTTTTCTTTTGATCTTAGCTAGATGTAATAGTTCATTTGCTTTGTTGTTTGCTTGTTGCAAACGATACCGTAATTCTTCAGCGTAATCATCAAGATTATAAACTGGTGCACTGTTTAGAAATTTTTCGTCTGTCGGAAGTGTTGCTAATTTTCCGAAAATTAGTTCGAATGGGGAATGGTTCGTGTCCGTGTGCGGAGTTATGTTGTAACAAAATACAAAATATGGTATCCATTCTTCCCAATTATAGTTGTTAGTAAACGATAACAAATATTCGTTTAAGACTCTATGATTTCTTTCTATGGAACCTAAAGTTTCATGATGGTACGGTGTGGATGTTATATGTGAAATTGAAAAGAAAGCACAAACATGCTTCATAATCTCATTCACGAATTCAGTGCCCATGTCGGTTTTTAGAATTTTGAAATTTCCATATTTCAATATAAATTTCTCTACTAATGCTTTTGCAATAGTTCTAGCTTCTTTGTTCTCTAAAGGTATAGCTTCAATATATTTAGTTAATTCGCATTGGATTGTTAGAATGTACCTGTTGGTACTAGTGAGTCGCAATGGCCCTACTGTGTCCATTGAAATTATCTCAAAGCTTGTCCTAGGAGTTTCGGTTATGACTAATTTTTCTTTAACATGTTTAAATTGTTTGTTTTTAGCACATATTTTACATTTATTTACATAGTTTTTTACCAGTTTGTTTATGTTTTTAAATATATATCTTTGTTTAATCTTACTGACTGTCCTTCTTATACCCGAATGTCCGCCTACGTGTGGACTATCATGAAATCTCTTTATAATTTCTAATTTTCTATCATTGTCGATAATTCTTTCCGGAGCTTCATATATTAATATTTTCAGTACTGTTTCTTCATTTTTAGTTTGCTTATTCTTATTATTTATTTCAGTTTGCTTATTTTCATTTATTTCTGTTTGCTTATTTTTATCTATTTCCGACTGCAGTTCGGTAAAATTCTTCTTAAAATCATCAATTTCAACACGTGTGAATATATAATCATTATTATTAAGCGCTAATCTTTCAATATTATTTTTCTTCATCTCAAAAATTAACTTCTTCAGCATAGAACCTAAGTTCATAAGTGAATTATCATTAACTGTTACTATAACTTCTTTCTCTGTTATATTTATTTTATTATCATGCGCATATTTTTCAGTTTTATATCTGTTTCTGCATCTCAGCTTCTCCTGCTTTGAACCTAAATTCAAATGCGGATTTTCGCCGAATGTTTCAAAACTATCATCATTGTTATCATTTCGCAAACTATTTATTTCATTTTTATCATTATTATCACTTTGCAAACTACTAATTTCTATAAATTTCAAATTTTTTAAGCTTTTTATCTCCGAAATAGAGGTGCAGCTCCATATATAAGGCGTGCACTCCTTAATACGTTCTGTGTTATCACCTACTATAATATTTTCACTTTCAATCTTTTTCTTCATTGCTCTCGTGACAATGTTTATGGATGTGGGTATCATCGCTTTCAATATATCCGAATCAATCTTGATTCTTGACAGTGCGTCAGCATTTACGTTCATTTTCCCTTGTTTATATTGTATTTCAAAATCGTAATCCGATAAATCTAATCGAATTCGTGTTAACTTGGATGACGGGTTTTTATGCGTAAACAGACTTACTAGTGGTCTGTGATCTGTAACTACAATAAATTTTCTACCATATATGTATGGTCTGAAGAAATTAATCGCCCAATGAATTGCGAGTAATTCTTTTTCTATGACGGGTTTGTTGATTTCATGCTTGTTAAGTGATCTGCTTGCATAAGATATAGGCAGATCTTCACCAATTTTCCCCTGAGATAGTACTGCTCCTAGTGCGTAGTTTGATGCGTCGGTTGTAATTATAAATACTTCTTCGAAATTTGGATACTTTAATATTTGTGGATTTATAAGCTTTTCTTTGAGAGTTGTGAATGCTTCCTTACATTCTTCTGTCCATACAAATGTTGAATTCTTTTTTGTCAGATTATTTAATGGTTTAGCAATTTGTGCGAAATTTGGTATGAATCTTCGATAATAGTTGCAGAATGCTGTAAACCTTTTGACCTCATCTGCATTTATTGGTGTAGGATAATTCCGAATTACTTCAAATTTTCTTGGATCCGTTTTTATGCCTTCGTTGGTTATTAAGTGTCCAAGGTATGTGACTTCTGGTTTTAAAAAATTACACTTCTTTGGATTTAGCTTTAAGTTGTAGTCCCTTAATCTTTGAAATGTTTTGATTAGGTTATCATTGTGATGCTTTAGACTACATCCAAATATTATTATGTCATCTACGTATAAAAATGCTTCCGCTTCTAGTCCTGCTAGAGCTATAGATAACATACGCTGGAAACTGTTGGTCGATATCTTTAATCCGAATGGTAAACGTTTAAACTGGAAATGCGCCTTGTTGGTTGAGAATGATGTTAAAGGTCTCGAATCTTCTTCTAACTCTATTTGGTGAAATGAACTAGCCAAATCGAGTGTCGAAAAATACTTCGCCCTTCCTAGATTATCTAAGATGTCATCTAATCTGGTCAACGGAAACTTGTCGTCTACGATCTTTTTGTTCAGCTGCCTGTAGTCCACAACCAATCTCCATTTCTTGTCTTCTGAGTCACTCTTCTTGTTTACCAATAGTAACGGTGAATTGAATGGACTAAACGATGGTTCGATTACGCCCTCTACAATCAGTTTCTCCACTTGGTTATTGATTTCTTCCATCTGTGCTTGTGGTAATCTGTAATTCTTGATGTATACCGGATTATTATCTGTCGTCGTAATTCTCTGCTTATAAAAATTGTTTGTTGTCAACTCTTCATTTTCCACAAAAAATATATCTGAATACTGCTTACATATCTCTAGAATAGAATTTTTCGCTGTTTCTTCCAGCCCTTCTACGTTCAATTTTTCGACTATTTTGTTAAAACGTTCTTCTAGAGTTTCATTTTTTCTCGTTTTGTTAAATCTCAGTATGTGATAATCAGCTAAAGGTACAACCTTTGGATGTATTTTGCGTATTTTAACATCATATTCCTTAGTATTCAAAATTTTTACATGAGCAATACCATTTGCTGGTATAATAGTATTCGCCATGAACACCCCTTCTTGTATCTCTTGATTTAAAACTACGCTGTCTTCTTTCAATTTTATTTTCACGTTCCTAATAACCTGTGAACGTGCGGGTATTATGAATTGTTTCTCATTTGGTAATTTCGTATGCATCGGTAGTACTATCCTCTCATCATTAACATACATTGCAATCGTGTATGATTCGTAATCAATTTTACAAAAATTAGCATGTAGGAAATCTCTTCCTAAAATTCCGTCTGTATCAATTGGAAATTCCTCATTTATTAGGTGGAATTCCTGTTTTACGCCGTCTCCATTTATTTCTAAAAATGCTTCTGTCGTTCCCAAGGAAAATGTTTCATTATTAGTTACGCCCGTTATTCTACATCTTTCATCTTTTATATCAATTTTATTTGTAATGCTATTTATTTTCAGGAGAGATATGTCTGCCCCTGTATCTATTAAAAATGTCTTAAAATCATCTGTTATATTCGTTTTTATCTTAATGAATATATATTTTTATTTTTAACTCATTTCTATGGAGTTCTCCGACAACTGGTTTTCGGAGACCCCTTGCCAGTTTTCCGCTTGTGCTACATTAATTTTCTTATTGTTAAATCTTTGGACATTATTATTATTGAATCTATGGGCATTTACATTATTATTATTTTGTCCATTTCTATAATTATTATTCCTATTATTATTCATATTATATGCATTATTATAACTATTATTATGAAAATTATTAAAATTTCTATTAGCATTACTATAATTCTTATTAAATTTTGGCTGATTTATTCTTTTGAAATTTTTATTTATTTGATTCCTATAGTTATCCCTGTAATTCCGTGCGTTAAAGTGTAACATACGCGCCGTCTTTGATTGATCATCAATTTCAGTAGCATATTGTATTGCTTCCTGAAGCGAAGTTAGTCTTGCTGCATAGACCAAATTTTTAGTGGGTTCATTGAGACCACTTTTGAATGAGTTGAGTCCTGTCTGCTCATTTAGCTTTGTGATGATTTCTGCATGTGCATCACCCTGTTCAGCTATTTGCAGCGCATTTAGCTCTGTAATTAAGTTCTCTATTTTGTTACCGAAAATTTCAGCGGATTGGTTACCTTGTCTGGATTGCATTAGTTGTGTTTGTATGTTCAAACAAGTTGTCTTCTTTTTAAAAATTTTATTAAAAGTCTCTTTGAATTGCTGGACATTTTCAGGTTTTTTAACCGCAATTAATTTTGTTTTCGCATTCGCAGTCAGTCTTGTGTCAAATACAAATTGTATCAATTTTTTCTTTTCTACGTCATCTTTCAATGTTTCACATAGATGTTGAACAAGATTTAAAAAAATTGGAAGATCATTAGATTTTCCGTCAAATGTAGGAACTACTTTCAACGTTTTCTCTATGTCAAATGACGCCATGGTTGGTATTTGTGTGTCTTGTATGTCCGCGACTGATGCTTCAAATGTGTCTTTAGTTAACCTCTCTAATCTGTCCTTTAATTCTTCGTTTATCCTGGTGTATTTGTTTTTTATTTTCTCTAGACTTTTACTGTCTAGACCAGAAACCAAATCTTTAAACAAAACTTTAAATTCGGCTTTTAAAGTCTGAAATCGGTTTGTACAGTTCGCTAAATGTTCTTCTGTATATTTTCTATTGGGATTTTTTGTGAAGCTTAATAGGATTTTTTCTAGTTCATTGATTATATGTTCAGCCCTTTGAATATTTTCCATAAATTAAAAGAGAAAATCAAAAGAATAATGAAAATGAATAGTTATAATTTTAAACTTGAATTGAGTTTTTATTTACTTCTTTCTTTACAAATTTTGTTACATGAGTTTTAAATTTATACATTATAAAAAGTATAACTAAAATTATTATAACCACTGAGCCTATAATTTCATACTTTTCGTTATGGATATCAGCATTAATATTCGTGGCTGATCCGGCCCCGTTTGAGACAAAAATCTCTTCTTTATTGATGGGTTTGTCGGCTTTATTACCCATGCTCGCGTCGAGAAATATGAATTTATTTTTTCTTAATTAATTTTAATAAAATAATTTTGTTTATTTTAACTTAACTATTTATTTATCATAAAAAAAAAAAGTTATATCTTTATTTTTAAAAAAAAAATTTATAATTATTTATTAATTTTTCAAACTGCTTTCTTCTTCGCTTTATCTTTGTTGCTGGTGCGCTCGTTTCAATTTTTCCGATCCCTCTCTTCAATTTATATTCATCGACTGTTATTGGTTGTATTTTTCTTCATTTGAACAGAGGTTCCTCGGTTCGGTTTGTGCAGGTCGCCATATACAGGTTCCAATCAGTTTCAAAATGATGCGTTAACTGCATTGAAAACTGCCTTAATTTGTGTGGTTGATTGTTGCAATATTCCTCGAAGAGATGTAGCCCTCGATGTTCTGGTCACGTATGTATTCAGTATTTTTCTGTCCCAGCTTACTGATGTGAAACTTTGATAAACAATTTTGTTTCACACAGCTCACTGTTAGACTTCGTCTTGTTTGCACAAATTGGAAGTCGTCTTGAGATATGTTTAAATAAAACTCGGAAGTTAAAGTTTAAATTCAATCTGATTTTTATTTCAAAAATTCGTTTCTTATATAGTAAATTGTCTAAATAATTTCTTTAAACAATTATCAAAAATGTGTATAACATATGCACAATTTTGTCGTATACCTTATTGTTAATAACAATAATACTATAATCATAATAAACCAAACTTTCATCATTATTTATGATTTAATTTATAACAATAATATTATTCACTTCACAACAACAACAAGTGAAAAAACAATTATTTATTGTTTTGTTAATGAAGCGATAATTTGTCATAAACTTGAACTGTTAATATTTTATGTAATATAAGCTAGACATCTGTTTTAAATGTTTTTATTTTTAAATGAAATAATTTATAACTCGTGACTAATAGAAATATGAGTATGACTTTATGTTCGAAAGGGTTCAAGTTTGTGAGATTATCTTATGTATTGTTTGGTTAATTTGGTTAATTTAAATTTGTACTATTATCTCATGTATTGTTTGATTAATTTGGTTACAGAGATTTGTTCATTGATTTATTGGAAAGTAATATAACGTGGTTATATTACAGTGGGTAAACTCCACATCCGTCCAAAATCTTTAGCTTTACGTCCTAGCATCATAATGTACTATTTTTTTCGTATAATGTCTATAAAGGAACGTAATTTTTATGGCCGAATTTCACTTGAAGACTTAATTTAATCGATTAGTTTTATATGGGTGACCTAAGTGAGGACCAAAGTTTATTCAAATAGTATAGTTGTTTTAATTACACCCCCAATAGAAATTGTGTATCGCAACACTTAGTAAAAACCGAGAAAAGAAAACTGTTTTCTCTATTTGATTTCAAAATTCGTAAGAATAGTTTGTTTACTTTGATAGAGCATTTCTACAGGACTGGTTTCCCATACAGAAAATGGTTTGACTGTCAAGAAACTTTAACAAAGCGTCCGCTGTTTTAAATAGAAACATCTCTCAATTCTAGTAACTTTAAAAAATCCCAGATAGCTATTGATAATTTGGCGGTTATAATTAGAGAATAGGGTTTATTAGGAGTTATTGGGTTAGAAAATTATTTATTAATAAAAGAAAATTAATAAAGAATTATCTCGAGAATTATTAAAAATTCTCGAGAAACAGATTTCCGTTCTCAATTTTTCCCGAGAAACAGAAAATGTTGCGAAAAGCGCATCTCTAATTTATCCATAAATGATTTATTTCCATTCCATACAAAACCGTCAAAAGTATTGTTTATTTTGACCTATCTTGAATCCTGAAGGATATCTTTGTTAAGATCTTAGAAAACAAAAATATGAAGGGGCTGAAATCTTAAAGCTCTTAATACCACTTGCTTGAAGAATTTTCCAAAAAAAATCATGAGAATTAATCCACGAACGAGGGAGATTCGTTTAGAAATTTTTTTGCCATTTTGCATTTCTTTATATATTTTTAATGAATTATACGTAGGCCTACTGCGATATCAGTTAATTATTTCAAAAATAATTTCATAATTTTTAACATCCCAGTAGGCCAGACGTATAACTATTTGTCATTAGGGCTATTATTTTGAAAACGTACATTTTTTTGTTGATTTTAAAATTTTTGATTTTTAAAAAATCTGAAATTTTTATATATTGTTGGTATTGACGAAAGGAAAAAAGTGATTTATGCCTTTATTTTTTTAATAACTCTGAATCGGAGTTATGCGCGGTTGTATTTTTGAGGCTTTTCACGTAGTTTTGGTAATGGTGTCAATGTTTTGTGAATAGGTGCCACAAATTTCATCCGACTTAAGTATATTTTTGCAAGTAAAAAGGAAAATACTTGAATGTTTGAAATAAGTAAGTTTGAAATTAATAACTTTTCTCTTTTCCGCTAGGCGGTGCGTAAAACCTTGGTTTACTTCAAAGCTCATATCTAAAATAAATAATCTAAAAATATATTTTTTTTGGTTTTTCACAAATTTTAAAGTAAACATATGCAGCTATGAAATTGAGAAATAAAAAATCCGCAATTCAATATGGATTTTTTCTTACGATTTTTTAAAGTTTGGTATATGAAAAATTCACATGTGTTTTTTTATTAAGCTAATAATCCTGTACTAAATGTGGATCTAATAAATTAAACATTTCATATTTTAACACCTGCAATAAATTTGAACCGTTTTCTGTGTATTTCTGATTGAGAAACAGGTTTTTATTCAGAATAAGAATTGGAGATCCCAATGATCGAAGATTTTGTTAGAACTTCAACATCACCAACACTAACATTAGAAAAAAACATTAAAAAAATATATTTTTTCTATAAACATTATAATTTAATCAATATTATAAATAAATACATTAAAATAGTATATTAAGAAACTAGTTTCATAATCGACGATTTTATCGCACGCAATCTGTTTAGAAAACGACCCGCGCAGCGGGGAGTTTTCTAAAGGATAAGTGCGATAAAACGTCTTATGAAACGAGTTTTTTATACTATTTTTTCTATTTTGCAGCTTTTGTCTTGAAATTTTAAAAAATGTGTATTTTATTAAAAAATAGTCAATTTGAAATTTTGTTATTATTACTAATTATTTTAATTAATTAAAATATTTAATACTAATTTAGATATTCTTATTAATTTTATTTATATAATTATTCGTTTTAATTTTCACTGACGTTTGTATGACCAATGTGACCAACCTTGAAACACAAAACTTTGCGTATCGTAATGAAGGCCATTTCGATACGCATTTGGGTATCGAAATGACTTTATTTTAGACGCAAAATAGGAAAAATTAATTTATATAATTCATTTTGCCTTTAAATTGAAATATTTATGATTATCAGAAAAAGAAAACATTTTGGCAATTATTTTATCGGGTGTAGTGTTATCCGGTAAAAAACAGTGAAATCCTTGAGTTCCGCTTATGGTTTTAATGTCCGAAAACAGCATCGAAAGAAATTGCTCCTGTAGTTCGATATCTCCTGAAGACACATATGAAAACTTCATAACGTGGTTGGTTTTTTTCGATCAAATTTCCGCCCATTCAAATAATTCCCTTGCTGTTGATATTTTTTCTCCTCTAAGCGAAGCTCTCCGGGCTTCTCTTTTAAGTGTTCCTCCAATCCCATCGGATGGACCCTTTCCGTGGGCAGCTGCAAAGAGGTGCCATTCTGCAGGTATTTTAAAATTATCAATATGCATATGCAAAGATTTATGAAATTCTTCTTAGTTTTATATTGAGCTGCTGAACCATCAGTAAAATATAAAATTTTTTTGATACTTGGATATATTTCTTGCTGTTTTTCAATGAATTCAATACACCTTTCCTGGTATTTATGAACTGCAACTGTGTTATGCATTAAATGATCAGATATAATGACAAAAGATAAGACCTCTAGTTTATCATTACATGATTTGTAGTAAACTACGATTGGGTGGATTGTGGCTTGAACTTTTTTGAAATGTGCAGCTTGTATCTCATTCTGCGTTATCATTGAGTAGTTTTCTGAAAAATCCATAATAAATACGTATTCGCCGTGACGTAGTTTAAGTTTCGTTTCCTTAAGAAACTTTGATTGCTGCCTTGCGATGAAATCATGAATTTTTAATTTGTTTACCGATGTATGTACTAAATCTTCTACAAATTCTTTCTTATTTTTTCCATGCGTTCTAACGAATATCTATCTTGCATTAACCATTTCTCATAATGTATTTCTTCGTAAAATTCAAGAGATTCCAAAATTGTTTCTGTGTAAGCTTCCACGATATTTTTACAATCATTGCATATATTTGTTGCACAATCCACTGTATCATTAGAACAACTCAGTTTCTTAAGCAGATCTTTTTCATTTTTCCTAAATTTAAGAGCGGTTTACACATTAAACGTACATTTTAATGTATCATGCATATACAGACATTGTGTGTTCCGGTAGGTCCGGCTAAAATACATTCCTCCGGTCGCAACGTAGTGAACTTTGAGAAGCTGATTTTGACATCTTTGTTTCCTTCCAAGAACATTTCGTAGATGTCGGTGAGGGTCCATAACACCAACCGCTTTGATTACCTAATTTTTGTTGATCCTTCTGTAATAGTAACAACATCTTTAAGGCCAGGCATTGTTCTACTAATTTGCTATGATAAGAAGTATGTTTGAATTTTTTTTACTATCTTTTGTGACAAACTGTGCCCTTGTTTGCTTTGAGGCCAACTGTAAGGACCTACGGTTTCTAACAGATCCATGGCGAATTCTACCAGTCGTCTTGATGCATTAAATTCCTCCTGGATACGTTGATTTGATCAAAATTTACGTGGTAGAGTTGTCAACAAAAACACTTGTTTTGATTTAAAGCTGGCATCTTTAAATTTTTTTTAAGGTTCATAAGCCATGATGTATATTCACATTCCTCGTTTGGTGATAACACTTTAACTGAATCTACTTGAAATATTCTTTGACTTATTGCCGATGTGAAACTTGCAATTTTTTTATAACTTCCTGTTGTAATATGTTTTTGTTTGATAGGAGATTCGGTTTACCTTCCAAGAACATTGTTAATATCTTCTAAAGTCTCATTAAGTAGTTCAGGAACTGGTGGAGATATAGTATCAACCGAAACTGGTGATGGATCTAAAGATGCTGGAGGTATTTGAATATTTTCATTCGTTGGAACATTTTCAACATCCTGATTTATAGAAATAATTTCACTATCGATAGTTTCCGAACATGAAAACTGCTGTAGAAAATATTAGTTGCATATGAATTTTTATTCATTTTAATAAAATAATTAAATTTACCTTATTTTTATAGATTTAAGTGCGACATGTTTCACATATAAACTGGTCATCACGCAAAGTAAAATTTAGGGTCGCAGCTTTTTGAATAACAGCTGGTGTGACTAGTTTCACATTTTTTGACGTCCGCTTATGATTTTTGAGACCGTACAAGTTACGCACAATTTGAAAGGCATTTCTATTATTATCTTTTCTAAACGTTATGTCTTCTAAATACTTTGGAATATAATTGATATAAGGCAATCACATCAATATATATACCCTTTAAATAGTTTTGACATAGGTAGAATCAGGTAAAATTAGGTAGGTACAATTTAATATATTTTGATTGGATGCAAGCATAATATGTTCCAAAAAACGTTTGTGGGCGTCATTAGAAATTTTAAATGTTAAAATCATGAGTCTCTAATGAGATTTCAATTAGTAAAAAGGGGCTGAATAGACATTTTTTAAAATGAATAAACATTTTACAGACCCTTTCAATAATTTAAATTCCTTTATTTTCCCTCTTAACTTAAATTTTTTTAATAAGTTTTTAACTATTTAACCGCACAGAAAATGGTTCAAATTTATTGCAGGTGTTAAAATATGAAATGTTTAATTTATTAGATCCACATTTAGTACAGGATTATTAACTTAATAAAAAAACACATGTGAATTTTTCATATACCAAACTTTAAAAAATCGTAAGAAAAAATCCATATTGAATTGCGGACTTTTTATTTCTCAATTTTATAGCTGCGTATGTTTACTTTAAAATTTGTAAAAAACAAAAATTTGTGAAAAACAAAGAAAACAAGGTGGTTTTTTGAGATATGAGCTTTGAAGTAAACCAAGGTTTTACGCGCCGCCTAGCGGAAAAGAGAAAAGTTATTAATTTCAATTTTACTTATTTAAATTATTCAATTATTTTCCTTTTTACTTGCAAAAATATACTTAAGTCGGATGAAATTTGTGGCACCTATTCACAAAACATTGACACCATTACCAAAACTACGTGAAAAGCCTCAAAAATACAACCACGCATAACTCCGATTCAGAGTTATTAAAAAAATAAAAGCATAAATCACTTTTTTCCTTTCGTCAATACCAACAATATATCAAAATTTCAGATTTTTAAAAAATAGTTGTTTTTTTTTCGATGTACGTTTTCAAAATAATAGCCCTTATATAAAAATTAAAAAATTAAAAATGCATTTGCATTTTATAAAAACAATAAACAAAAAGTAAAATATAATTTTAACGTACGTTACTACGTTAAAATTAAAAAATTGTAAAATCTAGTACTAGAGCTTATTACTAATATAAGCTTTTAAAACATTTTGATCAAATTATAATAGCTATTAGAAAAGTCTTTTTTGTCATTTTTAAAATTACATATTGATTCTTCACTTCTAATCATTTGGCACACCTCATGAATTTGTAATTTATTTTTATTTTTTCTTAATCGAAATTTCAACTTCATCAAATTTAAACATATGTTTTTTGTCTATCGAATGTTTTGCTAGAGCTAGAGCAGAAATATTGTTGTTATAAATTGTTTTGCTAGAATCATATTTATGTTGGTCCATACGGATATCAAATTTTTGTATTGTTTCTCCAATATATGCTGCAGTATCACATTTATCACAATTAACTTTATAAACAACACCACTTAGTTGTCCCTTAGGAGTTTTGGGTTTAGAATTAGTAAAATTAAAACTGTTTCTATTTTGAGGCCTCATAGCCATTTTTATGTTAGGTGTATATTATGAGCAAGAACGAGAAAGTGATTCACTTAAACCAGGAACATAAGTTAAAAATGCATATTGATTTTTTTGTACAATAGGTGGTGTAATATTATTATCAGTTTCATCAGGTGACAAATAAGCATAACTATTAGCTATTTGTTTTGAATTGGTATTGCGAACCTGACTTATCATTTTATCAATAAGTTTAATTTGAAAATTATTAATGTGAAGTATGTTAAATATTCTTTTTAAATTATCATATATAATAATTCAAAACAAAGAAAATATCTAATAGTTATGCTTATTTGTCACTTGATGAAACTGATAATAATATTACACCACCTATTGTACAAAAAAATCAATATGCATCTTTAGCTTATGTTCCTGGTTTAAGTGAATCACTTTCTCGTTCTTGCTCACATTATATACCTAACATAAAAATGGCTATGAGGCCTCAAAATAGAAACAGTTTTAATTTACTAATTCTAAATCCAAAATTCCTAAGGGACAACTAAGTGGTGTTGTTTATAAAGTTAATTGTGATAACTGTGATACTGCATATATTGGAGAAACAATACAAAAATTGGATATCCGTGATATCCGTATGGACCAACATAAATATGATTCTAACAAAACAATTTATAACAAAATGTTTCTGCTCTAGCAAAGCATTCGAAGACAAAAAACATATGTTTAAATTTGATGAAGTTGAAATTTTGATTAAGGAAAAAAATAAAAATAAATTACAAATTCATGAGGTGTGCGTAGTAACGTATGTTAAAATTATATTTTACTTTTTGTTTATTGTTTTTATAACAATGTCAATTGCATTTTTAATTTTTTTATTTTTATATGATTGTTATACATATATAATCCTGAAGATGGGTCTAGCCCGAAATATATAGATTTTATAACTATAAATATTTAAATTAATTCAAAAAACGGGTTTAATTGAGGATATACAAATAAAAAATAAATAATAAACATTCAATTAAAATTAAATGAATAATAAAATTAATTTTAATTGGGAGTTCAAAAATTTAAATTAAAATAGGTTTCGTCATCGCCGCTTTGGCTAAGTTGTGTAAGACACACGGGATTTGAACATGTGTCTCTGATGAATGTAGTTCGAATCCTGACACGAAACACAAAACATTTTTTCTAAAAGAATTTTAAAGAAAATGAAAAGTTATTTCGAATTGCAAAATTCAAGTGATTTCCAATATGCACTTAAGCTTAATTGTTCACAAAAACCCCATCCAAATTAATTTTAAGTTTTAATGTTTTAAAGAAAATTTCGTAGAATTTCATTTCAAAATAGTAAGTTCTGCTTTTAATCATAACTATATTGGTTTTTTTGTTGCAAAACTATGTTTTGCTCACAACTTGGTACTGCTCAACGTGTAGCGATTGCATATTTTAATTCAGAACAATTTGGTTCTGTGTAAGGTGTATTGACTGGAAGTTAGTGCTTGACAGTTCAGACAGACGAAAAATCTGCATTAACAGCAAAGACTGATTTCTCGTTAACTCATCCTATAATTTTCATCCCTGAGCTGCCCACATATACGTTTTGCATTGTCGTGATTTTACATTTAACAGATCACCATACAAATAACTTTTTGCCCCACCCTCGGCTATAATATATTTATCATTAACATTTTTTTCATTAAAACATCAAGGTTATAATGGTTTTTGTCATATATACTTGCACTCTATCCGCAATATTTAAATAAGAAAAAAATGAAACAAAAATAATGCTACGATTAAATTCTTTTTCTTACATTTTTTTATAATGAAGCAAAATGCGATAAATATTTCTTTTGCTGGTGTAAAAAGGGTGTACATAAATTCGGTGCGCGTTTTACATGTTAAACAAACCAACAAGAAGATGATAGTATGGTAGATGAATTAACCTGTAGATTCGTAATATAAAAAAAAATATTTATGTATGGAAAATGAAAGAAATATTTACTGCAATCAACATCTTCTGTTTCGTTTAGTTTTAGTAAAAATGCTATTTATGGTAGCATTTTAAGAAAATATTATTCAGTTCGCGTTTGGTATTAAATAATAATTGTTCTGATCGAAAAAACAGTTCGTGATATATTCCTTTTGGGAAGCCATAACTTATATTTAAATTGAAAATGTTATTTTTTTATTTAAACTCAGTTTAATTTTCTTGCACGGTTAATTGCACGTTCGCGAAGTGTTATTATTCATTCTATTCAGAACAAAAATCATGTTTAGTGCAAACAATTATGTGAATTTAGATTTTGGTTTCTTAAAACTCAATTTTAATCGAAATTAAAAAGGAAAAGAATATTCTATGTTGTGTTGTGGTCACATTAATTCGATTTATTGTATCGAAAATTGAAATATTGAGTTTGGTTATTGTTGAACCAATAAAATTAAATTAATTTGTTAATAAAGAGATAAAACAAAATAAAAAAACAAAAACATAAACAAATTGAATCGAATGTATTTCATTAAGTGTTGAATGTAAAATGAATAAATTGCTTATGGAAAAAAATTATAATAAACAAGGAAATTGCGATATGAAAACAAGAATGATTTAAAGATTTATCATTTGGTACTATTTTTTTTAAAATAAAACGAAAGCACAAATTACTGTATGTCGACGGTTTTGTTCGACTAGCTCGACTGGATTGGATACAGTTTAAGTTACATTCTAAATTGTCCACAATGTATAATATTGTAAAAATAAATATTTCATCATTACAACATTATTATCCGTGAACAAAATTTGTTCACTACACTTATTTTCTTCGAATATTTTTTCACAATAAATTGCTTATAAATTTTGTAATAATATTTTAAAAAGAATATTATTTACTTAAAAATAAAGCTAGTAAAATTGATGTACATTCTTATCTAAAAAAAATTGCTTACATTCACAACCTGAGGTCTCGCTTACCGGTATGTAACTACGTACCGCCTGCATGATCGGTAAGTAATTACTTAATGCCCTGTGATTTGTATAGTAGTATATTACATACCTAGCGCTGTACAGAGGCGTAGCTAGGGGGGGGGCGGTAGGGGGCGGTCCGCCCCGGGTGTCACCCGTTTTGGGGTGACACCCGACCGTAAAAAAACTTAAACAAACCATCACAATGGTTTTCAACGTTTCAATCGTTTCCAACGATAAATCACTTAGAAACCATTTTAGCCAGGTTATCCATTTAATTTTGATTTATAAATTGTGATAACTTATAATGTGTCCTATAAATGTGTCCTATTGGTTCAAAAAGGATCTATTCTACTTTTTAAAATTTTTGAGTTATTACGTAAAATAAAATTTCAACAATATGTGTGTATTTCTTTTTTTTTAATCGAATCAACATGTTGAGCATTGAATACCATCACCACAATTACTCAATAGCTTTGAATATTCCTATAGATACCATATTAACCGTTTTCTTTTACGGTACATTATTTAGTACGCAAGAATGATTCTTTAACGACCAGGTCTGAAAACACATATGCTGAATAATGTATAGGAAATGTGGTCTCCGTCGATAATGTGGCACTCTGTGTCGATAGGGTGGCACCCTTGAGTTCTGTTCTATTCCAAAATTATGTCTCTATTCCAAAATTATTTCTAAAATATCAGCTTAAACTTACTACCTAATATGTTTTACATTTCAAACAAATTAATTGCAAACACCTAAGGAAACTAATAAACAATCAAATCACCATGTTTGTAAATAATCTCAAATTAATTCTTTTTCCATTATCTTAAAACTCGTAAATTGGAATGGATCGTTTTCGAATGGACACATAAATAATTACTGTGGAATAAAATGGTAGTTATGCAATTACTATAGTTTTGCAAATTTTTATAGGTAGATACATAATCAACCTGTTTGTTTTCAGTTTTATAATATTAATGATAAAATTTAATAAGACAAAAATATTTAATAACATTGCAATATTGCAATAAAGAAATCATTTGTCAAATACATAAGTGTATTGCTTTGGCAAAATAAAAAAAAATTGAATTTATGTTAATCAAATCCATTTTTTAATTATGATACATAAGAAGATATGGGACTAATTGGACAAAATCTGGGATTGATTTCCATTTAGTCAATTATATGATGGATATGATTCCGGATCTTGGACATCTGTCCAATACGACGAATTAAAAAGGATGGATTGTACACATTGTACAAAACCTGGGCATCATTGGATTTTTGTCCGTTGTCTGAAGTAAAACGTTCCTCTAATAATTTCGAATTGTAATTGGATTTTTTCTGCGATATTCATTCGTCTTACTGATTGTAAATTGTAACATTTTGAACATTTTACATAGAAGGTTTTATAAGATATATTTCGTTTACGTTCTTGACTATATTATAAGAAGAGTATATTAGTAGAAAAAACGAAATTTCTAAACGAATTTTAGGTTGTTGGGCATATTATCATTATTGAGGATGAAGACTGACTTTAGTTTTTTCAATTCGTTTTAATTGTAAGTTAAAATTACATAATGACATTTTTCGGAACAGTGGAATTTTTACATTTTTTCTGCTTCGACTAGTTGCTGGGAAGTGCTTGTTAAACACAGCAAAGCAACTTTTAAAAGACTCTCAACAACGCGTTGGGATGCTCATTATGCTTCAGGTAAATTTTAATGGGATTGTGGAGCAATTGAGAAATTAAGTGATCAACAAGAAAATGTAGACACTAGAGGCGCTGCACAGAGCCTTATGCGTGGTGATTGTGTATGGTTTTACATTTCTTTGCTATCTTTTGTTTTGGAATGATGTTTTAAGGCGAATAAATTGTGCTTGGGTTGTATTGCAAAGCACAAGCTTAAATATTGATCAATTAGTTATAAAAATACAGTCACTTCGTCCTTATATTGAAGAAAAACCTAGTTATATTGTAGAAGAGGCAATAGATTTTGCTGTGAAAAAATCGGGGTACTACGACGGTTCAATGTTGAACACCGAACAAGATTAAAGTCAGTCCAAGATGTAGCTTCATTGTTCGAGGTTGTGCTGACAAACACTGGGCTTTTGGCGAACAGTGAAGAGTTGGAGTTATCTGAATCAAAATTTACCGGTTTTTATGATGAGGTATCAGAAACAGAACTCGTCATAAAGATACTAAAGTTGAGAAGGCATTTAAAAGCGGCAATGTAACAGTTTCTAACTGGGTGTGCCTATAGACATTTTGAAATTGATCGTGGAATGGGATTTTCCAAAATCTCTTCCGAATCTTATGGTCGCACTAAAGTTATTTATGACTATTTGCGTATCAGTGGCTTCGAGTGAGAGGAGTTTCAGTAAATTAAAATTAATTAAAAATTACATGCTGGCAACAATGACCCAAACGAGGCTTAACAATCTTGGTATATTAACAATAGAACATAAGGCAACACAAAATATAAATTTTGAGGATGTGATTTCTATGTTATTATTAACCGTATGTATAAATTTACAAAATTATGATAAAAAAAATATAAAAACAATATTTAGATTTTATATACGAAGATCAAGATTTTCAATCCATGATTTGGCTCCATCCGACAGCATATGAAGATCCAATAGATCACCATCAAATAATCTGAACGGTCCAAAAGAATTTTGGTCCAAAAGGGGCATCTAGACGACAACCGATTAAAATGTCTACCAATGAAATCTTGGTTTATTGGTAAACTCAAATTATCTAATATCTTTCTTGCTTTTCTTACTAATGAATATTCTCTTCTAAGAGCTGGAGGTGGAATATTTAACAAAATTGAAAGACAAGGTAAAGGTGTGCTTTTGATTGAACCAGTTATTATTCTCATGCCTGCATTCAATCTAACATCAATCATTCTACTATGAATGCTATGCTCCCAAACCGAAGCGCAATACTCATCTGTAGAATAAACTAAAGATAAAGCCGAAATTCGTAATGCTTTTGCACGAACACCACAATCTGTACCTGCTAGCTTCTGTATAATATTAACCCTAGATTTCAACTCATGGCTCAGTTTATCGCAATGATAACGGAATGTTAACGATCAATCCAATGTTACTCCGAGATATACTGGAGTAGGGCTAAAGTTAAGCAATTCTCCTTTCATGTATACTTGAAGTACATGATTTGCATAATGATTAGATAAATGAAAATAAGATGCTTCAGTTTTTGCTGTAATTACTTTCAGGCGCCATGATTCATAATAATCTGCCAAAATATTTAAATCAGAAGTCAATTTGGATTCAGCCACAAATTTTGCAGAATAATTATAGGCAAATTGAATGGCAAGTTCTAAGTCATCAGCATAAACAAATTTTTTTGAGGAAGTGGCAGGAAAATCCGCAGTATATAAATTGAAAAATATTGGGGCAAGAACTGAGCCCTGTGGAAGCCCATTGTTAATGCGACGAATACGACTTTGCTTGTTATTTAAGTGAACAATAAATTTTCGATTCGACAGCAATACGGATATTATATTAATCGTTTTACGACACTTTATGACTTTAAACAACTTAAGCAATAAAGCATTCTTCCAAACTGTATCGTGAGCTGCACTTAAATCAACAAAGGCAACAGCAGTTTGCTTCTTATTTTGAAATCCAGCTTCTATATAAGTTACCAATGATAAAACTTGATCACAACAATTCCTTCCACTACGAAAACCTGCTTGTTCAACCGGAACATTATCATCAATAATGGATGATATTCTGTTATAAATTAAACGTTCAAACAACTTATAAGCCACACATAATAATGATATTCGCCGATAGCTTTCCGGAGAATTTTTATCTTTGCCTGGTTTTGAAATGGCCTTTACCGTAGACATATTCCAAACTGATGGTATTTTAATCATTCTTGAAGCAATCATATTTGGGTTAACTTCTGTAACAAAATTTTAATCATTTTGTTTTGAATTTTCACACTTCTTTAATAAATCCCAAGCTTTTCGACTTGAATGTCTAAAAACTATTTGATCAACCATGTCTTGCCATCTTTCCGAACGAGCGCAATTCAAATTGTTTAACAGTTCATCACCAATCTCTTTTGACTCAGTTTCTTGATAAACTCTCCATAATTCCTCGCATTCATTGTTCCAGTTTGGTATATAAATTTTACGATAACCTCTTGGAATGAATCTTTTTGCAGTTGATATAACTAATTTTGAAAAACGGTCATAGTTTTCTATTGTTGCAGGAATCCAACGAATATTTGCGTCCAAATTCTTTGAGAATCCTAACCAATCAGCACGTTTGAAATTCCATCTTGGTTTAGGTAGTGGTTCTATTATAGGTATTTTAATTCCAATATCTAATATAACACATCGATGTTGACTTCTATAGTTATATATATACTCCGATTAGACGAAATTGGTTTTAAACGCTCGTCCATTGAAACGAAGCACAAATCCGGATTATATCCACGATTCCATCTATGAGGAAATACAGGTAAAGCAGATGACCATATAACGGTTGGAGGCTTATAAACATTAAGTATAGTTACTTCGTTAATTTTAACTGCAAGGTAGAATACCAGATTCTCGGATGAATTCAAAACAATTGAACAACCATTACGTAATTCATCTCTAACATATGTAGCTATTCCATAATGTATGTGATGGATTTTATCCACACATGTAAAATTATCAATAGACCCACAAATGATTAAATGTTGATCGTCTCTTGTATGGGTTTCTTGTATTAATAAAACATCACATTTTTTTAAGCTTAAAAAACGAGATAAATATTCAGCTTTAGCTTTTGTCAAACCTTCTACATTAATTTGACAAATTTTTAAACTAGCACCAATTGTTCTGTAATTAGGATGATCATCTTCAAGCTGGTCTTCATAAATAAAATCCTCATCAATATAATCTTCATCAAAATTTGTTTCTTTGGGAGATTCGAAATCGAATAGGTCCGACGTATAGTTTTCCAACATTTCGTAGTCCAAAGATTCCAGATTGGTGGACCAAAAAAAAATTGGTTGTAAGAAACCACGTAGGCAAACAAAAAAAATTAACAAGAATGTGTTCTACAAAATAATTAATATACAAAATAATTAATAAAAATTAATACAAAATAATATACAAAATGATATACAAAATAATTAATAAAAATTAAATTAATTAATTTATTTTCACAAGAAAAAACTAACAAACGAACTTATTTTATTGACAGTACCCTAAGTTTGCAGCTGTTAAAGCTAGAAAGAAGAGATTTAAATAAGGTGACCAGACGTCCCGCTTTTGGCGGGACAGTCCCGATTTTTAACAATTTGTCCCGCGTCCCGCTTCATTTAAAAATTGTCCCGATTTAAAAAAAACAGAATTTCGTTATTTAAATGAAAAAGAATTTCGTTACTCAAAATTTAGGCAATTTATTTATGCTAAATAAAACATTTTCTTTAGTTTAAATATATATAAATAAATTCGAGTTATATGACAATCAATATCAATATTGTAGTAAACACTAAACATAAATTGAGTTCCACTTTGTCTTCTATTGAAATTGTAATTAAGATTATATAATATAAACTTATTCATACATTTTAATTATTTATATAAAATTTAAAAAATAAAATAATCCGTCAAAGTTTAGTTGTTTTAACTTGAGTTTTACGTTCATACGTAAAGTTTTTAATTTGATTGATTTGTAAATTTTTTTATTTTTGATCTACGGGAGTGACAAGCCCAGCGTACTCCAGTACAAGATAACAAATCATTAGTTCAAGATAACAAATCTTCCTCGACCGAAGTTTTCGTGCAGAAACTCTACTTGAGACTTTAAAAGCCACTTTATGTGTGAAAAATAATTTAACAAATTCTTGTGGAATATTTCATGACCTTTTCAACAACAATAGTAACCTCTTAATAGTAGTTTATGTAACAAGTACGCAAAATATGGTTTTAGCGGACGAATCGTAATGTTTCCAGACGAGGCACTAGCCGAGTCTGAAATATGAAGATGAGTCTACTAAAGCCATTTGCGTACGTGTTGCATACAACGTTTTCTCTTACGATTTTTTTTTCTAATTTATTGCTTAATTTGTATTCTTGCGTACCTAAAAATTTGATTTTTGAACAAAACTTATCACAGCAATTGTGATTATAATTTGAAAATAATTATAATATAAAATAAAAACAAATTTTGAATCCGCTAAAGTGTTGTCATAACGACTTTAAGTACTAGGCCGCTAAAATACAATTTTTCGGCCTCTAAACAGTTCTAAAAGTAATCATTTTTCGGTCTAAAAAAAAATTTACGCAAAAAGGAAATGTTCCGAAGAATGAAATAATACTATACATAATTTTTTTTATTTATTATATTTGTACGTTGCACTTTTCTTGTATTTAAAAAAAATATATTACAATATTGGGGATTTTTTGAGATCAATTTAACTCAAGTAAGTAAAGAAGTAATTAAAATGTTTTCAATTCAAAGGTATGGTTGGAAGTTTCTCAGAAAAAAACTCCACTTCGCATTTTTCGTGTTTCGGATGAATTCGAACCTTCCTCCTCAGTGCCTGGTTCGAATCCTTAGGCCGACACGCTATCGATTACGCCGTTGAGGTGATGATAATTTCGAAGTTGAAACTTCTGCATCACTTATTTAATTTACTTAAGTTGAATTTTAAATTGACTCCATATTATGGAAATGTTTTACATATTACAATATAATTTTTTCGTTATATGAAAATATTTGTTGCTTTATATTGACATCCCCTCCCCTTCCACGTTTATTGGCTTTTTATTAATATTGACAGTTTTCATTCTTGGGGTGACACCACAATATCCGCCCCGGGTGCCACACATGCTAGCTACGCCACTGGCGCTGTAAATAGCATTTTACATGCGAGTGAAAATATTGCGCACCTTCACGAGCATGGAAAATGGTTTGCAGCTCGAGGTCTGTTATATACTTTTTCTACGACTTTGTTTTAATGCCCAAACGCATATAATTACTTGAAAAAATGAACTACTAATTATAAATTAAATGCAAATAGTTTACAAATTATGGTGGGCTTTGCATTATTCTGTGTCAAAACGAATTGAAATATTTAATTTTTAAAAATCAAATTTTTCTTTTTATTAAGTGTTTCGTAATATATATATGAAAATCCATTACCGCACACTTTTTTTTACTTCCGCACACTTTTTGAAATAATCAATTTACATGTCATGGATAGTGTGATGTAATTTATAATTTACTGTGATAGGAGTAGAAAAATGAAACATACTATGTTCATTTCCGAATCAGTAAACATGCTAAATCGCCTGATCGTCCAAAAATAAACATAGTAAGTTTCGTTTGAAAATCACAGGTCGGTAAGTAATTACTTACCGATAGGGCATGGTCGATTAATCGATTGGGACTAAATATCGATTAACGATTAATATGAAAATTTTAACATCGATTAATCGATTGATCGAATTATTAAATGTTTGCTAATTCTAATTCGTTTAATTTTTTTAAACAAATACGCACGTTATATAATATTTAAAAGTTCAACCTTTACAATTACATAAGAATAAACAAAAAATTAATAGCTATCTATGTATTAAGGGCGTAAAGTAGGTCTTTTTTGCATAAGAGTGAAATTGTTGCTCTAGGCGTTAGCCGTGATCTGCCTCTCTGTGATCTACCTCTCTGTCATTGAAGTTTTCAGACCTTACAAAATTATGTGTTTGAAAATATTGAAAATGATAAGAAACAAGCTGTTTCCTTCAGAATGGAAAGTAATTGAGTTCAATATACTTCAAACCATAGTTTACTGGCTGGATTAATAATAAAAATATTACTTAAGGCAACACAAGATTTTTGTATTGGGAACAAATTTTGTTATTAATGTACTTTGTGTTATACCTATAACAACTAAAGAAGTAATTCGTAAGAAAAAGAGAAAACATCTTTAGACAATAAACCTTTTCACAATTTGGTACAAAATTCGTTAAATAAATTTGTAAATTTTAAACATTTTCGTAAATTTAGATTAATCGATTAATAATTTTTTTGTTCGATTAATCGAACAATTTGCGAAATGATCAATTAATCGAACAATCGATTAATCTAACCATGCCCTACTTCCCGATCATGAAGGCGGCAAGTAATTACTTACCGATAAAAGAGACCCTAGGGTGTGAATAAAAACGGTTTTATTTAAACAATTATGTAGGTCAATTTACTAGCTTCAATCTTGTATAATATTCTTTTAAAAATAAGGTAATTAAAAGATTTAAAAGCAATTTATTTTGAAAAAATATTCGATGAAAGTAAGTTGTGCAATAAAAAATACCTATAGAATTATGACGAACAGCAAAGCTTACTATTTTGAAACGAAATTTTAAGAATTTTTTTTTAAAAGTTGAAAACTCGAAAATGAATTTTTATTTTTCAAATAATTCTAATTGAATTTTTATCGATCGTGCAATAAATGTAATAAGCATTTTGGGCATCAAGAGTATTACCGATTTTGGATTAGTAGAGATCTCGACTTCGTCTCGATCTCCAAACATATATCCTCAATTGGCTAAACAAACCCTCTTACTGCCCTTAATACTTAAATAACTATTTCCATCCTAGTTATCGTGGCTGAAAGTTGAACTTTACGCCCGTTAAATCCCGTTAATAAATAAAAAAGCCCGTTGCTATATAAAACATTGCTTCATTCTTCTTCTTTACCGCCCGTAAAATAATTAAAATTACCATAAAATTAGAACAAACAAATCAATTATTGTAAAAGATTATAATGAAAACCATGGCAAATTTTCAAAATCGCGATTTTTTAGCGAGTTTATAAAATTTAAAAACTGTTTTATTTAACCATTCAGTTGTGCAGTTGTGCGTAAAACATTGCACATACACTCAGGCTGAAAGGAAGATTATGCTCTTGGTTCAATAAAAACCCTCGCTTCGCATCGGACTTCAATATGAACCGCAGGCATAATCTTCTTTAGCCCTCGATATGTAAATAACTGAAAAATTTAAAACAGTTTATATCCTAGTTACCATGGCGAAAATTTAGATCTAACCGCCTGCAAAAAATTCGACCGTAAAAGAAAAGTCCGTTTTTAGGGTTCCATACTTTGAAAAAGTAAAAACGGTACCCTATTCGTGAGACTTCGGTGTCCGTCCGAATTTCTACATAAACAATTTACTCACAAACTATAAGTGCTATCAACTTGACATTTTCTACAGTTTTTACGTGTGCTTTCCCACACCTGATGATCACAAAAAAATTACAAATATTTGTTTTTATCTATATTTTATGGACATAGATAAGGAGATAGTAAAACAAACGTTTTTTTAAGGAATCGAGTTTGATTTAGAAAAATTGAAAAAAAAATGGAAGTATTTCAAAAAAATTTTTATTGAATTTTCGACTGCTTAGTTTTTGAGTTATTACCAAAAGCGAGTGGTTTTTTTTGTTCCCTCGAACATTACAAAAAAAAATTTAAAAAAATTCACAGGTGTAGGGATTTTGCTAAATCAAAACAAAAATTTTTTTTTGGTTGTTATAATTTCAAATGGAGGGGGGGGACGTTGTTTAAAGTGGAAATTTTGAAAAAAAAAATTATTTCTGATCATGTCATGTTGGGTGTCATATAAAAAGGGTTTTTTGTAGTGCAAAACAGTTTTTTTTGTAATTTTTGAAAGCACAGTTTTCGACTTATTTTCAAAAATGTAAAATTTGTTTCTGTCCCGTCTTATTTACGAACAATACAAAATAAAAAATTTTAAAAAATTCACGGGTGTAGGGATTTTGTTTAATCGATACTAAAATTTTTTTTACTAGTTATAATTTCAAATAAACGTGAAAACTAACAAAAACTGTTTTTTTCTCAAATATTATATACACGGAACCCTTAGCACTTGCCGGAATTTTATATATATAACTATTCTTTTGTGACATTTGCTATATATGGCATCTGGAGTTTTTTAGTTTTACGTTTTTCAAATCTGTTTTTATAATATCAAATTTTTAATTTTAAAATGATCCCGACATATACTTTGTACTTAAACTTTGTACATAAACTCAGGCAGAAAATAAGAAGTCACCCTCAGGTTTATAAAAGCCCTTGCTACGACGCATCGCTCTTTACTGTAAACTGCGGGCGTCATCTTATATTTTTGGTCCTCGGTATGTAAATTTTGTCGAAAAATTAGATCATACAAGTGTTTTTCAATATTTTTACAAAAAGTAACTAACGTATTTCTTTATATGTAAAGAATTAATTTGTCCTATCCTAAAACCTATATTAATTATTTAAATAATGTCAAGAATGCAAAGAATGTAATAAATCCAAAAATGATGTTCATATATGTCTGAATAATCAGAAATTACCTCATTTAATTTAAAATGAAGATAAAAATGTTTAGTAATGATAGTTATTAATTGTGAATTGTGATTATTTATTCCCTAGTATTTGATTATAAATTAAAAATACTAAGGTGCTGAAATCTCAAGGCTCTGAGATATCAAGGTTTCGGTCTGGGTTAAGGATTTTGATAAAGTTTTCGGCAAAACACTTTTATAAGGACATTGTTTTTAGTTTTGGTCAGTGATGTTTATCAAACATAAAACTCTTTGTTAAAGTACATGGTATTTTTTTTATCTCTGTTTAGAAATTTATTACAAAACTAACACGATACATCAATAGCAATACGTTGCCAGAAAATTATAACAGATCATAAATTAACATAATATAGTGAGAAGATGATACAATCAGCAAACTACTCAAAAACCTCTCCATTTACCGTTTCAAGAAAATATTACAAAATCACAAATTCATATTTCTTTCAGAATCTTTCAGAAATATTGTAAAAATTAAATAAAATCAAAAATTTAAACTTTTTTTAAAATTCTAAAAATATTCCAAAAGCTATTAAAACATTAGAGATTAAAACTTTTTTCCAAAATTCTAAAAATATTGCAAAAATTATTACAAAATCAAAAATACAAACTTTTTTCAAAATTCCAAAAATATTTCAAAAACTATAACCAATTTAAAAATTTCCATGTCCAATTTCATGTTCTATTACATTTATTTTATACAAACAGCTAAATTTTTTTTTTCCAAAAAATTGGCTAAAAAAATATATGAAATCTTTTTTTGACACACTTGACAATATTTTATTGACAAGCTTATAATGCAATAAAATTTTTAATAATAATAATTTCATGTTCATTACATTTCATTTCATTCAAATAACTAATTTTATTTTTTTCTAAAAAAATAAATAAAAATCTTTCTTCTGACACACTTGACATCATTTTTTTGACAAACTTCTAACGCAATAATCTAGTTTTTGATCTCATATACCAATGACGACCAGATTCCTCCACATATTTTGTTCCTACTCATTATTACTTGAAATGAACGTTTTTTAAGCAAAAAATATGCATATTTCCTTGTTTTAACACACTTCCGGTACAGTTATCGAACACATCGTGCGATCGGCTTCTACCATTCGTAGAATTCGTCGGATGTGACCGCGTTACTCGCGGAAAATGGAGGGTTGAAATAAAAAAAGTATGCATACAATTTTGTTTAAAAGCCATTTACTTAAAGTGATAATTAGTAGTAACTTTGAATGTAAAATTATGTCGATGATTGTCATCTGTATGTGAGGCAAAAAATTTTCAGATTTCAATTTCGTAAGTAGTAGGCAGTTGAAAAGAAGAAAATGTGAAAAAATGGCCTGTCAACAGATGTCGTAAGCGACCCGTGGAGACTTGTTATTTTCAAATTACTGAACAAAACAAATGTTGTTCCATTTATTTCGTACGGAAAATGAAAAACATCAATTGTTTAATAATTTGTCGTTGTTAGATTTGTTGATAGCGTTATTTTTTAAGTGTGTTTTACAAATGTCCTTCACTTATGTAAAGTTTTTTAATGTCATAATTTATTCCGAATAAATACACATTTTCAAACTGAAAATTTATTTTCATGTGCATATGCTTCTTTAAATGGAACTACATTCATTTCGCTTGGTAATTTGAAAATAAGAAGTTGTCACGGGTAGCCAACGACATCTATTGATATGAACGTTTTTCACTTACGAAATAGAAATCGAAAAATTGTTCGTTTAAATAATTAAAAATAATACGCATACATACATTCCTTAACAAAAGAATGATTTTAAGATACATTTGGTACCCAACTTTTTAGGGAAATATATAATGAGGAACATTTTCGACTAGACTAGAAACATCTTACACCCAATCTTTCATGACATGAAATATGAGTGAATCCAGGTTGTAATCTAATCCTAACTAATAGAAACAATTGTTAAATATCAAGTTGTTGCAGATGAAATGTCGTAATTCACAACAGTTGTAGTTATTTAAAAGAAAAATTTAAACAAAGCGGAAAAGTGTTCTGAGTCAATTTAGTTTCGGACACTGATGATTAATAGGTGCAGTTGGACAATCTCAGGTTGTTGCAGATGAAATGACGTGTTTCACAAAATGTTGTAGCTTTTGAAAATGAGCCACGCTGAATTATGAAATTTTCTGAACTAATATAGGTACAGATAAATTGAAAAATATTAGATCGTGTCAGATAAATATCGTTTTTCAGACAAATTGATATTATTGAAAAGAAACATTTATGTAAAGCAAATGATCCGGTAACAAAACTTTCAAAATATCGAGCTGATAGAAGGGATCATTTATTTAGACCAACATTTTTACTGCAAACAAAATAATATGAGTTTTTTATTTTGTTATAAAAATTGGATTGTTTAAATATCAAACAGCATTTGTCAGTGCTAAATAAAATGAAAACGTTATATTAAACTACACATTTTTATTTTCACCTGTGAATGATTGATATGGAAAAATTGTAAACAACATTATCACATTTATCATGGTTAAATCGATTCAATTTATAACAAACGTTTACAAATATTTGTTCTGGGTCACCAATGTAGTTGTTTATTTTTATATTTAATATACTTTACACCTGTTCATATTAGTTTAATTTTACTTTTATTATTTAGAATATCTCTCTTTCGCTTTGTATATATTTATTTTCTTCATTTTTCTTATCAAACTTCCCATTATACCTAAATTTATTGCTATGTGTATCAGAATTTCGAATCTCGTAGCTTCACTTAATTTTCCTTTAAATTACCATTCTTCGAAAATTTTATATCCTATTAATGGAATAGCGTAGAGTTTCACTCGTAGAAATAAGAAGAAATAAAAAATTGATAGTGTAAGCAAAACTGAATAGACAAAACGGAATGAAAATCCATAGAAAGAGAAAATTTAACATTTTTATATCATTTAAAGGAAAATCCTATTTTTCTTTTTAATTTTTCGTTTTTCTGTATTTGTGTTTGTCTTGAGAAAGGAGACAGATTGTAATGAAGAGTCTTCATTGGCGGACCAATGAAGCGCATAGCAGGTTGCGCACCTGGGAGATTAAAAGCCGACTAGTTTTCAGTCATCGTGGATTTGACAAGGATCCTGCTTCTTCACACAAATGCAGAAATGTACGCAAATTTTCAAAATCGATCAGAAATGGAAACAAATACAAGGGCGAAAATGAGACTCTGGCGACCCCCTTCTGCGAAAGAACCACGGTCGGCGCGTTCAACCCCATCATTCACTCACATACTCTCGCACTCTCACACCTACACACTATCAAGCATTCGTGAATCAACCCAATGTTTATACATTTTTTGTTGGTTTGTTGTAATTAAAAAGAAAATGTAAGAACGATTCATAGTTTTATTTCTTTTATTGGAACGACATGTAAAGGGTTATTTTTTTTCTTTCATATTACTCTAGGGTAGCGGACTAACCAATAGATACATGAGACCCCATTGTATCGTGAAACGGCAGAATCATGTTTTCAAATAAAGTCCTACTTGCAATGTTTTCCCAAACAATCCTATGAATTTATAAAAGTTAATACGAATGATGTGATGTGATAAGGTTGCGTAGATATTCCTAGGTACGTTCGATCAAAAGGTAGGATAATGCGATATCTCTAAATGTTTCTAGACACTTTGAACAACGAATTGGCAAGTGGTTTGAGATCTAATAATGGCTTCACCATTGCTCTAATCCTTTATTTTTCTGCCATACCTCGGTGAAAGGCAATAATTGTTGGAGTCCATCGGTTATGCATTGAAATACCAGCTTTTCACTTTCGGGAATGGAGCCCATTTGGCAAAGCACATCCAATAATTTGTCGAACCGAGATTCATATTTTTGTACGATCGAATATGTAACACAAGTTCTGCAAATATGGATAAGTTGCAAAGGTCATAATGACTGTAGGTGTAAAGGAGGAGACATTCGCCAGTATATGTTTGAGGTTTCTCTTTTCTGCAATTTCCTAGGCTTTATCCAATGTCTGCATAGAAACAATAAAAAAAAACTCCATCATTGGTAGGCAGGTTTAATTTAATTTGTAGGGTCTCACCTACTGTAATGTATCTACACATCATCCCTTAACTCCTACAAAATCTTACAATGACCGCACATAAAATAAACAACAAATTTCCATTATATTCTAAAGTAAACAAACCGCAAAATCATTTTCACACGATAACAAAAAACATATGTGAAAATAAACATAATTTATTTTAAACCAAAAGAAAGTTTTCGAAACTCATATTTCATAAAAACTATTAAATGAAATATGATTACTGAGCATAAGTGAATAATATAATTTTCATTTATTTTTATGATGTAATAAATTTAAACTAAAAACTGAATATGTCGGTCAATTAAAATTACAAAGAAAATATAAAAATTATGTGACACATTTTTAACATTATGAAACAATTAATTTTAAGAATATTTTTGCTAAATGTGTAAATTTTAGTAATATCGATTTTGTATAAATAGAAGAAATTATCGATAATAAAATTCAGATTTATATATTTGTCTAACTATAAACAAGTGTTTTTATTCATATATATAAGTCTGACGAAGTCCATTATGCCTAGCATAAGTGACTTCTAACAATTGGAGTATAACAACCATTTGATTTGAGCAAAGTGTTGTTATATAAAAATTGGACGGTTCTGACTAACGGACTCTTGGACTGAATATAAATTCTCCTCACTAAAAGATAAATTATTTAGTGCAACTTTTAAATGGAACTTACGCATAATTTTGAAGTGGATTACAACCGTTATACTACCCTCAACACATACACTCACGCGCATTCATCCACCATATTCGCACTTACAACTGCACCCCTAGACATCCATTCACACGTAAAAAAAATAAGATTGGAATGACACTCACCTTATGGTTTTTAGCCCCAAATCCCATCCTCCATCTCTAGATCATTATTCAGTCATCTCGGATACTGGATAGCAATTAGAAGCAGCGCCTTTTTGATTATCGACACGAAATAGGTAGACGTCAGGTTGGTCAGGACTCTAACCGGAGTCGATAGCGGCGATGCTCTCTTCCGTCCACGAAGTTACT
Organism: Diogma glabrata; assembly: GCA_963693315.1. Lineage (NCBI taxonomy): Eukaryota > Metazoa > Arthropoda > Insecta > Diptera > Cylindrotomidae > Diogma > Diogma glabrata. The sequence continues at coordinate 182,628,436 of OY856187.1, forward strand.
CGATAAATGACTAACACAAGCAGTCAATACAACAACACAAACATGTAAAATATTTTCTCTAAGCCGTAAACAGCTTGGTCAGGCAACGACCTGCTTGCAATCTTCCTTTATATTTCCAGAGTATGCTCGACTCAATTCTCAATCCCAACTCATTCTCAACAAATTTAATCAAACTGGAGTTGGCGCTTGAATCGGGGGTTATTAGTTTAATCACCAGACAAAAGAAACTCGTTCACTACAGCAGCTTCAGACGCAACAGTTTTCCAATATCCACTCATAAACGCCGAGTTTGGTTGCATTACTCGCATATATAATGTGTAATTCCTCTGAGTTCTCTTTTACGTTCGGTTTACACTCCAATGAATAACAAGACGTTCACCTTTTTCAGATAACACTATTAATTTATTTAGCTGTTAAGTAAGCCACTAACAATTTGTTTTTTTTTTTTTTGTATCAAATGAAATTGGCAATAAATGTTTGGTCTATCAGGTAAGTTTGCTTATAACACATTTTATTATTTATATTGCCTTTTTACTAATTAAATTACTAATAAATTATTATCTTGATTACTTAAAGAGATAATAAATTAATCTTCTATTAATTTAATTACTACTAAATTATTGTCCTAGGAACTGAACGACATAAACAAAAATTTGATTGTTCTATTAAATAAGTTAATAAATAAATTGTCTAATACAAGCAAATCACTAACTGTTTCATTAAACAGTTAATAAATTATTGTTTCAAGAGAGTGAACGGCTATTAAGTAAATTTGCTAATACAAAAAAACAACAAAAAAAAATCACTAATGTTTTTCTCTTTTTGTTCCTATTTAATTTAAACGGCTAATAAATAAAAATTTTTGTTGTATTTTACTATTAACTCACTATATCTTTCCTTTGGAATCGTTAAACGGTAAACTAAAACCGAGTTTCATAAAATAATGTTTTTTTTTTTTTTAACAAATGAAATTGGCAATAAATGTTTGGTCTAACAGGTAAGTTTGCTTATAACACCTTTTATTATTTATATTGCCTTTTTACTAATTAAATTACTAATAGATTATTATCTTGATTATTTAAAGAGATAATAAATTAAGCTTCTATTAATTCACTACTACTAAATTATTGTTCTAAGAACTGGACGACATACACCAAAATTTGATTGTTCTATTAAATAAGTTAATAAATAAATTGTCTAATAAAAACAAATCACTAACTGTTTCATTAAATAGTTAATAAATTATTGTTGCAAGAATGTAAACGGCTATTAAGTAAATTTTCTATTACAAAAACAACAATAAAAAAAAAAATCACTAATGTTTTTCTCTTTTTGTTCCTATTTAATTCAAACGGCTAACAAATAAAAATTTTTGTTGTATTTTACTATTAAATCACTATATCTTTCCTTTGGATTCATTAAACGGTAAAATAAAACCGAGTTCCATAAAATAAATGTTTTGTTCGATTAACAGAAACTACTAATCAATGATTTTTATTTCGTAATTAGACACACCACACTTCTCTTCGACAATCTATAGTGCAGAGAAACGAATACTGGACATTTAACAATGTAAATAATAACAAAAAAGAACAATGCATTCATCGGCCATTTTTTTGTTTTTGTTTTTTTTTGCTGGAATATACACCGTGTGGATTTCCTAAATCGCGGCCTTTACATAGAACGATATATTTTATCTCAATGTGCCTCAGCAAAGCAAGCAGGAAAAAAATTGATAATCAAACAGTCACCTTAATCGTACTTAGGTTCTGATTTGTTCTTTTATCCGCGCGATTTTACTAGCGTTTAAAAATAAAAATCAACAATTTTATTGTTTGTGTTCTATATCCTGTTCGGTATTAGATGTCCCACTTTCACAGGCGGGAGTATATTCCGGATGTATTGCACCCGCTTTAGAATAGTTCCTTGCACACACCTAACGGTACATGCCACTGATCCACAACACTAAATAAAATGCTTTTGATTTTTTTAAAAGTAGCTACTTACGTTGTTATACAGGTCTGAAATCATATCAATTATCCGGACTCTCGTGTATTTGGGGGTAATATATCCTATTCCTATTATATGCCAAGTTATCACGAGCCGCTGGTTTAAAATGAAAATGCAGGTTTTGGTTCGTTCTGACCAATTTTGTTACATCACCACGTAACTAGCAAATTTGTCTGTCCTGGACAACACGCTACACCATCCGCAAAATACACTTATAAAAATGATTGTTACCTATCAACCTGGACGTTGGCGTCAATTCACCAGATCTGTTGATAATTTCCAGCACAAAAAGAACCATGCAATCTTTCAATTTGTAATCTATGTATTTTATTCCATGATGTCCGCCAACTCATCAACAGCAAACGTCAAAACAAAAAAACCAACAACATCCAATGAACTAACCATATGAAAATGGAATGACAAGCAAAAAAATACTAAGCCCCAAATAATGATACAGTCATTCCTTATATATCCCAAAATTTCGATAACGAAACTCGAATACAGTGTTTGATGGAAGGCAATTTAATTTACATCAGGTATTCAATTGTTAGGAATTTTTTTTTGTTATACCAAACTGTTTGGGTTTTTCAAAATGAAATATTGCGCGAAAACGTTTTTGGTGATACAACCTATTCCTGATATATTAGCATAGTCGTCAATGGATCCAGAATGAATCAATGACAAGTACAATCAACGTTAAGGTGTTCAGATATAAAAAGTGAAGTTCGGTTCTTTTGTAACGAAAAGATTGTTTGACGTAAATTTAATTTTGATTTGTTCATTTTTTTCCTTTATCATGCAAAGAGAAAAAAAATTGAATGTATAACAAAGCAAGATAATACTTCTTTGTATGTTAATGACTGTAAAAAATAAACGCATAGCTGTTGTAAGGTTTTAGAAAGCTTCGTCGTGTAATTAAGTTTGATAGTTAGAGAACTCAAATTGAAACAATAGAGGGAACCAAAGTGGGTGTAAACATAATATGAATGCATTTTAGTGAATTGCAAAAACAAAATAGCGACGTTTATATAGACAATATTTAAGACAAAAATTTTTACATTCATGCAAATTTTTTTTTTCTTTTGAGCAAAATGTAAGTTCACTATAGGTAATGAAAGCATACAATTAATTACCGTTTAAAATTGATTAGTATAATGAGTACAATTCTCTTCAAAAATGTCTGTCCAGCTAATGAAAATTTAGTTAAATTTTAAGGAAAATAGGAAAACTATGAGTGATGGGGGCTAAAGGAAATATGACTATTGATAATGAATGGATGAGAAACTATTATGAGAGGTCCAGGGTAATAAAAGAAAGGACAACTATTAGAGCTGCGACTATGATACACTAGGATCAGTCTATCCATTACAGGACAAGTGCTTTTTGGAAGAACACTTACGCCCAAAAAGAAGTTGAAAAAAAAAACAAAAAGGCATAGACTGGTCTCCAGTAGCTCTTGTGTACCCACATTCGTTCGGTGAGGCACTTCAATGTTCATGGCAGAATTAGCAATCACTTCGATCGGTATTTCACAGCCCAGTCTTAACAGAAACAGATTATTTACGACCATACAAAGAAAACTTGGAGGGGTAGCGAGAAAGCAGGTATTCTACTCTATTGCAGGCGATGGACAACTAAAAATCTTCCAGACCCAATTTCGGGCAGATCTGGGGGTTCCCGAGGTTCTAACGTCGACAAAAAAATTATATTCAATCTGCTACAAGTTCGAAAAATAGAACATCATTGGACTGATTCCTTTAAGGAAATAGCCGACACCAGTCCGCTCTTACGTTATGCAGGCTCGCAACCCACACCTGAACCAACACGAGTCTCATGCTTCTCCGACTACGATAGCCGGGCCACACTGTTGTACGCTTCCAACCAAATGACTCGGAAGGTTGAAAAAAAAACTGTTCACGTAGTTTCAAACTAACTAATTGAACCAAGTTCAATACATTCGATCTCGGAATTTTCGCTGGCGAATAGTCAAAAACAGAAAAAAAAATTTTTGAAACAAGACCCAAACACCAAAGTTGATACACACTCACTGAACTGTGAATTCACGACGAAACCATCCTCATACTTTAGGGTCGTCGATAATCTTGACTTACAATGCCGGTGAAACACAAGCGAAAGTTTCTATCATACTGAAAAAAAAAATTATTACCGATGTTAGGCACGAATGTCCTTGGAGTGATAAACACCTCTACGTTTAGAAACCAGGTCCTCCAGTTCGTAGGCGGCGCCACCTACCACCCTTATTACTCTGGTCTCAATAAACTTCTGTGCAAGTTTAGCAGATAATTTCTTACCGGCGTCACTCAAAATAAAGTTCCTTCGGAACACCGTATCCCCAGGTTTAAACAACGTTACTCGAGCTCGTAGGTTGTAACGCTCGGCACTTTTGACAAAGGCTTCAGCCGTTAGATCAAGAATTCGGAGACGGATCTTATTAAGATAATCAGGTCGTATAATCGATTCTCCCGGTTCATGAAGGCAATTCAGCCGTCGTAGCAGATCATAAGACGAACCGTGGGTCACCATTGATATTCCAAACATAGCGAAATAGGGGGAGCACTTAAGAGTTTGGTGAAGAGAACAACGTAGTGCACAAGCGATCTCGCTCAAGTGCAGATCCCATTTAGAATGCTCCTCCTTTAAGTAGGCTCGGATACCGGATAAAACACTTCTATTAACCCGTTCAGAAGCGTTAGCTTGAGGCGAATATAAAGCCAGTAATGTGTGTTTCACTCCGTGCTTCGCCAAGAAATCTGCAAACTGTTTGGATTTAAATTGAGTCCCATTATCGGACACAATTACTTCAGGACACCCAAATACATGAAAGACATTGGTAGCCAATAGTTGACAAATTGGTTCAGCCGTTAGTTTCCGTAGAGGAAATAAAAATGGAAATTTAGTTACATGATCTAACACCACCAGAATAGCAATATTCCTGGCCTTTGATCTAGGGTAAGGGCCAAGAATATCGATATATAAGCGCTGACCAATTCGTTCTGTTTTCATTGGGGACACCATGGGAGCACGAAGTGGAACATTTGTCGCTTTGATTTCTTTGCACGTCTTGCAATTACCTATGAACGATTTAACCTGGGTATACATCCGAGGCCAATAGTCATATTTACGGATATTGTACAAAGTTTTTGCTAGTCCTCCGTGAGATGAAGTAGGAGGATTATGGGCCCTTGCAATACACTCGTCAGTGCACTCCTCGGGTACCCATAACTTCCAAACCTCATCTTCTGAGGGAATATCGGGATCTAGAAAAGCCAATCGTTTATAAACCCTGCCAGAAATTACCTTTAGATCAGGCAGAGTACCGTCTGCTTCGGTAACCAGATTTACCAACTCCAGATATCGAGAAGTGTTGAAGAAAGGGGTATTAAGATCTAATTCCGGCACTGGACATAATTCAGAAATGACGTCAACAAAGTCACGTCTTGATAGAGTGTCTGGAACTATGTTTAAATTTCCTTTTCTGTACTCAATATCAAAGACATAACCCTGCAATTTCAAGCTCCAACGAGCCAATCGACCAGAAAGGTCTTTTTGTTGCATAACCATTTCAATGAAGCATGGTCAGTTATGATCTTAAAGGCCTGACCCTCGACATACGCTCTAAATTTCTTTACTCCCAGTACGGCGGCTAGACACTCTTTCTCACTCGTTGAGTAATTGCGTTGTGCGGAGTTTAGTTTTTTGGACATGTACGCTATGGGATGTTCCATACCGTCCATGTCACACTGAAGTAGTACACAACCTACACCGTCGTTGCTAGCGTCGCACTGGAGAGTAAAGGGTTTAGTGTAGTCGGGATTTATGAGAACTGGTGCTGATATGAGAGCATTTTTGAGATTTACAAATGCTGCTTCAGCTTCTGGGGTCCATATGAATTTAGTAGAATTTTTCTTCAACAAATCTGATATTGGAGAGGACATAGCAGAGAAATCGGATATGAAACGGCGATAATAACCCGCCATACCCAAGAAGCGTCGAATCTGTTTGGGTGTTCGAGGTGTAGGAAATTCTGATATAGCCTGAGTTTTATCAGGATCGATTTTGAGCTTACCACCTCCCACGACGTAACCTAAATATTTGACATCCGGCAAGAGAAACTTACTTTTTTCCGCATTAATCGTCAAGTTCGCACGTCTAAGGCACTGAGACATATCTTCCAATAATTTCAGATGAGCCTCAAAGGTATCTGTAACCAGTAAAAGATCATCCAAGTAGACGAAGACGCACGACTTGAGATGTGGAGGGATTACTTGGTCCATAAGTTTTGTCATAGTTTGCGGCGCATTGCACAGTCCGAAAGGCATTCTTACGAACTGATACAATGGCCGCCCTGGGACCGTAAAAGCAGTTTTCTCTCGGGAGTGTTTTTCTAGAGGTATCTGCCAAAAAGCGTCTTTCAGATCCAAACTGGAAATGAAATTACTTTGTGGCAGACGACTCAAAATTCCATCTATCTGTGGAAGGGGGTAAGCATCCTTTTTGGTGACGGTATTGACCTTTCTGCTATCCAAACAAAGACGATTCTTCCCGGGTTTGCGAATTAAAACCACCGGGCTTGACCAAGGGCTGTTAGAAACCTCTATGATGCCCAGAGATAACATCCTGTCCAATTCTTCCCCCATCAGTTTCTCAATGGCGGGCGATATTGGATAGTGTCGTTGCTTGATGGGAGCTGCAGTCCCCACATCAATAACGTGCTCCAACAAATGTGTTCGACCCAGTCCCATTTTCGAAAATGATGGTAGAAGTTGGACAGTGTTTTGAAGTCGTTCCTGATTATCTAAAGACAACTCCGATATTACCGACTCCGTAGTCGAAAGTGTAGGTAAATTAAATACCGGGTTAAACAAGTTGAATGCGTTAAAGAAATCAATACCCAAGTACAGATTCTGTATTAGGGACGGGATAATGTAGACATCCAAGGTTCTGATTTGGTTCATAAATGAAATCTTTGTTCTTATCAAACCCAAGATCTTCTGCCTTTGGCCATCCGCAGTACGAACTACTGCAGATGAATAAGTCAGAAGGTCTGGGGTTTGCACGATTTCCTTAGCAAAATCACCACCAATTACAGTCAAGGATGCTCCACTATCCAATAGTCCGGTATGCTGTTTACCTAGTATTGAGACTGTGGCATAAGATCTTACGTCGTTGGCCAGTTTTACAATAGCGGAAATGGTCTTAGTTTTGAACCGACGTCGCTGCTGCCAATAAATGCGAGAACGAAGGGCAGAGCGTGATGGGGGTTTCAAACCCGATAATGAGTCGATAAAAAGGTTTGAACGTATTTTCAAATATTCGTTCAATCGCTGTTTAAAAGATTTGATGTTACTATATACTGGTTGTGGTTCGGCATGATCGGGTGTTCGTTTCAACAATTTCAAGCCAATATCATGCGTGGGTAACAGTGTGGCAGAAGCCGTATGCAAGGGGTGTCCGATCAAAGCGGATGTTGAAGCTCGGTTCAACAGTGTATCGTGTACTAGTCGGTTATTGGGATGGGTTGATGAAATATCGGAAGGATCAGGAAACAAATTACTGTTGATCTCAGATGAATCTAAGACATGTCCTGGGAGCGAGAAAAGGTATTGGGATTCTGGCCCCCCCTTCGGTTTCCCTGACAAATGTCACAGTTGGGACATAGCACATCGTCCTTTCCACATCCCCAACAAAACAACCGCTGAGCCTCGCGACAGTCGTGCCACCGATGACCTGGTCGTTTGCAATTCCAACAAACAGTGGAACTGGTAATTCGTCTCGTAATTGGAGCTGATTGTATTGCAGCAAGTTCATTCGATGTACTTGGTAAAGAATCGGTTGGCAGTTCACTAATTTGAATTTGTGAAAATTCACGTTCCAAGTCCACTTCTGACACCGGTCTAGATGGTCTAATATTATAATCTCGTGGTCTGGTTATTGATTCGGCCCATAATTTTTCGCGGTCGCGGCAGAGTTGGCGCAGATGTTCCAGTCCATAAATGGTGACATAAAGTAGATCCTTCCTGATTTCCAATCGCAGGTTGTTTCGAATTATGGACAACAATTCTGCATCTGACATCGGCACTCGTAATTTATCTGACAATCGATAAATGGACTGTAAGTATTCATCAAATAATTCCGTGGGTCTCTGTTTCCGGGACCTCATCCGCTCCTTCACCTCTTCGTCCGTCTGCCGGTCCTGAAATTCTATTCGTAATGCGTGACATAAGTCAGCCCAAATAAGCTGTCGATTCTGGCGAAAATATCTCCAGAACCAATCAGCAGCACGATCGGTGAACAATAGGTACAGACAGCGGGTGACAATGGTGAAGTCACTGTTTAAACACATCTCGGTCAGCCGCTCTATTCTGAAGATGAACGCTTCAACATCTAGTCCATCGGGTCTACCTGAGAACGTCACGTTCCAGTTTCTAATTGTAGTAGAGTGCTGTTCGAGATGTGTTCGCATTCTGGCTGGCGCAGGAGCAGGATGAGGCTCAGCAAACATCTGTGGTCCAGGTACGTCACTCCGCGCAAACGCATTCACGGGCGTATAATTTCCAGAGCGAGCCGATTGGTGACGCGGTGTGGTGGGGGAATTTGCAGTTGGTGCGTGAGGTATCACCATTTCAGGTGCCGGAGCACGTTGTTGCATCATCGAATGCCTGATCATTGAAATCTCCTGATCGATGTGCGCATTCACCGCTTCATGGAACCCTTGGTCTTCTGTTGCAGCTGTACCATGTATGGGAGATCTTTGAACCGTACTCGCGCGCGCTTCATCGGCGAGTCTAGATGGTGGAAGACGGACTGCCATGGGTGTAGACGAAAGCTGATTTCCGGCACTAGAACGACGTTGCCAACCTGCGGTAATAGAACGTGTTACAGGTCGCGGTGGAGGTGGTACCACCGTATTGTTCTTGTCCATCCCTCGCGGTAACCTTTGTAAATCTTTGTGCTCGCAAGTGGCGCGACAAATCGGGCAGGTATTGCGCTGTAGCAACCAATCGTTGAGGCATATATCATGAAAAAGGTGGTTGCACCTGGTAATAATTTTCACATCAGCCGGCACCATCTCATGCTGACAGACCGCGCAAGAGCTGGATCTGTCCGAAACATCAATCCTATCGGCTGTCGCCATTATGAATATTAAAAAAAAACGTACAGTTACACAATCGGAACCTGGTCAATCGGAACGAGAATTTGGAAAATGACGAGAAAATAGGTACACTATCTATTGAGAGCGTTGACACAAAATAACCAGTTTAATTATTGATAAACAAAAAAATTTTTTATTGAATTACTGTGTTTAAATATAATCGAGCAGAAAAAAAAATTGTACGACGATTCAGTTCTTCAAACCTTAAAAACAGCGGTGCGCTATCTGACCAGTCAAAAAAAAATATTGATATACTATGCTATGGTTGATGGTGGTAAACAATCCCGAATTACCCACAAGAGATCTTAATAAGTCACCTACCGGGCAAGGACCTGGTCCAATTTACTTTCACCGCAGCGTTCTATAAACAACAAATTCACAGGGGGTTGATAAATGGGATGATGAGTTTAGTTCACAGGGAGGGCCTATGCCCAATACCAATTCAACAAGTAGCACAGATAAAACGAAATCTGTAAATTGAGCTGAGGATGATAGTGGATGGAATCATACAACAGTTCACCAGAAATGTGAGGGGTTGAGAGAAAATCGTTATTCTACAACTATGGAAACAAAAAAAAAACAATGGCGAAAACGTGTACTTTGCGATAAAACAGATATACTACAACTATGGCAGAAGATGGCAAATAATAACTTTCCAGACCCAATTCCGGGCAGATCTGGGGGTTCCCGAGACTCGAAAGTCAACACGAATAACCAAAACATTTGAGGAAGTTGAGAGAAAATCGGCAAACTATCCTATTGACAAGTGGTGGCAAAAACAATAAATCTTTCTGATTCAATTACGAAAGTCACTAATAATAAAGTGCGGATTTTACCCTCCGGTGGGGCAGGAGAAATTTATAATTTCACCCTTGAGCTACAAACAAAATTTAGAACTGAGTATGCTTAAAATTAACATGCATTAAAAAAAAAATGTAAATTTGAATAAATTAACTTAAATTTAAAATAAATACTTATTACTAATCCTCCAGGTACTGTTTTATTCTTCCTTGTTGCAATTATGCGTTTCTTGATTAATTAAATTGTTTGTTCATATGTAATTCAATGTTTCTTGAGGTAATTAAATGTTTCTTGATGTAATAATAATTGTATTCCAATGTTTCTGGATGTAAGTATAGGTTTCTTGATGTAATAATAATATTTTTCTTGATGTAATAATACTTTTAATTTTCCTTAATATATTTATATGTTTCTTGCGGGCTCCTAAAAATTTTTAGAAGAAGACAATTAGTACCAGAAAATATCAGCAACTTTTTTACTTATTTCTATATTTATTTATTTATTGTTTTATAATTATATTTTTTTTTTCTTTATATTTATCCAATAATTGACGGAGGGGGATGAGCGGACCAATCATACGGGAGTTCACCACACTGGGTTGGAAGCACCGATCGCCGTTCTTTCATTTTATTTTTTTGTTGATTAGCGTTTTTAATTTTGGGACCAAAAAAAAATTTGAAACTACTCTACGTTAAAGGATGGGAAATGAGGAAGGAAAAGGGAAGAAGAAGGGATGGATAAGGATGGGAGAAGGTAGGGTGAGACAGGAATAAGGTGGGGTATGTGCTGGTAGTGTATCACCCAGCTGACGAGTGCTGATGTGAGGGTCAGAAGATAAAATCCTCTGCACCACCATTCTATCAACAGCACTCGGCAGCTGCGATCCACGCCACCAACACATACGGTAAGGTGCTGTGGCAAAGGTGGACCAGTTACACATCAGCATGACAGCCGAGCGAAATCTTCCCTCGACAGCGGGCCAATGCTGTCTTGGAAGAACTTCCTCGGTATCACCCGATGAGAACCAGCACACCTCAACCACAGGAAGCTAGTATTGCCGGGAGGGGTCGCTAACGTTAGGCAATAGTAGCGCAGGTTGGGCTCTGAGGACCCCGCGAACCCGAAGCCTGACCAGGTGACCAGACTCGGAAGAGGTTTGGCGTATACACCAAACCACGTCGTTCTAGGTCTGGCACCTGAGACACCTTCGGCATTTGAGACGTCTCCAGAAACCCAACCCGTAACTAGGGTCCGTGGGGTTGTAATGCCCATTGAGAATAATTCCGAAAAATTATTCTCACCCCTGCGTTTTAGAAGAAATACAAAAAAAAAGAGAATATAGCTGGAGGCGTAGGGACGCAACTCCCCATCAAAGAAAAAGTCTGAGGAATCTCAGACTTCCTTTGCTCCTGCGCGTATGAAGCAGGGAATTGCTTCCACGCCACCAGAGTCTTTTACTATTGTTTGGTGGAAATTAAAGTTAAATTTGAAGAAAAAATTTTTAGAAAAAAAATTTTTCGAATTTTTTTTTTTTTGAGATTATGGAGGGACTCCTCCAGAGTCCTACATCGCTGTAGGACTCTGGAGGAGTCCCTTTCTGTCCAGAAACCCTTAGAGGAGCCCCACGTTGGGCGCCAATTTGTAATGAAGAGTCTTCATTGGCGGACCAATGAAGCGCATAGCAGGTTGCGCACCTGGGAGATTAAAAGCCGACTAGTTTTCAGTCATCGTGGATTTGACAAGGATCCTGCTTCTTCACACAAATGCAGAAATGTACGCAAATTTTCAAAATCGATCAGAAATGGAAACAAATACAAGGGCGAAAATGAGACTCTGGCGACCCCCTTCTGCGAAAGAACCACGGTCGGCGCGTTCAACCCCATCATTCACTCACATACTCTCGCACTCTCACACCTACACACTATCAAGCATTCGTGAATCAACCCAATGTTTATACATTTTTTGTTGGTTTGTTGTAATTAAAAAGAAAATGTAAGAACGATTCATAGTTTTATTTCTTTTATTGGAACGACATGTAAAGGGTTATTTTTTTTCTTTCATATTACTCTAGGGTAGCGGACTAACCAATAGATACATGAGACCCCATTGTATCGTGAAACGGCAGAATCATGTTTTCAAATAAAGTCCTACTTGCAATGTTTTCCCAAACAATCCTATGAATTTATAAAAGTTAATACGAATGATGTGATGTGATAAGGTTGCGTAGATATTCCTAGGTACGTTCGATCAAAAGGTAGGATAATGCGATATCTCTAAATGTTTCTAGACACTTTGAACAACGAATTGGCAAGTGGTTTGAGATCTAATAATGGCTTCACCATTGCTCTAATCCTTTATTTTTCTGCCATACCTCGGTGAAAGGCAATAATTGTTGGAGTCCATCGGTTATGCATTGAAATACCAGCTTTTCACTTTCGGGAATGGAGCCCATTTGGCAAAGCACATCCAATAATTTGTCGAACCGAGATTCATATTTTTGTACGATCGAATATGTAACACAAGTTCTGCAAATATGGATAAGTTGCAAAGGTCATAATGACTGTAGGTGTAAAGGAGGAGACATTCGCCAGTATATGTTTGAGGTTTCTCTTTTCTGCAATTTCCTAGGCTTTATCCAATGTCTGCATAGAAACAATAAAAAAAAACTCCATCATTGGTAGGCAGGTTTAATTTAATTTGTAGGGTCTCACCTACCCTCAACACATACACTCACGCGCATTCATCCACCATATTCGCACTTACAACTGCACCCCTAGACATCCATTCACACGTAAAAAAAATAAGATTGGAATGACACTCACCTTATGGTTTTAGCCCCAAATCCCATCCTCCATCTCTAGATCATTATTCAGTCATCTCGGATACTGGATAGCAATTAGAAGCAGCGCCTTTTTGATTATCGACACGAAATAGGTAGACGTCAGGTTGGTCAGGACTCTAACCGGAGTCGATAGCGGCGATGCTCTCTTCCGTCCACGAAGTTACTCGATAAATGACTAACACAAGCAGTCAATACAACAACACAAACATGTAAAATATTTTCTCTAAACCGTAAACAGCTTGGTCAGGCAACGACCTGCTTGCAATCTTCCTTTATATTTCCAGAGTATGCTCGACTCAATTCTCAATCCCAACTCATTCTCAACAAATTTAATCAAACTGGAGTTGGCGCTTGAATCGGGGGTTATTAGTTTAATCACCAGACAAAAGAAACTCGTTCACTACAGCAGCTTCAGACGCAACAGTTTTCCAATATCCACTCATAGACGCCGAGTTTGGTTGCATTACTCGCATATATAATGTGTAATTCCCCTGAGTTCTCTTTTACGTTCGGTTTACACTCCAATGAATAACAAGACGTTCACCTTTTTCAGATAACACTATTAATTTATTTAGCTGTTAAGTAAGCCACTAACAATTTGTTTTTTTTTTTTTTGTATCAAATGAAATTGGCAATAAATGTTTGGTCTATCAGGTAAGTTTGCTTATAACACATTTTATTATTTATATTGCCTTTTTACTAATTAAATTACTAATAAATTATTATCTTGATTACTTAAAGAGATAATAAATTAATCTTCTATTAATTTAATTACTACTAAATTATTGTCCTAGGAACTGAACGACATAAACAAAAATTTGATTGTTCTATTAAATAAGTTAATAAATAAATTGTCTAATACAAGCAAATCACTAACTGTTTCATTAAACAGTTAATAAATTATTGTTTCAAGAGAGTGAACGGCTATTAAGTAAATTCGCTAATACAAAAAAACAACAAAAAAAAATCACTAATGTTTTTCTCTTTTTGTTCCTATTTAATTTAAACGGCTAATAAATAAAAATTTTTGTTGTATTTTACTATTAACTCACTATATCTTTCCTTTGGAATCGTTAAACGGTAAACTAAAACCGAGTTTCATAAAATAATGTTTTTTTTTTTTTAACAAATGAAATTGGCAATAAATGTTTGGTCTAACAGGTAAGTTTGCTTATAACACCTTTTATTATTTATATTGCCTTTTTACTAATTAAATTACTAACAGATTATTATCTTGATTATTTAAAGAGATAATAAATTAAGCTTCTATTAATTCACTACTACTAAATTATTGTTCTAAGAACTGGACGACATACACCAAAATTTGATTGTTCTATTAAATAAGTTAATAAATAAATTGTCTAATAAAAACAAATCACTAACTGTTTCATTAAATAGTTAATAAATTATTGTTGCAAGAATGTAAACGGCTATTAAGTAAATTTTCTATTACAAAAACAACAATAAAAAAAAAAATCACTAATGTTTTTCTCTTTTTGTTCCTATTTAATTCAAACGGCTAACAAATAAAAATTTTTGTTGTATTTTACTATTAAATCAGTATATCTTTCCTTTGGATTCATTAAACGGTAAAATAAAACCGAGTTCCATAAAATAAATGTTTTGTTCGATTAACAGAAACTACTAATCAATGATTTTTATTTCGTAATTAGACACACCACACTTCTCTTCGACAATCTATAGTGCAGAGAAACGAATACTGGACATTTAACAATGTAAATAATAACAAAAAAGAACAATGCATTCATCGGCCATTTTTTTGTTTTTGTTTTTTTTTGCTGGAATATACACCGTGTGGATTTCCTTAATCGCGGCCTTTACATAGAACGATATATTTTATCTCAATGTGCCTCAGCAAAGCAAGCAGGAAAAAATTGATAATCAAACAGTCACCTTAATCGTACTTAGGTTCTGATTTGTTCTTTTATCCGCGCGATTTTACTAGCGTTTAAAAATAAAAATCAACAATTTTATTGTTTGTGTTCTATATCCTGTTCGGTATTAGATGTCCCACTTTCACAGGCGGGAGTATATTCCGGATGTATTGCACCCGCTTTAGAATAGTTCCTTGCACACACCTAACGGTACATGCCACTGATCCACAACACTAAATAAAATGCTTTTGATTTTTTTAAAAGTAGCTACTTACGTTGTTATACAGGTCTGAAATCATATCAATTATCCGGACTCTCGTGTATTTGGGGGTAATATATCCTATTCCTATTATATGCCAAGTTATCACGAGCCGCTGGTTTAAAATGAAAATGCAGGTTTTGGTTCGTTCTGACCAATTTTGTTACATCACCACGTAACTAGCAAATTTGTCTGTCCTGGACAACACGCTACACCATCCGCAAAATACACTTATAAAAATGATTGTTACCTATCAACCTGGACGTTGGCGTCAATTCACCAGATCTGTTGATAATTTCCAGCACAAAAAGAACCATGCAATCTTTCAATTTGTAATCTATGTATTTTATTCCATGATGTCCGCCAACTCATCAACAGCAAACGTCAAAACAAAAAAACCAACAACATCCAATGAACTAACCATATGAAAATGGAATGACAAGCAAAAAAATACTAAGCCCCAAATAATGATACAGTCATTCCTTATATATCCCAAAATTTCGATAACGAAACTCGAATACAGTGTTTGATGGAAGGCAATTTAATTTACATCAGGTATTCAATTGTTAGGAATTTTTTTTTGTTATACCAAACTGTTTGGGTTTTTCAAAATGAAATATTGCGCGAAAACGTTTTTGGTGATACAACCTATTCCTGATATATTAGCATAGTCGTCAATGGATCCAGAATGAATCAATGACAAGTACAATCAACGTTAAGGTGTTCAGATATAAAAAGTGAAGTTCGGTTCTTTTGTAACGAAAAGATTGTTTGACGTAAATTTAATTTTGATTTGTTCATTTTTTTCCTTTATCATGCAAAGAGAAAAAAAATTGAATGTATAACAAAGCAAGATAATACTTCTTTGTATGTTAATGACTGTAAAAAATAAACGCATAGCTGTTGTAAGGTTTTAGAAAGCTTCGTCGTGTAATTAAGTTTGATAGTTAGAGAACTCAAATTGAAACAATAGAGGGAACCAAAGTGGGTGTAAACATAATATGAATGCATTTTAGTGAATTGCAAAAACAAAATAGCGACGTTTATATAGACAATATTTAAGACAAAAATTTTTACATTCATGCAAATTTTTTTTTTCTTTTGAGCAAAATGTAAGTTCACTATAGGTAATGAAAGCATACAATTAATTACCGTTTAAAATTGATTAGTATAATGAGTACAATTCTCTTCAAAAATGTCTGTCCAGCTAATGAAAATTTAGTTAAATTTTAAGGAAAATAGGAAAACTATGAGTGATGGGGGCTAAAGGAAATATGACTATTGATAATGAATGGATGAGAAACTATTATGAGAGGTCCAGGGTAATAAAAGAAAGGACAACTATTAGAGCTGCGACTATGATACACTAGGATCAGTCTATCCATTACAAGATTTAGTTTTTTAAAGACGATGTATTTCATAAAAGCTTCAATATTTTTGTTTCGATAACAATAACCGCTAACAAAGACATTCTTTTATGTCAATTTCCTAACAATTTTTTCGTTATTTTTTGTTGTTAACGATATAAAAGTCAAAACCGATCGTTTTGTGGGTTGAGCACAAAACATATATGCACATATATTTTTTAAACTTTTTTATCTTTTAGTTTTCGTTTGGTTTTTTTTGTGGAAATGGAGGAAGTTACTACTATATAGTTTTGTTTTTTGGTTTTTCTGTTTATTAGAGAAATATTTTTTTACCATGTTACGGATTGGGAAAACAAATAAAAAATGGAAAATATTTTGCTGTTAAATACATTCGGTTTAAATTGTTTACTTAATATAAAAATTTATTTGTAATTTTCTAAAAGTTTTCTTTGGAATGTTGATGTTTATCTAGTAATGATAAATAAACATTGTACATGTAAAAACAGAAAATTTAGAGCAAGAAATACAGATGACATTTTCAAAAACTTATAAAACGAAACGTTTTGTGTAGAGATAAAAGAAAAGTGTATCATAGAAGACGACTTAACTTTTATGTTTATTTTGAATAACAATCAATCGATTATCTGTATAACATAAAACAATGTTCTAAATTTACATCAACACAAAAAAATCCAATATCAACCAAAACATGCCAATTTTCTCCATCCTCATCCACCCATTATCCGAAATAAAAGTATTTTTGGTTTTATAGAAAACACTTGTGTGACGATTTTGTAGAGCAAACAAAATCAGATTACATTCAATCGATTTGGTCAAACAGTGGAAAATGTATACATACATATGTACATATATGTACATGTGACATCAAACGATTGAGAAAGGGAAATCAGTAGATGGTGGAAAACGTAGAAATAAAGAACAGTTTTCCGCTTCAAAATGTTTATGGTTTTGATTTCATGAAAATAATATTTGAAATTTTATACTTGAATTGTTTTTTTAAAGCCGATGATAATAAATATTTTACAAAATAACTTACTCCTGCTCAACTATATGTAAGTTTATGTTATGTGGAAAATTTTTTCGTTGATAATAAAACTTCATGAATATGTTGTTGGGGTAATATTTTTATAAAGATTGGTGATTAAGAATTCGTTGTTGGTGATGACATGTGTTAAGGGCAGTTTTTAATTTTATAATCAGTTAACACTTTTGGAATAATTTTAAATGACAGTATTTACTGTTTTGTATTTTAGAGGTTTCATATACTAAGTTCACAAAATGATTGCAAAATCCAGTTTTTACATACATTGATGCTTGTGTGTGTCTCATCAGGCCATGTTAGCTTGTGGCTTCGTTTTATCGAAACGAAATGTAATTCATAAAATTAAAGCGGTTTCAAACACAAGAATACATTGATCGCGCTTAATATTGCAAAATTTATAAATGGGCCAGTAAAATAAAATCACTATTTATTTCTTTTTTGCAAACAAAGTTACAAATATATTGTTTTGGCTCATCCTTGATGGGACTGAGGTTGAATTGAGTTACAATAAAAGTGTGCTCTTCCTTTGGTTAAAATTAACAATTTTAAATATGCATTAACATATGCATTATAATATGCACGATAAACTGGCCAATATGTACTTTAAAGCTGTCCGATTGGATAATTCATTTAAATACTTTTTTTCTTCTTAGTAGAAGTGACACAAAAGTAGTTGAAAAGTTTGCTTTGTTGATATTATATATTGATATTTTATTATATCGTTATTTACAATCCAAAGGAACATAACAAAACGTAACGTTAAAATCTGCCTAAAAAGAGTTTTTAGCTGTTAAACTTTTAACTATGGTATAATAATAAAAGCACCTTTGTGACAACCTATTACCCACAAACCATGAATTTAATCACTAGGTACTGCAAAGCATACGAGAAAAGATTCTAAAAGTCATAATAAAACTAGGATTTTTGGTAAATAGGAGACGCTTTTAGTCTACTGAAATTCAAAATTGCAATTGAATGTGAAAAATAGAAAGCATGTTTATTGTCATGACTCATGACCAAGCAAACAAGTTTATCTAAAGTGCTCTAGTAAAATTAAAATAGTAAAATAATTAGGAAAAGGTCTAATAAACATTTGTAAAGAAAAAAGTCCAAAAAGTACAAATATTTTAGCAAATAAAATGTGTAAAAATTAAAATCTACTCTCAAAGAGGTAATTTTTACTTTCTTATATCTTGCCCTCAGATATTTTAATTTTATTTTAAAAATAACTTTTTGTCCGTGGTGGATTTTATATTATTTCGCTCCGAAAAAAAGAGGCATAGAATCTTTTTTTTTCTTACTGTTATACATAATTTTGTTTGTTTTGTTTTATTCTGGTTAGTTTGTGTTCAACGTCGTTCGTTGTTTAATAAGAAAAAAAAGATTTTAGAAATTCATATGATTGTCTTGAATCATAATTTTTGTATAACGATTTCATTTTTGGTAAATTATTATATTATAATTTTGTCTTACTTGCAATTGATGGTAATTTATTATATATTTTTAAATTTTTTAATATTATATTTTTTTTAAATCACTAAAATTAATTATTAAGAGGGCCTAATTGTATAGCGAGATTATTTATATTAGATTAACTGAAAAATGTCTTTCGCACATAATTTTATATAACATCAAAATATTCAATTCAATTAAATGCATATAAATTATTTCCTAAAATGTTTAATAAAACCAGCCATGTTAGAATATATAAAAATACGTTTTATTTTTCTATATTCTTATATTTCTTGTTCTTTCTTGTTCTTTCTTTTCTTTTGTTTATTGCATCAAACAATTTTTTTTCTTTTTGTTTTTTAATATTACGGAAAAGACCGAAAGAAATTTCTTTTAACGTCTATTTAACACCTTAAATGGGATTTTTTCCGGTAAGTAGCCCTTGTAGGAGTTATGTAGATGTTATTTTTGTATTAAAAATAAGTGATACTTAAATACTCTAAATTCTAAATAGTAGAATTTGTAGGTTTTAAAGAGTAGTTAAATCTCTATGATGTATTCATAGATCCCCACCTTTGTTTCCTGTTGAGCAGCGCTCTAAGTACAGTTTTACCATCGACAAACGTTCGTAGTAAACCCTCACTGAGTACCGAGTAGGTCACCACCTGATCCTCATGGGTAAGATTTATATAGTGTTTATCGACAGACCCACGATGGTATCGGGGAACAATGGACCTTAGATCGTCTCAGTCCACCCAATTATTTGCGCAGCCACTTTAATTCTATGTATGAACTCGTGGAAATCAGGTGATGACCCATCTCCTGTAAATAGAGGAAGTCAATTTGAGTAAAATTGACTCGAATTCTTTTAAAGTTCGTATCCTTCATGCTGTGCTACTGGAGCAGGTGCTGCTGGTACCGTGGGCACTCGTTGATTAGGAGATGGAGCTAACGTTGGATCATTAAACAGATCGTTGACCTGTAATGCTGGACCCAGTTGCACCCGCGTGAAATTCTTAACAATAGGACCATGACGAGGTTTGCTTGTTTGACTTTCCACTTGACCACTGCTTGTTTGACTTTCTGTTATGTTATCCATCAACTTTTCTATTGGTTCCGAATGTACCAGCGTTGATCTCACCAATGGTTCCTGATAAGAATCCAGACACTTCACCACTGATTTATCCCTTCTTGTAGCACCTCCTGCCGATCGAAGAAGCAAAGAGTTAACGCCAAACATATGCAGAGGTCAGACACGTGGTGGTAAAATTACGGTTGTGAGCTAGTTCCTCCCTGTCTCTCAAGGGTTCAGTTCAGTCCAGGTAATGTTTGATGCGATTTATTAGGCCCTGCACAATGTGCACGGGTGGTACAAGACCTTTCGCTGCGCGAGATAAGAATATACTAGCGGATTTAATCACCTCACTTTCATCGACGATATCTTGCGGATGAGATTGTGTTATTGAAACAGCTGGATTAAGCACAGCTTCTCTTAATTCTTCCGCCCTGCTATCACTGTCAAGTCCGATATCCCGAAGTAAGCATACAACTGCCAACTCACTATCATCCAACCCATAGAAGGGGTGATCAACAAGCAGAACTGACATTTTCTTTTGTTGTCCAATGTTTAAAAAAAGTAAAGGAGGGAACAGGGAAAATTCCTTGTGACTGCCCAGAAAAAACGAAATATTAAGTAACGAAAGACATACATTTCAATGTTGTGATTTCACCACACATATATATTATATATATATTTTAACATTTTTTCTCTCTCTCTGGCGTTTACATCCCATGGAGGGATTTTGCCGTCTGTGCAATCAGCTTCCAATCGTCTCGTTCCATGACCAGTTGACCCCAGTTTCGACATCCTATATCACGAAGGTCTTGGATGATGTCATCACGCCAGCGTTGTCTAGGTCTTCCTCTTCGACGAACACCAGCTGGTTGTTGTTGGGACGCTTTTTTAATCATTCTATCTAATGGTGCCCTTTCTACATGACCAAACCATCTAATCCGGTTAGATTTAATGAATCCGATTACATCGCAGCCTCCAAGAAGCTGTCTGATTTCATGATTCATTCGGATTCTATACTGATTTTCAGCAACTTTACATGGACCATAAATTGTTCGTATGACTTTCTCGAATGTTGATAAAATTCTACAATCGGAGGAAGTCAGTGTCCAGCTTTCGCTTCCAAAGGTAAGCACAGGTCGAATTAATGCTTTGTAAAGTGTGAGTTTGCACGACTGCGAAAGATGTTTAGATCGCAAAAGTTTTGAGTATGCGTAGAAAACTCTGTATGCGGCTGAGACACGAGCTTTAATATCTGTCTGCATGTCATTTGACGATGTTATTACAGACCCGAGGTATTTGAAGTTTTCTACACGTTCCACTTCATAGTCGCCAGTATTCAGATTGCCGGGAGGTATATTCCTGGATGTTGTTAATAGTTTAGTCTTGCCGGTGTTAATGCATAATCCAAGTCGTTTAGCATTTCTTTCAAGCTGAGAGAGACTATCCTTGATATCGCTCGTTCTACGTCCGAGAAGCACAATATCATCTGCATAGCCAAGAATTTGACTAGATTTGTTAAATATACAGTTTTGTGTCTCAATGCGGCTTTTTCTTATCGCGTACTCAAGCGCCAAATTAAATAGTACGGGTGCGAGTGCATCACCTTGTCGAACACCTGATGTTATATCAAAAGAGTCAGAAACTGACCCTTCGATTACTATTCTACAGTTTGATCCCGATGTTGTGAGTTTGCACAGAGAAACAAGTTTCTCTGGAATACCAAGGCATATGAGTGCAGACCAGAGGTTGTCGCGGATGATGCTATCATATGCTTGCTTGAAATCAACGTAGAGCTGGTGAATGCTGATGTTGTACTCCCAACATTTTTCCAGAATCATCCTTAAGGTAAAACATTGATCTGTGGTTGAACGGTTGGGACGAAAACCACACTGATAGTCGCCGATGATAGATTCGGCAAACGGGATGAGCCAAGCGAGTACGACATTAGCTAGTATTTTATATGCAGTGTTCAACAGTGCGATTCCACGATAATTTGCACACTTTAGGCGGTCACCTTTTTTATGTAGCGGAACAATGAGAGCTGTTTTCCATTCAGCAGGTAGTTCTTCTTGGTCCCAGATTGCAAGAATCAGATCATATATACGTGAGACCAGAGCTGCTCCTCCATTCTTAAGTAGTTCTGCAGGGATTCCATCGATACCTGGGGATTTGCCATTTTTTAATTTTTTGATGGCAGCTTCCACTTCTTCTATTGTTGGGTAAGGGACAAAAATTTCCTCACTTGACGGAGCAATTGCTCGAATAGGATGAACTTCGTTCGTCCTATTCAGTAGGTCTTGAAAGTGGGATCGCCATACTTCCAGCACATCACGTTCACTTGTTGTAAGCTCGTTGTTTCCATTTTTGATGGCTGTAGATCTTGGGTGGAAATCTTTGGTCAGATTCCGCGCATTGGCAAAACACTCTTTCGAATTTCCATTAGCCGCATGTTGGTTGATGTTTTCGATACAGCTCTTCATGTGTTCGCGTTTCTTTTTCCGTAGGAGTTTTGCTGAGGCTTTTCTGGCGCATAGATAATCAGTTTGGGAGCTTCGGGTGTTTCTTGTTAACCATTTTTCTCGCAGTTTTTGTTTGTGCTCAATGCTTTCGCGGCACTCGTCATCAAACCATTCGTTACGTGATTTCGGTGGTCGTTTTCCGATTGTAGTTTGTGCTGCGGATATGATAGTTGATTGAAGCGTTTGCCATTCTTCTTGTATGTTTAATGGCATCTCAGATGGGATGTCATGCTCTTCTATGCTTTGCGTTACAATTTCCTGATATCTATTCAGTATTTCCAGGTGTTTAAATGATTCGACATTCCAGCGCACGGTCTTTTTTGCTTGCCTATTAAATGTAGATGATAATTTGCACTTATACTTAAAGATGACAAGCATATGATCGGTGTCCATATCTTTACCATCTTTACCGTCCGGTGTCCATCTTTACCGTCCATATTTTAACATTGTTTTATATAATTGCACAAATACAAACAAATACTGAAATAATTGTTGTAAATGTATATTCTCTCTCATTCTATCTAAATAAGCAAAACTATTTAGTCGTGAAATAAAACTCATTAAAAGAACACAAATTGTTATAAATTAAATAAAAAAAATTAAATACAGTCCATTAAACATTGGTCCCTCGAGCCGGATCAAAATTATTTTAAATCAACGACAATTAAATTGGGATAAAAAAATCAGCAGTAGATCAAGAAAATATAGCAAAAGCAGGTATTTTAGACAAAACATATTGTACGCATCATACGAAAAAGGAGAAAGAGGTAACGAAATAGCCATTTTTATTTTATACAAAAAAGGAGAAAGAGGTAACGAAATAGCATTTTTAATACTAAAAACGTTGGTATAGCAGTTAAAAGAACTATTGAAAAGTAACGATAATTGACGTCGCTACTTGTCTGTCAAATTTTCCGAACACAACACAATAAAATGTACTACAAGGAAAGCGGATCAATTAGAAAAACAAATATCGACAACAACGTAGCCCAAAAGAAGTGTTCAATATTCACAGTGGATAACGAAAACGAATACAAACGAATTAAACATTCTAATATGTACTTATTATATGTACTAATTTAAATTTAACATACTAGTGCTTACTAATCCTAGAGTTTAGAAAATTAAACGTTTTTTTAAATATAAATGTTATATATTTTATATATAAATTTAATTTATACATGCATTAATTCATATTCCATTTTAGAAACAATCTGATAAAATAACAGAAAACAAATTAACAAACCACAGTTTATTAAAAAATTGGCCGGTTTAAAAAGTAAACTCACATCTATATAAGTAATTTTTTAGACAAATACAAAGAGGAAATTGATCGCAGAAATTAAAAGTAGATCAGAAAGAAACAATGGAAAAAATTAGCCAACAGTACGAAGCTGTTGTAGATTTGGCGTCATCATTAAACGAATTCAGGGAATTAGAATTGCTTTCGTGTCATGCAAATTTAGATCTTTTCGATGAACAGTTTCATGCTCTTCGAGCTAGAATACCAACTGGTTCTGGCGTTGGGGTGCCACCAAGTAATGAAATAAAACGAGTTCAAAGTAAAGTTAAACGCCAGGCAAAACAGTCAGATAAGCGTTTACCTACATTTATGGGTAATATTATGGAATGGTTGACATTCCAAGATCTTTTCGTTTTGCTGATCCACGGGGATCAAGAAATTGGTGAATTTGTCAAGTTTTCCAAATTATTAGACCATTGAAGCGGTGTAGCATTAGGAACAATCGGTCAAGTAACTTTAACAGCGGCTGGCTATGCAAAAGCGTGGCAAGATTTATTAAATCAAAACGATGATACTATAGTTATAATATTGATACTCAAATTGACGTGCGCACATAGATATTTATCCTATCACAAAACCATGTGCATCGGAATATAGACAACTTTTAAATAATTGCATTTAGCATTTACCGTCAATCGAAGCATGTGGACAAACTGTAGATAAATTGTCAGAATTATTTGTGATACGTTTGGTATTTCGACGATTAGATCAAATTGCAAAAACTGAATGGGAAAAGGAGTTAGAACGAAATACATTACCGCAACATTCGAATTTGCGAGAATTTATCGAAAAGAAAGCACGTGCTTTAGAATTGGTTGAGTTTCATAAACCGAATATAGCAATCAGTGGTTGCTTTTATAGAAACAATAACCCGCAATATTAGTAAATTGCATAATACATCCTGCCAAAATAAAGTTAGGCGAAATTCAATCAATTTTATGACTGCTCAAGCAAGTACAGCACAAATACAAGGACGATATAATATTAATGAAGGTTCCAGTAGTAAATCGTGTCCATTTTCTCCAGGCAAAATACACCCATTATTTTCTTGTTCGTACTATGCCAAATTATCGCCAAATGAGCGTTATCAAAAATTGGTGCAATTGAAATATTGCACTAATTGCCTAAGCCCGAACCATGTAGTACAGATTTTATATGTAGATTTTTTGGAATAAAAACACCAATCGATTTGCTCAAAGTTATATGTAATTAATTTTTAATCTTTAATCATTAAAAACCAATATATTCTCTGCTCATTACTGTCAAACAAAAATTGATTAAAATTGATTACGATTAAAATGTACGATTAAAATGTAGTACAGACTTTTCTACACTCAAAAAAATCTATCATGATATCTACTAAAATCACCCTCTTAATCTGATAATTTCATCATCAATATACGTCCAACAACGAAGATTGTTAGACTGACAATATTTGAGAATTTGAACATCATTTTGATAATTTCCAAAAGTTAAAATTAACACGAAATTTTCAAAATGATGAAACAAATTATTAATTTGACATGCAAATTTAATACAATATTATAGATTTGATATTTAAATTTGTTCTTCAGATAATGTAGTTTTAAGATTAACATTAAGAGCTGTTGTTTTAATAATTAAATAATCACATTTATAATTTTTGTCGTTGCTTAGAATATTGGATTGTTAATAAGATAACGATGCTTGACTTTTGGATTAAATTTTTATCATATCAACAATAAGAATTATGAGATATAAATAGCTAAATTCTACTTTTGATCATCAAATTTGGTGTTTCGATAATACAATTACCACATCAACAATGTAATTTATATGATTTAAAACCTTTGTTGTTGTTAGGAAAAGTAAAATAAAAAATCGATCCAAAAAAATTTATTTATTTATATAAACATATATATATATTTATTTAAATTATAAAATTCAGTTTATACATAATTAGTAATAAAAATGACTATGTTTTATTTCTAGATTAATATTAGAGTATAATATAACTTATAACTATAATAACTTATAACTATAACTTACTGTCAATAATATATGTTACGATACGATACAGTATAATAAAAAATTAATATTAATACAAATAATTTATAATTATTAATTAATAGTAATTAACCTCTGGCCGTTTTTTTGTATTAAAACTTGCGTAAAAATCATGATACAAGCTTTGAAAACTGTTCCTAATTTTATTAGTACTTACTAGAACACTTTTGCCATAAAAATATTTTGTTTTCCGAATGAATTTTCAATCCAATTGAGGCCTGTACTTTTAAAAATATTTCTTCTAAATGGACCAGTTGAATATATAATAAAGCCTCTTGGTCAATATCCGATTCTGAAGTTAAAAAAAATAAATTATTTCTAAATTCAACTTAATGGTGAACTGTACAAATTTTAATATTTAAAACTTTAATTTAATTAAAAATTGTGTTCTACTAAAATTATTTAATTTGTTTTTTATTTTAATTATCGCTTGATGATTAATAATTAAAATAATGAAAAGAAAAAAGATTATTGTATAGTGTTTTTGTTTACTTAAAATAGTAATTTTATGTTTAAACTATACTCACCAATGAAAACTTGCAATAAATTATATTTTGTTATGAAATGATTTTTTATTTTTAACTGGTTGGTTAATCAAAACAGATTCTAAGCAATTTTCCATAATATGGACACTTAATTCAAAAAATATTGTTTTATATTTTTAATACACACTAAAATTAACCACGTTCAAAGAAATTACGCTTCGAAATGATATGAAATATGCACATTGTTAATACATACAATACAATTCTCAAACTGTACCGTTATATTAGCTGTAAAGCTTACAATTTACTTTTAAATCTGACAACCGAATTATTAATTTTAATATATGTTATTAGAAATACAACGTTGTTATCATAAAGAAAACTGTATTTTTTATATCGAAAATTTCATTAGAATAATTAAAATTACGATTGCATAATAATAATAATAAGATGTTTAATCTGATAATGGGCATTTTTATATTAACAGCTTACTTTGTTAATTTTAAAACATCAATACTTTTTACTGCAAACATATGTTGATGATTTATTGGGGATTTTTGAAAACAATCAAACTCAAGTAATCAAGAAAGTAATTGGAATTTTTCAATTCTAAGGCGTGGTTGGAAGTTTCTCAGACAAAAGCCTCCACTTCTCATTTTACGTGTCTCGAATGAATTCGAACCTGCCTCTTCTATATATTGATGATATTCTTTTAAAAACGTGATTTTCAAAACTATAATATTGTGTGTATTTCAAATTACTGAGTCAACACATTTTGAAATTATGTTGAGTTTTAGATTATTAAAATTATAGTTTAGTATTGTAATATTGAAAATGAATTTATTGTAAAATTAATAAAACTGAAATAAAATGTGTAATATTTTATTTTGATTTTTATAATCTCATTATGCTTTTTAAAATTTGTTTTCAAAATAATAACACACCCATTAAATTGATAACTTAATTGTTAAATATTATGATCATTTCGACAATGATATTATAAATTTGATAAGTCAATTGTTAAATGAAGATTGTTAAATTAATATTTGAAGTTATCAATTAAACATTGGTTTTGTTAATCATATAATATTATTTTAGTTATGATAATATTTTTATAATTTGGATTATAAAATTGTAGGTTTTACAAATATCTTTTTGTAAATCTGAATACAATTTTGAAATAATACATTTTACTATAGCATTTTACATTTAACAGTTAAAAATATCAAACGGAAAATTTTCATTTTTGTATGTACTAAAATATCATTTAATTTGACAAAAACTGCTTAAAATCCGAAAATTGTTATTTTGAAAATCAAGATTGTTAATTTTTTTTGAGTGTAGAGGTTGTAAAACCTGTCAAATTAAACATCATACTTCACTTCATCAACACCAACCATCGGAAAACGCTCGTTATTCCTTTACACCTAATCCACAAAATAGGTTTAACAATCCTAATATAAATGAGCAATCGAGTTTTGCACGTTTAAACACAAATGAAAACAACCACGTCCCATCACCTTATCAAACGGCAAATCGTCAAACGACATTATGTCTGCAAGATGAAAGTAAAATAAAGTATAAACGATAAAGTGCTTTTATCAACGGCAATAGTTTGGATTAAGAGTAATTATGGAAAACTTTATGAGTGTCGTGCTATTCTAGATTATGCAAGTCAATCACACTTAATAATGCGAAAGTTAACCGATAAACTTAAAATCCCACAAACGTGTTCTGGATTCCTTGCCATAAATAGTATCAACAACGTATAAATCAATATTGAAAATTGCATAACGACTCAAATACAATGGAAATACTCGAATTATCAAAAAGAATTAAAGTTTTCGGTTGTCAACTCGATTTCAAGAACCCTTCCTCAACAATCATTCAATTTTTTGTGGGAAATCCCAGCAAATATTAAACTAGCAGACCCTCTATTCAACGTTTCCAGACCGATAGATATTTTACTAGGCACTGAAATTTTCTACAATATTTTGACTTCAAATAGAATCGAATTAAGTCACAATCTACCAGTTCTACAAGAAACTCATTTCGGTTGGGTAGTTGGAGGAAAATTACGTGAAGAACAATACTGTTTTAAACTAAGGGATACGAACAACGAAAGTTACAATGTTTTAAATGACCATATTGTTATGTAGACTGGAAAACGATGTCGTAGTTCTGTAAAATTCCCCCATTCGTAGATTCTTTGCGTCATCATATATCACAGATTTATAAACGTGAACTCAATTTTGCTGGGAAAATTGCCTTATTAAAACCAATTGCACTAATAAAACTAACTAATACTAAATGGAGGCTAATTAAAATTGTCCTGCTTAACTCACACTTAAATTTAAGAAAGAGAACATGAATGCAAAATTCAGCTTTTCTTTTTTGAGAATTATAATCAAATGAGAGACAATCCTTTTTATCCTGCCTAATTTATAATCATCTACTCATATAGTTTCCGTTGCACATATTTATTCTTATCATTAAAAAAAATAATAATTTTTATGTGCAATACACTAATATTGGTTCACACTGCGTTTTCACCAGCTTGGCTTCGTCATACTACATGAATTTAAATTCTCCGGGACTCTAACCATAACTGCTCTAAATGTATCCAAACCTCAAATAGCTGTGCATATTTGTCCGTTCGTTGTGTTATCCTAAAATTGTATCCGTCAATCAGCGTAGAAATTGGCCTGGGATTGTTATATTTATTGCTATCAATATTTCTCTCCGCTATACATATATATATATATATATATATATATATATATATATATATATATATATATATATATATATATATATATATATATATACATATATATATATATATATATATATATATATATATATATATATATATATATATATATATATATATATATATATATATATATATATATATATATATATATATATATATATATATATATATATATATATATATATATATATACTATATATATATATATATATATATATATACATGTATATATATATATATATATATATATATATATATATATATATATATATATATATATATATATATATATATATATATATATGTATATGTATATATATATATATATATATATATATATATATATATATATATATATAATATATATATATATATATATATATATATATATATATATATATATATATATATATATATATATATATATATATATATATATATATATATATATATATATATATATATATGAGCAATTTCACGAAGATTCAACATCGTTTTGACTTGACCCCTTTTAATTTTGATTATTTTTTGTTTATGGATAGTCTTGGATAAATAAAAAATACGAGTTCTCTTAGAATTTTTTTTTTCGACCAGGGGTCTTCACAGGGTACCCCTCAATTTTTTGTTATTTTGTGATGTGAGTGCATTTTGACGAGCGATTGTAGAAAAACTACTGAATCGATTTTCATAAATGATATGTCGTTGAATAGGTATTAGAACAAAGTTTTTAAAAATATACACTGTTAATTTTTTGAAATAATTTTTTACGGTGTAACATAAGAAAAAAACGGTGTAATTGAAAAAAAGATGGCATAGCCTCTTTTTTTTTTTTTTTTTTTAAACAAAATTGAAGCTTATTTTATATCTAACAACTTGTGAAAGTTTAGGACTAGCATCATTTTTTGTTTTAAAGATAAAATTCGTTGTGCATATGACTGTCGGGAATCAGTTTTTTTTGTTCTGAAGGAAAATTATAAAAATGGCGTTATAAACTAAGAGATTTTTTTTTATGTTAAATATCAAATATTTTATTATTAGATGAACTTTTTAAAATATTATAAAAATTATATATGTAGTACAATAAATAAAATAAATACAATTGTTAAAAATGATTTACTTATTTTTCAAACAGAAGTTTCTTTTGAATAGGAAAGCACTTCTGCAATTATTTTCTTTGTATTAGATGGCATAAAAAATGAAATGTTTATTTGTCACTTTTAGTAATCAC